>VWZN01007605.1:99805-149865 GCA_013396955.1 Regulus satrapa
GGAGTTACGTAAAGCGGCGGCGCGGCCGGGCCGGGCTCTGCCCCCGCGGTGCCGGCCGGGCTGGTTTGGTTCTCCTCGGTTTCGGAACCGCCGGGCATTAGTGAGCAGTAGCGCTCCCTGATGTGCGGGTTTGGGGAGCGAGGTACCCGCGGCTGTTCCTGGTTCCGCAGCACTCTTTGGGGCAGGAGCTGCTCCTCTCTCTGTGTGTGTGTGTGTGTGTGTGTGTGTGTGTGTGTGTGAGTGAGGTGTGATAAATAACCCCCCCCCACTTCGAGTTCGTAAGCGGGTGAAAAATGTTGTTAGGTAACTTGGCTGAAGTCGGCACAAAATGGTTATTTAAAAAATCGTGAAACCTAAGTCTGGAAGTTGTTTCTTTATATATTTGACTTGTTCTTCAGCTGTCATTCCTCAGTAGCGCTTAAATCCTAAACCTTAGAGATCAGCTTGTCTGCGTTGTCCAAACAGTGGTACAATATATGTAACTAGATCACAAATAGTATTGCATAGCTAAAAGTCTTCTAAATCCAATTACAACTGTTAAGTACGGATTGTTTTGTTTCTAATCTATTATCCTTCAATCGTGTGGCTTACGCGTTTCTCACTGAATATACAAGCCATTAGCTTAAAAAGGTTTGGGACTGCGATAGCCGCCAGCTGCAGGCAAACCCTTTTAAAGTGGTTTTATCACAGCCTATTTGCTTCACCCGCAGAAAGGGAGGTGGCTGCTGTAAACACCAGGAGAAGTTGGTGTCATGCTGCTCTTGCAGCATGTGACGGCCCGGGTTCCCAGGACTGTCCTATCCTGTTTCAGATCTTGCGGTTCAGCGCTTCCAGCAAATGTTCTCTTCCTTCTCTTCTCGTCCTTAACTCGCAGCTGGGAATCAAGCTAAACAAAACTCAGGTTCCGAACAGGAAGCAAATTTCTTGCAGAAAGTCAAGTAAATAGCTAGACAAGAGAGTGCAGTCTTTGGGTGATCTCTTAGATGTCATGGGCAGTTTGCTGTTCAAGTTGTTGTGCTGTGGTAATTCTGCTTGTTCTGTGCAGCTGGGGTAGGAGCAGAGTGAGCACACAAACCCTCATTGTTGTGCCAAGGTAAGTAGGGAGTGGCGTGGTTTGTTTAAAGGGATTTTTTTTTTTTTTTTTACGAAATTGTTCTCAGTTCCTTTTTATTGTCTGAATTGGTATTCCTAGGATTATGACTCTTATTTTGAGCACTGTATTTTTTCTGATATTCAGTAGCCTTTATAAAGTGCAGATTGATATTATTATGAACCTTGTTGTAACTCATAGCTTGTGAATATTTTACATACTAGGAAATTGTGATACTTCAATAGTTGAAGATTGATTTACATAAGTATTTAGGAATATATATGTGTTAGTGAGTCTGGTAATGTAATATTTTTGTACATTTCTTTCAACTTTTTTACCAAAATAAATATTCAAGTTAAGGGAAGCCCTGCCATTTTCTCACTTGACCTGCCATTTCTGTTACTCTTTAAAGTTAGAGGAATCTCTGAGTGACACAGGTAGTATCAGACCCTTTTATTTGTCTGTGGCTGCACTTACTGTGTCAGATTGAGTCAAGAATGTCCTTCGGAGGAAAACAGTGTCATTATCACAATTAATTCTCATCGACTCACAATTTGGGGTGGCCTTGCAGAGTACAAAACTAAACCAGAAAATGCACCCTGGGAGCCGGCTTAGTGCAGTCCAGCTGCTAATAACCATCCAGGCAGTGGTACCGAATTAGAGCTGGTCTGAAATGAAAGTTCCTGAAGCACGTACAGTGCAGGTGTTGGCCCCTCAGCACCAAGGGCTTTATCCTCAGGGTGGTGGTCTGTGTTGAAGTCTCTTGCTTGCCAAATCGGTGCAGCTGCTCAGAAATTCGTGTGCAGTTAAGTAACCAAGCTCAAGATAGTAAGTTCTTGACTGGCATTTAACATTAAAGGAAGAAGTTCTTCTAGGAAAGGCTGTTCACAAATACTGTAAGTGGTGAAAATGTCTTAGTGGTGATTTAGGTTTGGTTTGGTTCTTTTCATAAAATGATGAAAAGCACAGGCTTTCTTTGCATATTAAAATTCCACAAACTCCTAGGTTAGCTTCAACAATAGTCCCTGATATGTGGGTTTATTTTCCACTCCAGGTTCACGGTCATGCAACAGAGGATAATCGCTTTTTACCTTTTAGATAATTTGATTTTTTTCAATCTGGGCTCACTTTGGTTCTTCCTTTTACAGGAATTTAATCCTATGCCTCCCAGGAACATAGCTGGGTGGGGTATTGTTTAAGGGCATGCTCTCAGCTCCTTGTGCTGGTAACATGGAAGAGTCACTGAAATGGCAAGTGAAAAAGGAGTTACCTTTTTCAGTGTTTCATTTAGTTATTTAATTGTTCAGAGAATATTGCCAGAGAAAATTTATCAGACAGTGCTTTCATTAGAGAAAAATTACTGCAGAGTTTATTGTTTGAAGCAGAAAATAGATTTTCTTACAGAGATGTGGGTGAAAAAAGGGGTTTAGGTGTGGTGCAGCTCCAGAAGAATGTCTTGTCTCGGAGACAGGTGAATTTCTTCTCTCAAAGCAAGTGAGGCTGAAGCAGGTCAGGTGTCCGACACGTGGCTTCACTCACACAGCCAAGCACAGGACTGCTGCAAGAGAAGCTGCTGGATACTTCAAATCCCATCCCTGACCCAGCTGAGTGAGTCAGCAGGGGTTCATGGTACTGATACTTCAGCTCCCTCAGATGCTGCTGAGTGTCCAGCCTCATTCCACAGTGAAGCAGGGATGTTCCCAGGAAATGACTGCCAGTTTGAAATTGCAGTCCTGGTCAAGTTAACTGAGCTTTCTGACAGAGACTTCCTGATGTAGCTGAAAGGAGGACTAAGTTTGTTTTTTCCTTTACTCAAGGAAATTGTTCAAAATAATTTTTCAGTCTTGCTTGTGCTGGTTCATTTGAAATTTATTTCTGTATCCCTGTGCTCTAGGAATAATTTGGAGCAAGAGAGGGAAAGCATCACTTCACACTCGCAATTAGGAATCTCATTTGGTTTTGCTGCAGTCAATGATTGATTGTCTGGTGTGAATCAGGTTGGCGGTTTCCCATTTCACAGCTTCCTGCAGCCTCCTGGTTGATTGGTTTAGTCCTGGGTGAAATGGATCATGGCTCAAATCCTGTTAATCCAAAGAGGTGGCATTTAATTTGCGTCTTGTAAGAGCTCTTCTTTGGGTACTTTGTCAAAATGAAGAGATGGTGCTTTTTTGGCAGTTTGATACTGCTGTCTTAATTTTATTTTTGCTTTTTTTCCAGAAATGTATACACATGCACACAAAAGACTCATTTGAAATGGTTTTTTTGAAGAAAAAATACCAAATTGTATATTTATATTTTTTTCTGTGCACTTCTTTTTTCCATTTTAGTTTTCTGGAATGTAAAACTACCTGCTGTAACAACCCTGCTTTTGATGTGCATGCTTGTAAAACTTAATTGCTCCAATTCAGATTCCAGAAAATGTGCCCGTTTAACATTGTGACAAATGTCTGCAGCATTATATACAACAGAGTTGTTTTGAAAAAATACTTTGCATTGAAAACAGATCCATTATACTTCAGTGAATGTGTAATATGCAAATATGTTTTCACCTAAGTTGTTTACCGTCATGTCTTTTGATTCATGTCATGTATATTGTTGCCTGTGTGTTTGGCTCAGTAGTCTACAGTGGATGTCTTACAGAACCAATTCTGAGAAAACCTTTTGTACTGTTTAGATGAAACAGTCACTGGAGCTGCTGCGTCTTATATGCCAAAAATTGCTGACTCTTTGGATAAAATCAAGTAACATTTAAGTCTTAAAGGACAAAAGGATTTTTCTCTTTTGTAATCTTGCTTTAGTTTGTCATTTTAATTTTAATAGCTGTGCGAGAGAACTCTTGTAAAGCTGTCTGTCAAATGGTTGAGATGCAACTTAAAAGCACCATCTTATCTGAAGCCAAATTCTTTGTGAAAATGTTTTGCCATCAGTACTGCTATATACCATTTCAGAACTAATGCAGATTTTTTTTTTTCCCCCAAAGCCCTTAGTGTTACTTTGACTTAAAAATGACAGAAATATTTTCTGTCCTTAATTGCAGATACTGTTCCTGAAAACAAGAGGAAACATGGTTTATACAGCAAATGAAGCTTAAATTCCTGGACCAAAAACTGAGGGCTTTTTTTTCATGAAGGATGGCAACACCATATGTTCCTGTTCCTATTCCTATTGGAAGTTCATCGTCCAGCTTTACAAACAGAAACCAAAGAAGTTCTTCCTTTGGGAGCATCTCAACAAGTTCGAGCTCCTCAAAAGGACAGCTGGAGGACTCTACAGGTGACAGTTTTAAAAAGATGAGCATGCCTGACCAGATTGGTTCCACATCATCTGCATGTAGCAGCCCGCTTGTTAGGACTAAATTTACAGGTCTGGATACATCCATCGAATACTGTACTCAGCCTGTAGAAGAAATAGAGCAGAATGAAGATTCCAGGAGCTGGGAAGATCGACCATCCACACCTACTATTCTGGGCTATGAGGTGATGGAGGAAAGAGCAAAATTCACTGTAAGTTTTGGGCATATTATAGTTGATTCTGTAATGACAAGATAACAACTGAATGTGCTTTGCATTGTCTTTCAGGAATTAATCCTGCAGTTCAGGGATGTTACCAGTTTAGCTTCAAAGTATTTCCTGACAGGAAAATACCATTCCTGTTATACAGGTGGGAAAACTGGGATTAGAATGCAGTCTTTCCTATAATTGTGTATGTGGAACAGAAGGAATTAATTCTGTTTCATGTATCAATTTCTGCCGGAAAAGGAATTCCTTCCAGCTACAATTCCTTGTGATACTGAACTTGTTGTTAATTCTTGTGAAATTGAAGTTGTGTGTTGTTAAACTTCTTAAAGAAAATGTAGTCTTTTATATGACATGAATTACAAGAAACCTTGATGTTAGCCCTTTGCCATTATTAGTAACTTACAGCATTTCTGTTAAAGTGCAAACATGTAGGTTTCAACTTCTTGCCCAGCTCAGTTTCTAGTGAGGGGAAATCTGTTCTGCAAACAGACTGGGAAATCACTTATACCACATCATGTGCCAGAACAGCAGCCTAACTGGTTTGTATTGATTTTTCTTAAAGTGCACTGTAGCTGGCAGTTCAATTTTTTACATGCCATAAGTATATAGATGTACTTCTGCATTTGTGTTTGTGGGTGTGGTTGAAGTATTTCTTTGAGTTAATACAGCAGTGCTTGTGGGACTGATGGAAGCTGTTACTGATTATTAATTATATTACTTACAATTAACAACGTTAATCAGAAGTAGGTAAGGAGAAGGAAATAGACATTTTTCCTCCTATTTTGTTTTATATTAGAGAAGTGCAGAATCTTTATGACAGTTAAAATACTAATGAAATCAAAATATTTTTCACAAGAAGTTAGATAATGATGCTTTGTAATTATTTGAGAATTATACCCTGTCTTTTCCTGTGATTTTCAGTTTCTAACATCTTTGGGCATGTTAGCATAAGAGAAGAGCAGAATTTTTAATAGGCAGATTAAAAACATTGTTTTAAATAATTACCTTCAAAACTAAAACAGCAGTCATTATTGTTATATGTACAAGGATTAGTGTAAAAACACCACAGAATCATTTAGGTTGGAAAAGATCTCTGAGTCCAGCCAGCCTTTGATCACCACCCTGACAACCAGATTACAGCAGAAAGCGCTGCGTCAAATAATTTCTTGAGCACATCTAGGGATGGTGACTCCACCACCTCCCTGGGCAGCTCATTGCAATGTCTGTCCACCCTTTCCTTGAAGAAATTCTTCCTGATGTCCAACCTGGACCTCTCCTGGTGCAGCATGAGGCCATGCCCCCTTGCGCTGTCACCAGTTTCCTGGGAGGAGAGACTGACCCCCCCCCCTGGCTCCTGCCTCCTTTCAGGTGGTTGGAGGGAGCCATCAGATCCTTCCTGAGCTTCTTTTTCTCCAGGATAAATATCCCCAGCTCCCTCAGCCAGTCCTCACATGACTTACCCTCCAGATCTTGCCACCAGCTTGTTGCCCTTCTTTGAATGTGCTGCTCTGTGTTTCCTGAAGACCTTGCCAAGACACATTCCAGTGTGCCTGTAAGGTGTTCTTCCATATTAACAGTGACAGCTTTGTCTCCTTACTGTATGTGGAAGGCCAGGTCACAGTACAAATGAAACATTCTTCCATTGTGAAATGCTTGGATGCACTTTTGGTCTTCCTGATTTCGCTTCTGTTGCTGTGTTGGTTTCTGAAACCACACAATTAACTGTGTTTGTTTCCAGTTGCATGTTCTGCATGCAGTTTGCTGTTGTGCATTAAAGCTAGCAAATAATTAGACCTAGGAATTTGAGTTGCTTTTGCACTGCTAGATCAGTGTGCTGGAAGACAGTAGAAATCAAATTAAAATAATTTGTAAAAGAGAGAAGACTCAATTGCTAAATTCTTTTTTTTTTTCCATTGGTAGCATCTCATTGTTTCCAAAAATAAGAATCTGAATAAGTTGAATGATGTCCAAACTTTGGGAATTAGATGTTAGTGCTGAAGCTTATGGGAGAGAAAACCTAGGCTGAAAAATATCTCCTTGTAAATATTTTGTCTTAAGGCAATTTGCAGTCCTGGAATGTTCTATTAGCACTCTTTTAAAAACCATATAGAGAGAGAGGATAATGAGATGCTGAATCAGCCGGAGAATGTTACCACATACGAATGTACTTTCATTGATGATTTTTTATTTATAGAATAAAGCAATTTATGATTGGATAAAATTAATCTGTTGGATTGGGATAAAACTAATCTGTTGAATTAATTTGTGATTTTTACCCAGGATCTTGTATGAAGGAACTGAGAAGTGTTTTTGTAATATTCTAGTTCTTATTCATTAACCACAAACCTTAAAGGAAAGCTAAGAAACACCCAACCACCTTTTTCATAATTTTGGCAGGAAAACCAAGCATGTTTGTTTCAGGTTGCCCATAATTTTGAAGCCAGTTGATTGCACTTCCTGTTACAGTTAAGTTCACTGTAACTGTGAACTTTTTTTAAAGTTATCTAATGTTCTCTTGGAAAGTATTCAATTTTTTTCTCATATGCATGTTTAAATAATTCTTTTGCAGAACTTAGAGTGGAATACTAGAATAGAATACTGATTAGCAAGTGAATTCACGTGCACATATTCCAAAGTTTATTCTTCTGTGTTTTACTGTGTACTAGCAAAGAGTCTTCACAATTTTACATTTAGTTCTTAATTTCATTTCTGAAAATAAAACTGCTTATACTTTTAGTACAACTGTGAACTAATAAAATTTTTGAATAAGCATTTATACATAAAGTGCAAAGCAGAAAGATTATATTTTAATGCTGGTTTTGTAAGCATGTTCTGCAGCTTGAATTTTAAAAGCTAATAGCTTTTTCCTCTGTCGCAATCCATGACATCTTGAAAGTGAAATAGTGTTTAAAACGTAGATAAGAGAAGTACTGGCTGAGAAATTGCTTTTGATTTGCACCATAGTTATCTGTAGTTTCTGTAACTATCTGGAACTTAATTTATAATGGAATACAAAATTGCTAGAAACAGTCTCAGACCTGTACAGAAGTTGGCTAACGCTGGGGTTATCACATGTTGGGACTGCAATAAGAGAAATGCACTTATCAGCTAAAACAACCTGCTGTGACAATATGAAGTACTGGAAAAGATTTTACTATGCAACAGATTAGAAAATGTTTTAAATAGAATTTAGTTAAATGAGGGATTGTTTATCATTATGATTCTAAAAATAAAAATAGAAAATATTTTCTTTCTTGTATTTTATTTTTTATATAGAGACTGGGAGAAATAACCCAGTACAATTGCAGAACCTGTCTTTCCTTATGTTGGGGTGTAGTTAAAGTTGTGTTGTTAGATTCATTGTGTTCAGGCATTGGAATATTAATCCTCCTAAAAAGTAATTGTAATATCGTTATCATAATTATCATGATTGTTTTGTTTCTTTAACCATTTGCTTTTAACTAGGAGTATGGTAATGTGCTGTTGCCTTGCTAAATCGGATTCAGATCCATCCATTACTTCAGTTGTACGGTGCTGGTGTAATCACCTGGATGCAGTTTTCTAGTGAAGTCAAATTTTGCCTGGAAAGACAAAACCTAATGTTCAAGACAAATGCAAAGGAGGATGCAATCTTATTCTACATGGTTTCTCCTTGTGAAGCAAGTCAGATGAGACATTTTGAAACAATACCACACTCAGTACTGGATTATTAAGTCATCTTAGAAACAGAGAAGCTTCCAGGATCAGTGAGTGAAACTACAATTTAGCAAAGGCTAAAGTAGACCACTGAAGCACTTCCCTTACTTTTTTGACAGCCAAGGGTTTTGTTCTGCAGGGCAATACATTCTTACAGACAGAATTACAGGGACTCCTTCCTTAAATTCTGAAATTAATTTAAACTCTTTGTACTAATAATTGTTATTTGCATTTGTTTTACTCTAAGTTCTGGTTTTTTTTAATCCAGGAGTTTTGTTTCATGAAGAAACAGATGATCATTTCAGCCTTCCAGTTCAAAGTTCTGCACGTTTTTCTGATATTTCTGTCTTTCTACACAGGTATACAAAATACTGGTGAAAAGAAGCCCAGAGGAAAGCTGGGTGGTTTTCAGAAGGTACACAGATTTCTCCAGGCTTAATGACAAGGTAGGAATTACAAACTGGTAAATTCTCTGCTATTTTACCTCACTTTTTCATGTGTTATATTTTTGTCACATTTTCTCTTTTTTTTCTGGTTTTAATTCTTATAAAAAATATATTGTATTAATGACTGGAAAAATAGGATTCCTCATTTTTTCAAAGTTACATGAAACAGCTACCACTGATGTAATGAAGATGTAACAACTTCCTCTGAAGCTGTTACTGTGGTTCAAACTTTATATTTATTCCTAGTTCATATGATAAAGGAATTAACTCTTGAATATTTCTCCCCTGCATGGAAACAGAACTAGAGGCTTGTATTCTCCTGCAGGAATGATCCAATAGTTACTTAGTTCTTTTCTGTATAAAAAATCTGCTTTTGTTCATCATAAAACTGAAGTTTCATGAACATAAATATGTTCTTTGTATGTTGGTCTGTCTTTAGTTGTTTCCATGTCTTCGAAGTTAATAGTGAAATACTATATCAGATCTTTAAACATGGAGGAAATACCAGATGAACAGCAATTCTGGGTCAACAACTTAATATTTTTAGAATACTTGAAATGAAAAAATGCTTATCTGAAAAGCACAGGTTTTTAAGATTGGTTGATAGTGTTTGGCTATCAAAAGTAGAGAAACAATTGCACTTTTCTTTGTCCACTGTTCACTTCTAAGAATAATCTTTCATTGCTAGTTCAACACACTTTCTGCTAGTATGTTCTTTCACGTTTCAACATGAACCTTATAACACACCCTTCTTTTGCCCATAGTAAGGGATTTTTTTGTATAGGTTATGACTTTGGATTTATGTGCTTCATCAATTAAGAGCTAAATTCAGCTGAAAGTTTGAAAATAGAGTTGAACTTAAAAATTTCTCTGGGTTCTTGGTTTGACCTATTTGAGTATCTTCCAGGCTACCTTTGAAACACCAGTGGAGTTTAAAAATAAATTGCTAAATGTGAATTAGTTTAGAGATTTCTTCCTGAAGAAGTTCCTGTCTTAAATACAGTCTGTCTTAAATTAAGGAATGTCTTGATAGTGGTGAAAGCCTGACTTACTTTGAGACTATGATCTCGGTATTTCAGCTCATGTTTTGGAAGTTAGGTCATACAGCACTTCGTATTTTGATCAGCTATATCAGGCACAGATCAAGAATTGTTTTACCTCCATTGAATTTTAATGTGGTTGTCAGTGGTTTGAAAAATTATAGTGCTGAAATATCTATTACAATAAATATTTAAATTTTATACATGAAGCCCTTAGTCTTGGCAAAAATGTTTGGCTTTTACCATTTTCTACCATTTGCTCAAGAAAGAATGCCCCAGGACTGTGCTGTTGAAAATTAGTCCACTGACAGCAGCTGGCTCTTAACACGCTTCATCCACAGCAGGAGTAATCTGTAG
The DNA here is from genome assembly GCA_013396955.1 of Regulus satrapa. Classification (NCBI taxonomy): domain Eukaryota; kingdom Metazoa; phylum Chordata; class Aves; order Passeriformes; family Regulidae; genus Regulus; species Regulus satrapa. The sequence continues at coordinate 109,953 of VWZN01007605.1, forward strand.
GTAGGCGTACTCTTACCTTAGAATTAAGTTACATGATCCACGTGACCAGACAAGTAAAAGTACCATTCAGCAGAAATCTGTGTGGTTGAAAACCATTTCCAGCAATGGTTATCTGTGGTCTTCTGTGCAACTAACGGGAACTCAATTTATTATATTCTATGGGTTCTGTTCTATTCAGATACATTCCTACATATATATGGTATTAGTGATAACTTGGTAAGAGATGAAGGAACATTGAAGGACCAAAGATAACAATATAAAGAACAGTCTAATATCAAGATGAAATTCAGAAGGAGGAAAACTTAAATAATTAAATTCAGAAATAAATTTATAGCAAGGCTTTGACTATAAGCCATTCTGTAAGTAAGGAAATAGTATCTGTCATGGGCTGTTTGAATAAACAATAGTGATGTTTAAAAAGCACCTTATGCTGTGAAACAATACTTAATAAGCAAAAGTGATCCATTAACGTAGTTCTTCTTTTAAAGCGTGTAGAGGGATTTTGTTTGAAGTTCAGTATCTGTTCTAACTGTTCTAAAACTTAATCTGGTGGAAGAGCTGCCCATTAGAATTTTCTATCACTGCAACATTTATATTAATATAATTGGTGTAGGTAGAACATCTCTGACAGAAGTTGGCTAAATCCTGTATTCAGAAAAAAAGATGAAACAAATATTGTAGCAGCTGGGAGATCAGATTTTATAAAACCTATTTGCTTTTCATGTTGCTTGTAAATACTCTCCCAGATTTTTCTTTGTCAGGCATAACTTAGAAAAACTGTTTTTTATCAAAGTGTTAAAGGCTTTTTTATTATCATGCATATTAGAAGAATAATTGGTACCCTTGGAGAGGTGCATTGTTGTATATTTTATTTCTGAATTCAGAGAAAAAAATCTGGGTATTTTGGCTGTCAACTATACCCTGTTGCTATTTAAGTAACTCAGAAGTACAATTTTACATATTGCTAGAGTTTGAGCCATACTTGCATGTTGAAATTTTATTACTCTGGACATAGAGAAAACCACTCTTTACAAGAAATATCTCATGCCTGTGTTGTAATTTAGTCTTCTAGCCCCCCANCCTTTTTTTGTGTGTTTAATTTGAGGAAAAATACAAAGCAATCAAGTGTAATAGGCAGCACAGCAAGTGACAGAACTGTGTCCACAATTCAATCTATAATTTGGATTGTACTCCTGGTTGAGACTTACCTTGTGCTTGAACTCAGCAGAAGTCACAAATATCTCATAATTTTTAATTTTTTTGTTCCTAATTTTAATTTCAGCTGAAGGATATGTTTCCAGGCTTTCGGTTGGCTCTTCCACCAAAGCGCTGGTTCAAGGATAATTACAATCCTGACTTCTTGGAAGATCAACAGCTGGGGCTGCAGGCATTCCTCCAGAACCTAGTAGCTCACAAAGATATTGCTAACTGGTATGTGATTAGCCTTTGCTTGTGCATTTGTGGCTTTTTTCTGTCCATAGTCCTCTTATAAAACTCCTGGATTCCAGCAGTGTATCTCTGGGCAGTGTGGTGAAGGATTTCAGTAACGTTCATGTTGGTCATTATGTGAATTATTCAGTGTCCTTTCAAATTAGTCCCATCTTAGCATAAAAGAGAGGAATTGCAGTATTTTGAATTGTACAACTAAAAGCTGTAATATTTTAAATGTTAGAATAATCTCATGTTTATTCCTAAAGCATTACTTTTCTGTGTTTAATGCAGAATTGATAATATTGTTAATTTTACTAGGTGTGTTAGGCTTTCGTAATGGAGAGTACCTACACTGTGATGCAATTAGTTCTTAAAATGTGTATTAGACTACAGGTTTTTAATTGACATGACATGAAAATAATGGGAGTACCTTTACAGATTCCTGTACATAGTGAATGTGAACCACAAATCAAGAAAGTCTTAATAGTTTAAAAAACATAATACATCTAAGCAGCAAAGCTCAAAGATTTCTTTCAGCAGTATCTTTTTTTTGCACAAAGTAGAAGAGTGTTCCAAAGCAGGAAAATTAATAGAATATAATTCTGACAAATGAAATGTAAAGTAATTTTATTACGGACCAGAAGATAATTTAAATAAGCAACTTGCTAGAGGCAAAGCAGTTAGTTTTAAAACCTTTACCAGCCCCAGAAATATAAAAGTTAAGGTTGCTATACTAGAGGTTCTTTGAGGAAGGAGTCTGAGAACCTGTCATCATCTGAAACTTCAATGAAAACAAAGAGTAAAAAATGTTCTAAAGCAAATCTAATTCCCTCGAGACTTAAGAGACAAAATTTTTTTAATTGCCAAGCTGTGGTGTGGGACCATGAGACCATAAAGTGCTCATACCTACTTTACTTTTTAGTAGAGGGGCTATGGCTACATTTGACACAGTTTTATAAGGCATTCAACTGTTGAGTCTGGAAAATAGGGATTTGTACTTCAGTCTGACTTTGATAATGCTTGTAGTAAAAAAAAAACAAACTAAAGTGGTAAGAAGGTAAATAAAAATTATATAACATCTCCTGTAGAGACAAACAAGTAGTTATGGCAGGTCTCATTAAAAATTATTAAAAGACAAAGGGAAAAGTGCTGGCATCAGTGCCTGGCACCTCTGGACAGTGGTCTCAAACTGACTGACACCATCAGTTTGACACCATCAGGTAAAAACCGGTATACCTTTCCTCTGTAAACTTCCCAGGCAGCTCCACACAGCATGAACTCCTTCTCTCTTTCTCTCTTCCTTCTGCATGACCACCTGAGCCTTCTTTCTCACATGCATAACACCTGCATGCCCTTTCATTGGTCAGTACACATCAGCATTCCAGCTTCTTCCCCTTCATTGCTGTTCACCTGTGTTACGCAGCTGCACCTCATTAGGGATGAGGCTCGGGAACAGCCCCTTTCCTAATCTTCCACAGTCTCTTCTCCCACAGTTAAAAGACAAGGGGAAAGGGATTGATGGAAACTTAGGGGTGGTACCAATGGAATGTTAGATCACAGTTGCAGACACTGATGTTCAGAGCATCTTGAAATTATCTGGAGAAAGGAATGAAAAATATGATCCAAACTATTGTAGTAGGATCCTGAGGTACTGAGTGACTAACATCAATTTTCATGTACTGAAGTAGAAAATGACAGTAAGTACACCTACACAGATTTATGAACTCAGCTACATTTTGTAACATGGAAAATAACTATTGGTGTTGATATTGATACCACTAGTTTTCTGAATCAGTTCAGTACTCAGCAGTAGTCAGAAAGTTTCATTAGAATCATTAGAGGAATTTAAAAGAGGAAAAAGAAGTTACTGCTCTGGGAATCTGAATTGTACTTCCACATAGTTCAGTGCTAAAACGCAGCATTCCATTTCAGAGGAGGTGTCTGTTAGAGGTACAGAGAAAGAACTGATGAAGCTGGCAGAGCAGCTTCCCTGCAAGAAGAGTTCTCTTGAGTCTGTTGTCTTAGGTGAGACAAACAGGGTGTGTGAAATCATCAAAGGGGAGAGGGAAGGTGAGTGAGTAAAGAATGTTAATATTTTGATGATTCATAGTCATCCTGGAGTATGTCATGCTGAGTGGTAAAGCTTTGTTGTGAGATGTCAGAGACAAAGCTTAAATGGTTTTAAAAAGAAATGAGGCTCAACTTATGAGTTTCTATGTCAGTGGCTATTAATTATGATTATATGGGTGAGGAATGCAGCTGAGAAGTTTAAAAACTTACTAACAGTTAAGTTACACAATAATAGGTGTGCTAAAAAGAAAAGGAATCAGTCTCTAATAGTCCCTAAATGTAACTTTTGTTATGCTGCTGGAGGCACACTAGTGAATCGAATGGACTTGCTTAAGTAGATCTGAAGTCTTTATGCTTCATATTGTTGCAACTAGTTCAGCATTTCAGCTGGCTTGTTTGTACCTTAGTGATGGACCATACTGGAAAAAATAGTGGTTTTCGTAGTTTAAGGAAAAAAACTACAAGATGTAACTTCTAGACTGTGTTGGTTATCATAAACAAAAAGGAAGAAATTAAAATAAAATGTTTGTGAAATCAATTTGTATTTTGGCTAATGAAGAGATGGTTAGCTGAAATGTGGTTTGTAGAACTTTTGTCCATGTAGTGCTCTGCAAGAAGACAATTTTTTTTAATAAGCTTTATAATCTATTGATATGGTTCTACTGTTTGGATCTATAGAAGGTCTGAATTCCTCAAGTCGTTAGAATGAGGGCAATTTGCTCTATCTAATATATTTACCCACTTATCAGAGAATAAATTTACTATTAATGGGAATTAATACTTGTACTTCACATGAGCAGTGGTGAGCATTTCACCCTATTTTCTCCTTTAAAGCTCACGGTTTACTTCTTCAGTTTTGCAAATATGTCAAACTGCTTGGGTCAGACCTAAACCAAAAAAATATTTTCTCTTTGTAGAGAGGTCTGTTTTATTTCTCTTTATACTTTATGCACTGTATTGACAGTGGGAAATTTGTCCTTCAAGGATAGGAGACCTCATTTGGTATCCCTATTTTTTAATAAAACTAGGTTCACAAACTATTTTAAAGATAAAATTTGGGTTAATATACGCCAGTGGCTAAGTTTAGTGTTTTATAGACTTCTCATGTTTTATGTTGTATTGAAGATTCAGTGAAAGATCAAACTGAAATCCACCCACAGAGTTAAATCATGTTCAGGAAAATTTCACATGACTCGTGAAGTGGGAGAAGGAAGTTGAGCCTGCTAAACAGAAGCATCATCTGGCTTTATATAGATGGCAGAGCTGTCCTGTCTCCACCCTGTCTAAGGAGCTTGGAAGGGAGGAGCTCGGTCAGCCTGGGGTCAGGGATCCCATGTGCTGCACTGCCCCTTGCTGCCCTCCCTGATGCTGGCACTGCTTCCCCCTGGACAGGGATGTCAGCCAGCACACGTGTACAGCAAGCTCTGTCACGGGGTGGAGAAGATCCCTGTGCTACTTTAAAGGCAGAATTCTCTAGTCGTGAAATGAAAGGAAGAGCTGTAACACATGGAGAGGAGAGCAGGGTCAGAGCAGACTCTCAGAGCGAAGCCAGGCTGTGAATAAATATTTATACTGTCAGGTGCCTATTTTAGGTAAAGAAACAATAAAGTAAATGCTCTTTAGAGTCTTTTTAAAACTAAAAGTGATAGTATAATGAATGATAAGTGTTTGAAGAAATTTGTCCTCACTTTGCTTGCCACGCCTGGTTGATTACGATGGTAGTGGGGTGAGAGAGTTTCCTTTCTTGTGTTTGTACTTTGTGAAAACCTGAAATGCAGAGAATGAGCAGAAAACAGAAAATTACTGTGTTTTGCCCTCACCTTTCCATGGCACCTATGTGCCAGGAAGAGACGGCAAATTAAGTTTGTATTCACGTTTTTCATTTTTGTGCACTCATTGCAGTAGGAAATGATTTAAAGATTTACGGTAATGAGTGCAAGCACAACATTGCTTCTAAGTTACTAATTGCTAATTAATTGTGAATACAGGTCCTGATTTAAGGTTATTTGAAGAAGAATGAGCAGGAACAACTGAGCAGGAAAGTCTTAAAAAGGTGGCTGAAGGGATGTGTTTAGGAGTTGTGTGAAAAGTCATCTAAATTTGGAAGGTAGAATGAGACAGATGCTTGAAATACTCCGCAGTAAACCACAGGATTACGCCTGCTTCCTTCTTGTGGCCTTTGCAAAACAACACACAGAGGGGGATGGCAACTGTTAGACAAATCCAAATAGAATACATTCGTTTGAAATGTGTGTTCATAGATGGCACTGTAGTAGATCCATGGCACTCTTGTCTTCTATTATTTTATAACTTAATATTTATGTAAAAATATATACTGTGTATATATATAAATTATACAATGTGTATATACCAATGGATTATTATTTTAGCAAAATGGAGACAGGTGAAACATGTTTCAGTACTTAAGTTTAAATCCCCTGATACTACCTGAAATGATCTGTATATGAATTTTAACAACATACTTTTCATCTATCCTATAATACTTTTTTTATAATGCTTATTTCTCTCCAGGGCAGTTTTCCAAATCTCTTCAATACCAGAGTGATAAACTTGCCAATTGTCATGTAGCAACAAATTCTATGTACATTTTAAAAAACGATGAAAGATCATGTTCTAAAATTGCTTACTCATCATCATAAGTTACATTCTAAATACTGTTCATAATTGATACATACAGCTGAGACTTAATACTTTGTTAACTATTTATTTGTAAATTATTTTGATTACTTGGGAGTAAATTTGAGGATGTAAAATTTTGTGTCACTTAAAGAAATACCTCCATTTTGTGTTCATTTTTAAGTGTTGTTGCTGGTTTTGTGCTTCACATAATTTACTCTCTTTTATTTGGTAAAGCCTTGCAGTGAGAGAATTTCTTTGTCTGGATGATCCTCCGGGTCCTTTTGACAGTCTAGAAGAGAGCAGGGTAAGTGCCAAGTAGTAGGATAGAAACAGAATGCAAAAGGCAGGTGTTGTTTGAATATTGTAAGATCTGTGTAATGATACGGAATGAAACGCTTCTGTTTCTGTTCTTCCACAAAAATCACAAAAGGATGTGTTTCTAGAATGGGCTGATAATTGGTGCATGCTGATTGTCTGACTGCTGTGCTTCATCCCTCTCCCAAAATATATCTTATTTTTTTGCCTTTCATGAGTCCCAGATGAAGTTTGTTTTGTAAAGCAACTACTTATATAAGGCACCTGATTTTATAAGTTTACACTCAGTCCATTGTTATGATGCTTATATCTCAGACTTCAGGTCTTGCAGAGAAATGTTTATTTGCAATAAAATCATAGAATCATGGAATGGTTTGGGTTGGAAGGAACCTTAAAGGTCACCTACTTCCAACACTCCTGTCATGGGAAGAGATGTCTACTCATGTAATGAGTGCAGTTAAGTGATTAATTCTCACCACCAAAAATAGTGTTCTTGCAGAGAACTAAGTAGTGTTGTAAACCAGCAGCTTTTCAACATGCATATGAGCACACTGAACAAATTATACTGTGTTCTGCAGCCTATTTTATTATAAGCAGGTTTTACTGACATCCAGAGCTGAATCAAGGTTGATCATCTGTCTAGAGCAGATGATCTTAGTTTTCTTGCTTAATAGAATAACTGGTTTAGAATTGTACATACATTTTTAGTCTTGCAGAAATTATTAATTTCATTATATTCTTAAGGAAATAATGTCCAATTTTCAGTTAAGGTATCAGCAACCCTGAATATTTTTACAAAGAGCAGAACAACGTACTTAATTGGCCTGGCTGAAACGGGATGACTGCTTAACCAGAGTGATAGCTAAAGCAATCACTGCAGATGCTGTGTCAAGAGTGAGTTGCATGACACACACTCTTGGCTCTAGCAGATGTGAATAAAGCTATGGCTTATCTCATGACTGGCCTTCAGGTGCCTCTCTACAAGGGCAAATTTGCTATCTGAGTCAATAAAATAAATTAAAATTCCATGGGAAAAAGCAGGGTTATTGAATTGAAAACTCCTCATTTGTTTATATTGTATAATTACAAGAAAATGTAACATTTTAAAGACAGTGAGTCTGCATCAGTTAAAGCAAAGGTTAGTATATTCTTGAAGTTTGTAGCCCGTTTTAGAACTTAAGGAAAACCGGTGTCTTAACAGCATTGTTCTTAACTGAGCTGGTATAAAATGTTTGTATTTAGTGGCCTCTGAATTAGTGGTTAGTTGCAGGTAATATTAAGCTGAGAAAGCCTCCCACATGGGGCTATTATTTATAGAGAACATGTAAATTATTAAATCAGAATTGCATATTACTGTTGGAAGACTCGTGCTTTCCAGTAATAGATGAGGAGGCTCTGTGCCAACGCTTCTGTCACTTCCTGCATTCAGTGGATGTTGCATTAGGCACGGGCTCTTCACGTTAGGTTTTGTGATTGCTCACTGCCAGATCCATCAGGGTGTGTGATACATACATGTCGTGCTCAGCAGAGGAGCACAGCATATTTGTCATGGCTGAGTAGTTAGTGTTCACAGCATCCTATTAAACCTTTTTGAAATATTTTTGTACTGGTCTTCTGATTGTCATGGTTTCATATTTGTAGCAGGTGTTTGATACAGAACTATACAGCTTTGTCTTTATCCTGGGTAGGGAAAGAATATGTACTTAATGTATTTAATACAAATATTCCTCGCATCATGGAAATGTATAGATAGTTTGAAACTGACTTCCAAGTCCTGTGGAAACAAAAGTTTCATAAAGAATAAAGAGAGGAAGGAGTTCAATTTGTGTTCCATATAGGCAAAAAGGTTCAAACTCGGGAATTACTCTTCTAGTGTGAGACAAACAATGTGATTAAAGTATTTGCATTGCAGTTTAGTGTAATAAATTCATCATTCAAAGCAAAGCAGCATTATTAAGATAAGTTTTGTTTAAAATTTACATAGCTTTTCATTGTAGTCAATCTGAAGGTCAGCAGCTATAACAGTGTTGCAGGTTGATATTTCTAAGAGAAAAGTCAGTAAAGCCAATCCACTGAAGTTAAATTGAAGATGCTCTTAAATTTGTCTTTTAGGCTTTCTGTGAAACTCTGGAGGAAACAAATTATCGCCTACAAAAAGAACTGCTTGAAAAACAAAGGGAGGTTGAGTCACTGAAGAAATTATTAACTGAAAAGCAACTTCATATCGATGCTGTTGAAAGAAGAATTAGGTATGTAGAAATTTTAAGGGTTTTAGGATGTTATCTTCATGAAAGCATTTTTCTCTGTCTAGTCACAGTCACCAGCTTTAGCTGTATATTTGAAACCATTTTCCCTGCATAACCACATACAAAGCAATATTTTCAGTAAGCTCTTTCTTACATGCTGGCTAAAAGCTATTTAGTACAAATGACTGAGAAACTTATCTTTTCCCTCTAAAGTAACTGTGATTGTTTCCTAATCCTTTAAGTCCTGTAAAGATAGAGCAAAATTCTGTTCTGCTTTTGAAATGTTGAAAATGTGAAACACTCTGCTGGTGATGAGTGGCAAAATTACTTTGAGTTGTAAAATTCTGCTATACTCAAAACTCAAAGCTTTGTCAGAGCATAGTGATCAAGCAGTTATATATCTGTAATAATTTGTTTAACTTTGTTCTGAATTGCTTGGAATGAGATGCTGCAGGTACCATTTAAATAGGATGGGAGATTATCCACTTAAACCCAAGGGAAAATGGTATCTGTCTGCTAAATTCTGTAACAGGAGCTGAGAAATTGATGCTGTGTTATCCAGTGTCCCATTAGAGCTGCTGAGTCAGTATTGCAGCATTTCCTTAGCAAAAGAGTGAATTCCTGTGGTCCCATTAGACCTTCATAGAATCCTGGAATTATTTAGGAACCTTAAAGATCATCCAGTTTCTGCTAGGCCAGGTAGCTCAAAGCCCCATCCAACCTGGCCTTGAACACTTACAGGGATGGAGCATTCTCTTCTCTGGGCAACCTGTTCCAGTGTCTCCCACCCTCACAGTAAAGGATCTCTTCCTAACATGAGATCAGATGAAAGAACATCCCCTCTATGTGTGTGCCAGACCGGGGCAGGCAGTGAACAAATTTTAAAAAAAAGAAAATTTAAAATAAATTTTACTTTAATACTGAATGGGTTGCTGAGTCCAGCATATTCAAGTTGACTAACAAATCACACCTTAAAATGTTCTAGTGAAATACCTTTGGGGAAGGTTTTAAATGGAATTATTGTGTCTGACTGAAAATTCTGATCAGAATACCATATTCAGGTTGTTGCTTACTCCCGAAGACAAGTAACAACATTTGGAAGATGATTCCCCTTTTTGATGACAAAGTTATGACATGTTGCTGGATTAAATAATGAAATTGGCAGGAAAAGTTAAATAATTTGCATTTGGCTAAAATCATGACAGGAAAATCTGTGTGACTGGAAATAAAAAGGCATGAATAGCAAAAAGGGACTTGATATTTTAGTGTTTTTCCTGAAGATATATAATGTTTTTTTAAATACTCAAACACACTACTAGTTTCCCAGACATATAAAATTAGTGAAAGTCAGCCACAGAATGTCTGAAGTGTCTTGATGAAAAATAACTCCTGTGACTTATCTGTAAAAATTACCAAATAAACTTGTGATCTGGTTTAAGAACTGCAGCTTGTCTGATGGGAAATGAACCCAAAAGTAATGTGTCTGTCTCTGGCCTTGTGGAAGTAGAATTTTTATTTGGTGGCCCAACAAGAATTAAGCATCTTATGCCTACATGCTCTAAAGGCCAGGTACCTGCAATGGATGTGAGGCAGAAGGGGACAGTTGGACAAGTCCTGAGACTTGAAGGATGATGATGATGATTATTATTATTATATTGCCGCTGGATTTGGCTCAAACATAGGCTGGTAGTCGTGTTACAGAATGCTGCTAAGGCTTTAAATAAAATGCATGCATTAAAATAATAACAGTAGTTAGAGCAATTTTAAAAGGGAAAGAAATATAGTAGTATCACCTTAAACACAAAATGGATCACAAGCTTTTGTTTCCAGTTCAAGTCACAGCTTTCAATGCTAAATTGATGTATGTTTTGCACATAGAGAAATGGTTTGGAAAAAAGGATTTTTTTGGTCAATCTATGTGACCATATTACCATTTTTAGCCAAGCTAGCTGGGCCATTATCTTGTGTTGCCATTAAGAAAAACATTGTCTTTATCACTAATGGAAAAATGTATTGCTTTGAAACGCAGTGTGTGGTTTTGTAAAGTTAGAGGGAGAAACTTGAGAAACCATTGAAGAAATCTTCTTTATCATCCTCTCGTCTTCCTTCTGACTATATTTTGGTTATAATCCTTCTGCCACTTAGGCAAGCTGTGTGTGGCTTTGTCTAAATGTAATTTTTTACCTTAAATCATACACACTCCTCTGGGACTTGAATTTTGTGAAGCTACAAAATTGTCATGCAACCAGAGAATGATAAAATGGCCTGGGTCTGAAAGGACCCAAAAGATCACCTAATTCCAACCCCCTGCCATGAACAAGGACATCTTCCACTAGACCAGGTTGCTCAGAGCTCTGTCCAGCCTGGCCTTGAGCACTTCCCGGGATGGGGCATCCACAACTTCTCTGGTCAACCCATCCTGGTACCTCAGCACCGTCACAGTAAATTTTTTCCCTCGCATCCAATCGAAACCTACCCTCTTTCAGTTTGAATCCATTCTCCTTTGGGGAACAGTCCTGTCACTACAGGCTCTTGCAAAAAGTTTCTCTGCATCTTTCTTTTAGGTTCCCTTCAGGTACTGGAAGGCTGCAATTAGGTCACCCCAAAGCCTTCTGTTTTCCAGGCTGAACAGTCCCAATTCTCTGAGCCTTTCCTCCATCCCTGTAAATCATCTTGGTGGCCCAGAGATTTAGAGGACTGAATTTAGTTTAGGAATAAGCAGCTGGAGCAAATAAACTGTTTAAATAGCTATCCAGTGCAAGCCCTGACTTCTCTGTACCAATAAAAGAAACAGGGCATGCAGGAATGAGACTGAAAGGTTATTTTTAATCTTTTTGCAGAAACTGACAAGGTTAAAATGAAACAAACAGTTCTTCGGTGACAAATGTTTGCTGTATGGATTGGTGGTACTCTGTTCTTATCTGTTGTAGGGATTTATCTTTAGGAAAAATGACTCGTCAAATGTCAGGAGAAGAAAGTGAGTGCAGTGGTGAGGTGGAGTCTTCTGCAGTAGAAGCAGACCAGGGTACCCTGGGTGAGGACAGCTGGTAAATACTATTATTTTACTTGTATTTCAGTTATTCTTAAAGTATATTTTTTTAAATGTTTGGTCTTGCATTAGTTCTGCACAACTGAGAAATTCTGCATTTTACTGCACCTCTCTGCTGCATGAAGGCCCTCAGGATAGATAATTTTAGATCTGGAATAAGCGATAAGTTAAAAATGCTTTGTCAATGTTTTGTGGATTGTCTGCATAAAATGGCTATAGAAAATTATACCAGTTTCTACTTATTGATCTGTCTTTGCAGCTCAGACAAAGAGAACCATGAGCCATGCTGGAGTGGCTCCTTGGCTGGAAATTCTGTCCCAGAAATTGAAGTTGCTGAAGTAGCCTATACCGCGGATGAAGAATAGCTGAGCAGCAGCAGCTGCTCCCTGGGAAAGGTTCATGTTAAGGATGTATCTGTGGGTAGGATCATAGAGTAGCTGTGAGGAATTTACAGCAACGAGCAAGAGTGCACATATTGAATGTTTACATAAATCCTTACAAATTATTAATGTAAGAAATATACCCAGTGCTGCTTTGATTTCAGTTTTTATCTAGCCTTTATATATTTAATATATTGAAGTCTAATAAGGGCTAAAATCAGCTAAAGTCTAGATAGTGTACATACACAATTTGGCTGACGTTCCTAGCGGAATGACAAAAATTTCACAGTAAATCATGGAACACATCTAACTCGTATGTCATATATTGCCACTGTTGTGACACATTTGATGTGTTCGTCTGTTTGGTATTTGTGTTTTCTTATAGCCATAAAATAACGCTTGCTGAAGTAAAAATGGACTCGTTTGTGTTTAGGAATGGAGAATGTGTTGGTTTTAAATTCTGAAGTTGAAGAAAGTTTCTCTGGAAATTTTATGCAATGCAATAGGAAAACTTCCAGTACCAAGAGAAAAGTAGTTACAAAATGGGACATTTTCAAGTGGTCATTTTTGCTGAAAGAACTGATCTGAGACCCCCAAAACACTGTGTATTTTCATCCCAAGATAGCATGCTGTAATACTTTTTGTTCGGTAATGCTGCTTTGAAAATCTGGGATACCTTTGTTATATACCCATGTAACAGGAACATCTGTAAGTTTGCCTTTTACTCAGAACACTACCTCTTACCACCTTGCTAATGCATTCATGTTTGTTTAAAAATATTCCAGATTCTATGGAGGTTATTGAAAGACTTGTAAAGAAGCCATATTTTTTCCTGCACAGTTCATAACTAGATGGAATCTAGTTGCAGTGTATTTTTGTTTCAATATATTATACACATGGGGATGTTGGTACCTATGTTGTATAGCCTATTTTTCAAAACGTATTAAGACAGGAGATGCACTTTATAATTAAGACTCCATTGTGCCAAGTTCAGTTGGCTAATTGGTTGAGAAATGGGAGTTGCAGGGAGGGGGTTATGTAGTGCCTTTTTGTATTTTACTTGTTCATTACTGCAGAATTTTGTTACAGTGCTCTGGGTCAGTTCTGTGGAATCTTTGATACAGCATTTTTCTGTTCTTCACTTACTTACTGAAAGTGCCTTGTTTTATTATGCTTTTCCAATAGGAAGAATGCTGTTTTGTTTTAATTTTTCCCCTATACCACCCACATTGTTGTTTAATGTTGTCAATATGCAGTGTCTTTGTGCTGGAGTTTTCAAAGGGAGCTTTGTACTTCAGGCTATGCATACAATGACCTTTATGCAGAACTGTATAAACCTTCCTAGTGAAATAAAACTATGGACAAAACACCTGTCTTCTTTTTTGCATTGTAGAAAAAAAACCAAACATTTAATGCCTTGTCTAGTAGAAGGATAAAATACTGCTAGAATGAGACATTTCTTACCTCAGAGATTTCCTGCATTTACTCAGCCTTGGTCTGAGTCCTGTTTGTACCAAAAACTGTCTGCATGAAAATGAATGAGAATGCTGTGACACCAGAAACCTTACTGTACTTTTGTTGAAGGTGAAAGTTAAAAAAGGAACTGATTTTTTTTTTAAATATCTTAAATAAATTCTCATAGATGTTGAGTGAACTCAATAAGTTTTGGTGCACATTATTGAAAATATATTAAATCTTATCTCAGATGTCACTTAAATATTTGAAATGATCAAACTTTGTCTATTAAAATATTTTTAGGTTTACAGCTGTAAAGATTTAAAAAATACTGAAAGGGTGCTTGGGTCATATATACCTGGGATTTCTAAAATAGAGCAGGTAAATCTGCAAATCTAGACACTAAAGAAAGTATTAATATAATTTACAGTTTAGTCATGAGAGGGCAAAGGAATGAAAACTTCAAGATTTAAAAGATATTTTGCTAACCCAAAGTATTGAGTATGCCATGAATAGGCATTTTTGTTTAGGGGGATCTTGTTTTCCTCCGTAAAGGATGTGCAGAATTTGAGGTGGGCAGCCCATTGTGGCCTTGAACATCTTGATCAAGGTTTATTCCAGCTCAATCTCATACTGAATTATTTTCTGGTGCATTTGCATCCATTCTGGCTCTATTTTCCATGTGTTTCCTTCTTTTTTCACTGACTGCTGCAGTTTTATAACAGAAGAAGCCAATTTTCCAATATTTCATTTTTAAGGATTAGCAGTGGAGTTCTGTGCCCTGCCAAAAGCACAGAGGAATACACAGACTGGAATTGTAGCAGAGTGAGCTAGTTTACAAGCATAACAACCAGTAACATGTTGTTCTTTTCTGTTGTGGGTGACTATCTTAATAGTTCAGCCTGATTTACAACAGGGTTTTTCCCTTAGTTTTAGATTTTAATACATAGTGCATAGTTTAAATTTACTGAGGGTTTTCTTTTCTTTAATACTACATCTTTTAATCCTGAAGGATTTTTTTTATCCTCCTGAGCACATGTAGGCTGCCCCCACCACTTCTCTGCTTTTGATTTGTGTACTGCTAAATCAATTAAAATGCTGACTAGTGTGGAATCAAGAATGAGTCCCTATAAACTCCCACTCCATACCTTTCCCACTAGCAACCATTAGTTGGGTGTAGAACACACAACACAACATCAGCTGTGAGTACAATAGTCCCAATTGAACCAGCTCGAGGAGGGGTGGAAATTAATTCACCAAACAGCACCTGACAGTGGTAGGAGAGAGGAGCCTCTATGGTGCACTTTGCAGTGGGCTGTTGTGCCCCCTCTTTGCCTTAAGCATCTTTGTTTTCAGGGGAAGGGGTTGGGGTCTTACAGTTCAAGTGAAAGGGACCAGGAATGCTCCTGTTCTAGATGGTATGTCTGCCCCAGATGGTTTTTACTCTGCAGAACACTAAGCAATTTGATTTTTTTTCTCTGCAGTTCCTTTTTTGAAATGTAGCTACGAAGGAGTAGCATGAGTAGCAGGAGTAGCATGTTCTACTATGAGAAGAATTGATTTTTGTGTAGAACTTTCTGTAGGAAGCTTTCATGTGTTTTGTTTGTGGAGGAGTTTTTCCTGTGCTAGCTATGGCAAGCTCTGGTACATGCTGGGCGAGTGGTGTGGAATTCAAAAAAGTCAAGTTCTGAAGTTGCTGCTACAATCAGGCTGTGTTTTTACAGAAATGTCAGGTAACACAAATAAAGAGACCAAGGTCACAAATCGCCAAGAAAGGGAAGAATCCTGTAGGAAACACTCTATGGAATGCCAGGTCTTAGGGTTTTCCTTCTGATCATTCCTTTCTATATTTCAGTTAAGTCTGTGCAAGAGATCAGAACATTCAGACTGCTAGAGAGGTCCAACACTCCAAACTAGATACATATTTTTCCTACAAAATGCAGAACTTGCTTTAAGGGTACTGAACTGAATCCTCACATCCACATTGTTTGAATCTAATAAGGAATCCGGGAAGCGATAATGCAGCCAATCCCCAAAAGATGTCTCTAAGAGTTTGAACTCTGGCTGAGCAGTCAGTGTACTGACTAGTGGAGTTGGTTGTTCTACATTTTTATGATCTTCAACACATTGTTAATGCATAGGACCTTAACCTCCTAGAGGAAAGATGGGAGAGACTGGAAAAGACAAAAGGAAAAGAGGACAAGACAAACTTGTCCATAGTTCACACTTAAGCATTTTTCCCCTTTGAAGGTAAAAATTTATTCACTCATTTGTTGACCAGAACTGCTTCTCCACTGATTGTTAGTTTCTGTGTTGTGAGTGGTTTAGGTTCTGTGTTAATTGCAACCCATCCAGGAACATTTTCTCCCATAGCACTGGCATTTTTAGCCAGCCTCACTGTGCTAACCTCTATCCCAGTCTTGTTTCAGAGGACAACCTTTTGTGTTTGGTCCTTCTCAGGTTATGCATTGCAAAGAAAACACTGAGCCCAGGGCTTTAGAACTGCCAAGATTTTATTTACCTTTTGTTTCTGATGCAACTATGCAGATTCAGAAGAGTGGAAAAATAGGGAAAACGCTAAACATTTTGCATAAACATGCTTTATGCTAAACAATAAAAGATTAATGTATATATAGATACCCTTATTTTTTGATAAATATAAATGACAAACGCATCCTCAGAGTAAAAGTGACTATTGGTCAGTTTACAGATTATTCTCCAGCTGGACATCTCGAGTCTTATACTGGAATACAAAATGTTTCTCTTGAAATTTCTCCTGGGGTTGATTAGATCAGAACCATTCTGTGGTTGCTCTGGAGTCAGGAAAAGGCTGTCACGAGACATGTCTAAACATAACCCTGTGTCACATAAAAAGCATCATTTTTCTTCTGATGGACATATTTAAAAGCCCCAAACTTCAGGTTTCTCCAGCATCATTGAAACAAAGTAATCCTAGAATTGAAGAATCCTGTTTAACAAGGGTCAGGCAGAGTTACATTGATGCTTCCCAGAGCACAGGATGTGCACAAGCAGGATGTTTCCAAGACAAGCATTTTTCACTGTCATGTAACAGGAAGGCTGAAGAAGCTCTGTAATTGGCTGAGCTCTCAAATGTAATTCTGCTTAGCTGGATAAATAGAAAGCCTGATGGGCAGGCTATTCTTACTGAAGAGAATGAGAATTTTTACAATAAGTCTTCCTGCAACAGAACAGCACCTGACACTGAAATTAAAATTCAGGGAAGCTACTGATGTTCTAACTCAACTGGAAAAGCTTATTTTGTCCATTTATACCTTTAACCTCCAGCTGACATTGAGAAAAATGGTCTTCAATGCATTTCTGTTGAGTATAACCCAGATCCTCACTGTTTTCCTGTCCCTCTTCATATGACTTGTACCTTTTCTGTCTCATGAAGGATATCAGAGCATCTAGCCCCGGCTGGAATTTTGGTATGGTTTGCAAATATGGCAAGCTGCAAAGCAGGGCAGCATGGCTCTGGAGAATGAAGAGGCGTGGTCAACACAATGCTGAACTTGGAGTAATAATTTCAATCCTGCAAAGTCACTGATAGCCAGAGCTGAATCCTTTGGCTTTGGGAGACAGGGACATGTATCACCTGTCAGAGAAGAGATCACTCCCCACAGTGCAGAAACCTTCGGCATGGGTCTTCCTTCTAGCAGAGGCTGACTAAAGCACTGGCCTAGCAAATGGGATTCTGGGAGCGACTCAGCAAGGGCCAAGTCTCAACTACTTTAAGGGAAGTTAGAAGGATCTGCACCTTAACCCTTTGCTAAGTCTTCAAAAGCAGTGCTCCAACCTATGTTTTCAACACAATCTTCATGGATATCTTTCCCCTTTTAAAGCTCCTCATGGAGACCCTAAAGACTTGCTGATTCATACTCAGCTCTTTGACTTGAGGATTACCAGAGTGCTGTTCAGACAAAGCTTCTCCACACTTTGTATCGGAGGGATAAGTATTGTATTTCCCTCTGCTTGCAAACAAGGAACCTGAGGAAGAAAGCAATTACATGATTCACTGTAATTGCACAGTAAGTCAGTTGGTGTAGTCCTAGGGTTACTGCTGATCCCCTTGACTTGTCAGCAGGTTAAAATTAGATGATTTGCTGATCCAGTGAGACTTCTGCCTGTACAATACAGGAACTTGCTCTTGGGATATCTCAGCTGGATTTCAAGTAGGTTTAAATATCCTTCCTTATAAATTATTCGCTGCTTGTAGATTTATAATCTTCCTTTCTTCTACCATTTCAAATTGAATACACTAGGATGCTTGGATGGTGTGGAGAAACAGGCCTGTTTTCTCAATCCCATGTGGATTTCATCGAGAAGAAACCACAGCTGCCACAGATGTTTTATGGGAATCTTGAGGATGACTAGGGAAGGCTGTTTGGTTTGTTGTTTGGCAGTTAATGTGGGTTTGGCAAGCATTGTTAATCTGGCAAGCACCTACTGGGAGAAGGTTGCAAATTGACCTTACAAGATCTCATTATTGCTTTGCATTGTCTGAAAGATAGATAGATAGATAGATAGATAGATAGATAGATAGATAGATAGATAGATAGAGCTTAGAAAGCAGCTGCAACATGTAGCAGAACTATAGGATCTCTCCTCCCAGATTTCCTGTGGCTTTTTTCTAGGCATTTCCGGTAACCAGGTTATGGGGTGGATTGTTTGTGGTGTGATGGAGTTTCCTTTTCTCCCTCATTCTGAAGAATAAATACACCTGTTACAGGGACAAGCAGAGGCAATAGGCAAGTACTCTACCCTATTATGGCAGCTGCCTTGTACATTTAGAAGTCTTGCCCTGAGAAGTTTGTTTTGTGTGTGGATGCCCACTATGAAATTAGAAATCTTGCAGCACAGCTTGTAGAATAATTGTAAACCTAACAAAAATATCAAGAGCTTCCTCTTAGACTTTAATTTCACAAGGGGATAATAACTTGCATTGGAAAAAACAGATGAGAAAACTGTCTCTGTAATCTTTTGCAAAAATGACTAAGATTCAGTGAGATGTTTGTGTGCCTATAGAGATACTGCTCCTGCTTAGGGTATACAAAAGCAGCCCAAAAAATGTGTTTCTTGTAGAGATAACTGCAGAGAATACTGGTCAGATCTAACTTAGTTGTTCCTACCTAAACAGGCAATTAAAAAATAATTTAAGGATGCAGCAAAATTAATGTGCAAAGTAATGTATGATTAAAGACCATTAAACAATCAAAAATTCAGCTCAACTTTGCTGTGAGTTAACATGAGAAACAGAACTCAAAAATAATTATTTTTATCTATTTTTGTTGTCGGCATGCTGTAGTTCACTACTGGCATCCTCTGTGAGACAAGGTTCACATCTGAATCTAGAAAAGCATGGAAAAACCAACATCTCTCATTTTTCAAATTACGTGAGTTACACAAGACTCATGATTATCCAAAGGTCACAGGACAAAATCTCTTCTCTCAACAAAGAGGCTTCTATGTTCTGCTCTGGTGAAGCAGCTGTTGCCTCAGATTTCAGTTTATTCAGACACAATATGTGCTCTAGACAGATTCTCAGGCTACATAAATTAGTGTCTCAGCTTGTTATCATTTCCCCCCATCATCTTTTCTCTCCTATTGTCTTCTTTATAAAATTAAATCCTTTGTGTTCTACCACAAGTGTCTGCTACAATACAGATAAGATCAGTGCTCAGATTAGTTACAAATCTTTTCCAGAACTGCTTGGTTCACACAGGGGGATTTTTTTTTTTTCCCTAGCTCACTAAACTGAATTGACTAAAATAGTTTGCTGACAGCTTGCAAAACATTGGGAGCTGAAGGTTTTAACCTGAAAAGTGTAAGGGGGTATCTCCAACCTATGTTTATCAATGAACTTCTGAAAGTGCATTACACCTGTAAGAAGGTGTCAGTTCAGATGGAATTTCCTGTGCTAAATAAACCCTCTCCTTGGTAAAGTTATCTTATAAGATCCAAATCCTTGATAAATCAAAGTGATTAATTTTACACATGAGCATCAATAGCCTCAAAGCCAGCAGCTGGCAATACCTCCCTACAGGCATGTCCTACATGCCCCCACCTAACCCAAAGCAGCATTGACATTACCTCACAATGACTGACGTGCTCTGAGCCCTCTCAGCGACTGAGACAGACTTGACCAAGGAATCCCTATTGCAATTCAGTGTCCTCAGAATGTTCCAATGACATCCAGCTGGTCACTGCAAGGCACAAATCACTGAACCATTATTAAAACTCTTGAAAATGAGTATGTTTAACAGATTTAAAGCTTTGAGATTGGTCTTAGCTCTTTGCACTGGCCTGAGTGTGTAGAGAGGGGGCTGGTAAACTGCTGCATGAGGATCTGCTTCTGAGCTCCTGCATCAGTCCAGAGCAGGGAACAAAGGTGGCCATAGACAGGGGAAGGCAAGAAAAGAGACAGAAGCCAGTGAAGCAACCGAGAAGGTGGGTTAGTATTTAAAAGAGCATTTTAGCTCTGAACAAGTGAGAATTTGTGGGAGAAGTGGGAAGAGTAGGAGGGTTTCACCCTGGTTTTTGAGCAGCACTTCCAGACAGGCCTATTCCTCCAGCATGAGCAGTAAGACTGAAATCAGGTCCTGTGAGAAAACTGCAGCCTTTCCAGCCTGCTGGAGTTTCTCGCTGTTATGCTGAACCCAGAGCTCCTCCTGGAGGTTCTCAGAGTCCCAGCCCTGCCGCTGATGGAGCTCACCACTGCTGCTGGGCAGCAAAGCAGCCGCCCCAGGCACTCCAACACTCCTTATACACACAGGGTACAGACAATAGCTAGGTAAAGGGTGATACAACAACCCTACACATGCCTATACTCCTGCAGCCCCAGCTGAGTTTAGTTTGCTCAGCAGATGCACCAAGCTCCCTTTAGTAAGCTGAGTACAAAAGTAAAGCAAAGATACCTGGATGTATTCATAAATTAAATGTATCTGAACACTCACTCCAAAAGTGAAAGTTTAATTCTTTGAGGAAAGGGTGCTAAACTCAGGTTAGAGTTGGGATGTCCTTGTAAATGCTGTTTGAACACCACAAAACACACCTTGCCCCATAAGACTTACATGGTGAAAGCTGATGTCACAGCAATGGGAATGGGGGTATTGACACCACCTCCAGGGGAGCAGACCATCAGCTCAGACAATTGGCCTACAGCCTATTTGCTTAAATTTAGCTCAAACCACAGGTCTTCAACTTGTCATTAAATCCTAGGAGAATGGGATGCCTGCCCTTTGAGAAAGCCAACTGAAGGGTACCTACACTGCCCTAAAAACAGCCTGGGTAGCAGTGGCTGCTGAGACAGCACAGGCTGTAAGGGGCTAGGTAAAGCCCAAACTCCCCAAGATGGCATTTGCCCAAAGCTTGTCTTGGTAAAGAGGAATCTGACAATCAGCTGTAGTAAACAGCAACAGGGGATTATCAGAAGACTTCCAGTTGCAGGGGGAAAAGTCAGCTAGCATACATACAAGCAAAACACAAAGCCACAAGTGCAGTGTGCAGGAGAGGAGGGGAGCAGGGCAGCAGAGGGGCCTGTGAGACCCTGCCAGACACAGTCATCTTAGGTATACAAGGCTGTTCAGAAATTTCTAGGCAAATATTAGCATTTCATAACTATATAATCTAGTTTTGTCAGCAGATACTGATCCTAAGAGTATAGTTCAGTGGTGACCAGGTAATTACATGCTGATAACAAATTAACCATTTTAAGTACGATCAAAGTCACATAAACCAACTATACTTTTCCTACAGTATACACCTCACTCAACAGTGCTATGAAGGTGGGTCTTGCCACAGCCTCTGCAGTGGGGACAGGTATGAGAAAATATGACAGCTACCTGAGATTGTACTACTTGTAATTCTTAAGATGTGCTGCTAAATAATTTTTGAGACTAATTTTTTCTCCTTATGCTTTAAAAAAAATTACATAATTAAAATAATATAATCTCTGTATCTTCAAGATGGTAAGATTTTCTAAATATTCTCTCTGCTCATCCTGTTCTTCCACCCCCTACGGCTGTAGACACAGAGCTCATACCACAGCAGTTCCTTGGCATTTTGTGACAAAGCCCTTAGGATTTACAAAGGGAAAAGATAAGCTGCCCAAGCAATTGAAACCTTTCCACACCAGATAATGAATGGTGGTCCTAAATCACTGCTACAGCATTTCATGCATACAGGTAAATACATGTGTGTGTACATAAGAGGTGTGACACTATACACACACACACAGACTTCAAACAGAGTCTAATAAGATTAATGAAAAAATGCCTTTTGTATTTGTCTCACTTCATCCTTGCCTATCATATTGTTTTTCTTTTTCAGTTTTAAAAGACCTGATCATTTTTCCTTTCAAGTAAGGCCTAGAAAGTGAAAAACACATATTACTGTAACAATGATGAGACCTTTGGGTCAGAGGGGAGGAGAGGGAGGTATTTTGGATATATTAAATTTAAATAATTTATTGCAACACAATGGTTAAGTGTGAAGGAATGGAGCCCAAACACCACAGCTTACACTGGGGTGGGGATTTTTGTTGGTTGGTTTTTAAACCAAATCAACTTCAAAGAATTATTGAATTCTAATTGGCTGCTGAAAGATTAATACATTAAAAAATGTTTCAAAATATTCTCACATCCTTTAAAAGAGCACTATATCCTAATGACAGTGTAAGGAGGGGACTTATAATTTTGTCTGATAGGAAAACAAATTTAATAAAATCACATAACACAAACATGACACCAAAATATTTATTTACAGTGTGTATATATATACATATATGAATTGGATTTTACTTCTTATTACTATATTTTCTCCTGTTTAAAGTTATCCAGGTTAAAAATGTCTAAGCCTGTTAGGAGAAAAAACAGTCTCAGAATAAATAAGCAACAAGAAAGGAAGTCAGTTATAGTACACCATCTGCTGCCACAGTCCTCCTGTAAAATATGTTCCAGTTAATAGGGTACATTTACAATAACACATTGACACTATTCACTCTTGACTGCTTACATACTAAACAAATACCATCTTGGCGTGAAGAAAGGCATATGTTCAAAAAGAAAGAGCCATTTGTCCTACTGTTATCTGAATTTACACAGCAGAGAGCCACTCCCTCAGCTGAATTAAACCCCTACAAGCCCTTTGCCCTTGAAGAAAACTAGTGTCCCCAAAAAATATGACAACAAACACTCCAGTTCTGGAGGTCTATGTGTATTTTATACATCACTACAGTGTTTCTGAGTGCAGTTTCACAAACCTCACATCCTGGCCTGTGAACTGGTACCTGAGTCTGTCTTTCAGGATCACTAACCATTATACACAAGCTTTCAGAGCAGCTCACCTGAACATCCAGCTTCATTTTTTCACCTTCCAAAATTTTTGTTTTTAAAGTGCTTGGTCTGAGATGAATAAGCTGAACACACCTGAAGCTTCTTCAGGATCAACACTTGGCCAAAGCATTGCTGGAGGTCAGCAGTCAAATGCCAGTTTGCATAGGAGATGATCTCTGCGGGACTTTTTTGTCTCCGGTGAGGGGTGTTCACATGGAAAGTTCTTTTTCAAAAACAGCAGCCCCACATTTTCCAGAGCAGAATGGAAGTCACTTTAGTTTCAAAATGGAAGCTCAAAGACCCATTATCTTGTGGAGCACTTCAAATATGCCAAGTGCTACACAAGAGCCAAGCACTGTTAAACTACCAATTCAACCAGGAACAGAGGCTGGAAGCAGCTTTTCCAAAGTAACTTTGGTACTATGTTGGCATGGTCTCATATTTAGAAATAACAAAAGTGTCCACAAGCACACTGACAGCCTTGCACAGTCATAAAACCAGTGTATGCTAACATGTTCTGTACTCAATTCAGAGACCTGCATAAACTGCACACCTTGAACACAGAATTCAAGCCAGAAGGGCTAGAAAATGGATTTAAAATAACTTAGAATACTTGCTATTTTACTAAATATTCCTGCTTTCAACTAGCATCTCATGCTGAATTTCAGCAAGCAGTAGAACCAAGTAGCATTTTTTTAGTATTTGGTTCCTACTTCTTCAGAGTTCAAAATTTATTTTTGAATTTTAGGTAGTTCTTTCTTTTTTTTTTTTCTGTTTTATTTTGTATTTAAAACAAAAATTAAATAATTCCAGACTTTCTCTACTCTCAGCAAAAAGGAACAATTTTCTTGGTACCTCCAAATTTTGGGACAGAATTAACACACCCAGTTTTTTCCGGTAAGAAAATTATCCTAAGTGGCAAGGCTTGATTCAGCTGTCATACAGACACAATCCAAAAGCAATTCCTCCACAGAGAATGAAAGCTTCGAAAAAGTCAATCTCTCCACAAGGTTTATACATTTTGGGGTTCATCCATGAGGCTCAACTTGAAAGGCTCTGAGCAAGCCATGTCTAGAAACACATATTTGCTTATATTTACCCTAAAATCCACTACGCTGAAGGCAGTTGAAGCCTGTTGAAGCTGAATGCCCAGCAAATCACAGGCTAAAGCCTGCAGGAGAAGGGCTCAGTCTTCTGTCGGTGAAGATCTAGAGAAACTAAGCCCACCACAATTCCTCAGGTGGTTCAGTCATCACTAAATTTAAATTAATTTGAAAACAAGAAATCCAGATCAAGGACTCTGCTTCTTACAACCCAAGGAACTCCACGGTGTTTTACTACTGCCCTGTGATTGACAGCAAGCTACTAGCATAGAGCTTAAGACTTGTTTAATAATTTGTTAGTACAAAGCAGCCGATTTAATTTTGGGGTTGTATTTGAAGAGTGATTTCTCCATATATGTAATAGTTCAGCACTCAAGAGTGGCGTTTGTTCCTCAGACTAAAATGCTGTCAGTTGGACAGTAACACATCAACTTTACAAGTAACCCAGAATCAGCTTTTAACCAGAGTTTCAAAAGGCACCAGAAATGCAACACACTGGTATTATTTCCATCCACAAACTGAGTAAGAGAAAAGAACCAGATGCTCTGAGATTAAAACTATTTTGAAATTGTATAATTAAAAATGAGTTGCCAATTCCTTCGATAAGGATGAGTATTATCATACAAAGTAAAGACTCATCCAGCAGGACAAGGTAAAGAAGAACACTGGAAGGTCAAATATCTTCTGGATTTTTGACAGTTAATGAAAATCAGTAGTGTTTGGTAGGAATCTGTAAGAACCTAGACATTTCACTTTCCTCAATCACTGTAATTCTGTAACCTAGTCAAAAATAGTCCAAAATCCAATTAAAGCTGACCTATAGAAGTGCATGGGACATTTTGGCTAATTGTTATTTGCTGAAACAAAGCAAATAACCCATCCCACTTTAATAAGCCTCCAGAACTTCCTCTTAATATCTAGGACACTGTAAGTTGCTCCAGGCAGACTGTCTGAATCTTCGTGTCCAAATGAATAGTTATTAGTTCTTGGGCTCAAAGAACTCACAAGTGAGGACATGTATTAAGCTGTTTTGCTAATATTTAAATAGTCTGAACCAAGTAACCCTCTAGTTATAGGGCCCTCATTACTTACTTAACTTTCTCATTTCAAAAATGAATCCAGCTTTGAGCATAAGTAAGGCACAAAGATTTTACAAACCAACAGATATGGTAAGATAGTACCTATTAAAAACTGATACTAATAATAAATCTCTTGACGAGGCTAAAAAAAAAAAAAAAGATGTCTGAAGGTTTAGGTAACTACTTAATCCTTTTGTTTGCTGTTTTTTAAGCTAGTTTTGTAATATGGCAGTGACACTAGTTTCAGCAAGATGTGCCATAAAAAACCCCAGCCTGTATGAAATGCAACCACACTACATCAGTGCAGTTATAAAACAGCAGTACAGTTCTTCACATTCTGCACCCTGCAGTGTTTGGTGTTATAAAGAGACCATGCTCTTATGAAGCCCAGGCAGCCAGTTTCTTCATTTCATCTTCATCCTCTGCTCTTTTCCTGGCTGATGCTGCAGATAAAGAGACAACAACCATCAACTAATGTAACTGTCAGAACCATTCTATCTGTTAGCATGAGGACTTGCATAGTGCTTTTCTGTTTGAAGATCTCAGACCAATTTACTGAGTAGCAAGCTGAACATGAATAATGCAGGAATGAAGGTCATAAGAAATGTGATTGTTTTGCCCCATCACTATTTCTTATAGAACCCTGAAGTTCACAATATATTGTGATACTGATTACTCCTACTGAAAAACTCACAGAAAAAACATTTTATTTTTAAATGCTGTCACAGCCAGAAAGGGCCCACAAGAATGCTGTCAGTTCTGTCACCACCATGTAAACAAGCAAAAGGGACCTATCCTGGCCAGCTGCACATCCTGCTACCTTTCCAAACAGTGCTGAGAAGTTCTGCCCATGCAAGTCTCTGAATGAACTCAGCCCATTTTAATGGGTGGTGTCATTTATTAAAGAGAGAAAGACATCCCTGAACTTGCTTTGCTCGGGTGACATCAGTTAACCGCTGTAAGCAATTCCCAGCTCTGCATCAGGTCCTGCACACGCTGTACCCAAATCTCCTATCACACTCCTCTCATCTGCATTCGCTAAACTAAGACCTCACCCAAACCGCCCTCATTCGCTAACCTGCAGACTGGATGCCCAAGAGCCCAGGTTCAACCTCAGGCTGCCTCCTCCATCTGTGGCCTGTGCACGTCAGGACTGGCATCTCTCCAGCCCCCAGCGGAACAGTTGCTGGGCCCAACACCTGCGAGTGCACCCTGCCAGCAGCCAGCTGGCTCCTGCCTCAGGCAGCCACAGGCCAGGAGCCACCGTCTGGAGGGAACCACAACCTTCAGGGACTAAGGGTGGGAGAAGCACATGGGGCACCACAGCTTTAGTCCCTATTCTGCAGGTGCCACAAGCTCATTGTGTGGCTGGGGAAGGTCACCGTGCCCGCTCCATTGCGGTTTCCTCATCTTCAAAATCAGGAGGGCAACATGCTTCTCCAATTAGAAGTATTATAGATCCATCAACTGGTCTGACTTCGCTGTTGCTGTGTAACAGGAAGCAGAGAGTTTCAGAAAACATAAGCCGGTTTTTCACAGCCTTGAACTATATAATTGCAACCAGCCCATCTTGCCTGAAGAGGCCATACAGATGGATGAAGTGGAAAATTAAAATAGTGAGAAGCACATGGAGATGATCTGGGTTTAACAACAATGTCAACTGGCTAGATCTCGAAGACAATGTATGAATAAATCATAACTGGCCAGACTGAATTTTCAATGTTTTTCCAAATCCTTTTTTTTTTTTTTACTAACTGCTCTGCAATTGACTTCAGTAGATGAGGCCACACTCTCAGCCTGAACACTTTAAACTGCTTCTCAGGATTTAAGTGTCATCTGCCAAAATACTTATCATAGCATCTGAGCTGAGCTGGTCTAGATAACCTGTTCTGCAGCAGAAACCATAATCAACCTGTGTCACATGAGTGCTGTCCTTACCATCAAGTATTTATATTCTTTTACCAATGTCAGTACACAGCAAGTCTTTGAATTGACAGTGAAAAGTGTAGTAAAAGTTGACTGCCTGTGGCTGAATTCAAAATGAACAGGGCAGAACTACAGAAAAATAAAACTACAGCTTAATACCAAAAATAAGCCTGCTCAGTAGAAAGAAAGCAAAGCCATGAAAATATTTATTCAAATATGTACTTCCTGATGCCTCCTTCTTTTCTAATTAAAATACCAGTGGAAAATATCAAGCAACTACCCTGCAAAGCTGGATCTTTATGACATAAACATTTGGAATCTAGGTCAGACTCTAATTGAAAGAGACTAAGGATTTAATTGCCAAAAAGAAAAAAAAAAGGCAAAAAAAGATCATTCCTCAATGATCTTACTACATTTTAGTAGGAGATTCATCAGTATATATGCAAGGACAAGTTCCCCGAGTTTGTCACCCCAAATCTACAGAGAATTTTGTCCTAAATACATTCACAGAGCAAAGTGGAATCCCACTCTGCTGCTTCTGCTAAGCAGATACAAAAATAGGAAAAGGAATTTATAATATTTTAAAAGTTATGACAGTTAATTAAAAAGTTAAATGCATATCTGAAACCTCTCTTCCTCTCCCCTTTTCCACAGCATGGCTTAATCATGAGAAATGTAAAATGGCAAGCAGGCATTTTACCAGGGCGAGAAGGCAGCGATGTGGATGGAACACTTGGCAACCTGACATCCCTCATTCCCTTGTTCAGCTCTTCTTGCTCCAGTTCTTCTAATTCTGCCATCAACTCATCCTAAATTCAAGGAAAACATTATTTACAAATACTGACAGTGATCAGATGCAAGGGCACATTTAACCACTGTGAAGCAAAGTACTACCGAAAAAACAAGTTTATTCCTGAAAGGACATACCAAGAAACAGCATATTAAAAGTGTAACTTTTACTACCTATGGGCAATTAAGTAAACCTTGAATGAACACTGAAAACAGGACAATGAAAGTTAGAAACAGGAAAAGGAATAAAATTAGAAACAAAACTAACAGCAGTACAATACCTGCCAAAAAGGCAAATACGGGAGTAAAAGGTCTCTCTGCTGCCCTCAGGTTTGTTCCAAATCCAGAGCCTTTACTCTTCAATGGATTCTAACTTTAATGTGCAAACACCTTCCACTGGTTATAAGGCAGACTGTCATTAAACATTATGCTTCAGTCCTACCACGTAAGTCCAGGATGATATGCGGTTTAAAATCAGCACTGGAATCAAAACTGTCCTCCTGGGTCTTGTTATTCACTCTTGAAGCACACAGCACTCATGGCCTTTTAGATGCAGAGGCTGATTTGGACAGATGATCTAATCCACTCACTTAAAATGCTAAAAATAAGAAGGCTGTATGCTTTTAAAAAGGAACTTATTCCTCAGCTGAAGTTTCCCAAAGAGAGAAAGCTAAACATTACATATTTGTAGAGAAATGGACCTTTGCCACACTGATAACATGGTTTAAAAGAAACAATGGACAAAAGCAACTGGAGAGGGGCAGGGGAAGTGTCAAAAAAGTAATAAAGTAGGAGCTATTAGTTACTGAAATGGGCTTTACCTACACATTTATACTTTGTTTATCACCAATGCAGAAGTTAAAATGATAGTTGCATAGCTACCACAGGACTTTATACCTGGATTTACTTTCTCATGGTTTTATAATTTAAGGCAAACATACACTGCGCCAACCCGGGGAGAAGGAACTCTAATGCTTCTGTGCCTGTCTGGAGCAGGAGAAATCACATGTTTCTATGGTCTCCTTACAGCCACAGCACACATGTGAAGAGAAGATGCATCCAAGTACATGGAAAAATCAATCTTAAAAAAAAAATAAAATTGTCCTTCAACACAAGCCACCTAATATCCCAGCAATTCTATCACTCTTAGGGTGCAGTAGCCTGCAAACAGGGTTCCTAGTTACTGCCAAGAGCTGTAAGTATTAGGCTCCTATGCAAAAGCTGGTACAACGATGCTCCAAGTGACAAGGGCTTATTTCCCAAACAGCAACAATGCGCATCAGCTTCAACTGGCATCCCTTAGGAATCAATCCAGATTGATTCCAGATCAATCTACAACATGCTTACTAAGCTTAGACTCCAAAAAGTTAAGCATTCTTGAAAAGTAAGACACTGTATGGCTGTTTGGGGTTGCAGGATGTTTTTTTCAATTATTTGAAGCTCAGGCCAAATCCCATTCTTTGTGCCAGTAATGACTAAATATTTCTTGGAAAGCCTATTTACATTCAAAGTGGAAATATAGGAAAGCAGGTAATGGGAACAAAATACAAAGAACCATTCTTATTTTCAACAAATTAGAAATGCAAAATGAAACTTCCTCCCAATCAAGCAAATAAGTGTGATATAGCATTTATATTTGTCTTTGCTGTCCGTTTGGGCACACAGGAACAAATTAGATAGGAATAGAGTGAATGGTTTGAGTATCCAGGACATTCTTCAAATGATTCTTAGTGCTTGGCACAATTTTGTTTTGAAACAAAATTGAAAAACGAAACAAAACTGGTTGTGATATTGAGCTTGATGCCCATCTCTGCATTCCACAGATTACAAGAATTTTGAGTAACTTTGACCCTTGAGTCAACAATCATGGTTGGATAAGAAATAAGTTATATCTTGTTTAGATGTACAAAATCAAATCTCAGGGCACTGAACGAAAGCTACTGCAACAAATTTTGAGAAGGTCCTAAATGCCTTGTGAGGGTTTCAGAAGAAAAGAGCTTTAGAATGAAACCTTATTGCCTCCAACAGGTATTACTTCTACCTATCAAATCTACGTCTGTAGTCTGGGGAACAGGAAAAGGACGTGCATCTCCAAGC
The DNA here is from genome assembly GCA_013396955.1 of Regulus satrapa. Classification (NCBI taxonomy): domain Eukaryota; kingdom Metazoa; phylum Chordata; class Aves; order Passeriformes; family Regulidae; genus Regulus; species Regulus satrapa. The sequence continues at coordinate 139,886 of VWZN01007605.1, forward strand.
ACCAAAAACAGTCTCAAAAAATGCTCCAAAAATTCAGAATTATGAACAGCAGCCTGTTCATGACATAGGGACATGCACTTAAGTCAAATGGATGTCTATTTGGAGCAACAAAAAATTATATGTTTCAGTGTCCGCTTGGAGTAGTACAAATTATATGGTTTAGTGACTTTCCTCTGAGGCTCAAATGAAAAAAATAACTACAGGAGTGCAGTTAAAAATGCTTTTCTTAAAATTTTTATGAAAATAAAAATATTTTTTCTATTTTTACATTTGCAGATTTTAATTTAGTACATTATCTATTTTATATATAATAGTTTTCTTTGATTTTTTTATATTAAAATTATACAATTGTCCTCGACAGGGTAAGCTAGAGCTAAGGAATTTCACATCCACACTTCTTGAGAAACAAACCAATGCACAGCAAAGTAACTATGGAGTTAAAACTCACAGGCCTAAAGTACTAACCTCGTCAAACTCATCGGCAAAGCCAGCTCGGTTTGAGATAGCATCTGAAATTTCCTGGGCAACATCTTGCTGTTCAGTGATATCTTGCATCAAATCATCGATTTTGTTCAAGTCCCTGGCAAGGTTAACATGGGAACATTTTTTAAAAGATATATCATTGAAATCCTACAGAACACACTCACTTGAACAGAGGCAACGTGGGCTATTTTCTTTTTTAGCCCCATGACTCTATAAACAGCAGAATTCACAGGGAATAATTTTCTTCATCTACACCCAGTCCAGCTACTTCCATGTCAGGGTGATAACAAAAGTCAAACCTCAGCAACTCCCTCTCTGTGCTCCTCACACCTCTGCCAGCCAGTCACGGCCCAGGGGCAGACCCCCAAGGTCAGCATCATCACAGACCCTGTGGTACTTAAACAGGGCTCGTTAGAAAGATGGGGATAAACATTTACATGGCTTGTTGTGAAGGGCAGAGGGTAACAGCTTTGACCCAAAAGAGGGTCAATTTATATTTCATTCAAGGAAGAAGTTGTTTACAATGAGGGTGGTGAAGCACCAGCACAGGCTGCCTAGAAATGGTGGATGCCCCATCACTAGAAACAGCCCAGGTCAGGTTGGATGGAGTCTGAGCAATCTGATCTGGTTGGGGATGTTCTTATTCACTGCAGGTGTTTGGACAGGATTATCTTTAAAAGTCCCTTTGAACTCAAACTATTATATGATTTTATGGGTCTTTTTTGATGTTAAGCTTTCAGAACGGGGGGAATCTTAACAGAATTGTAGCCCATTTAAAGGCTTCCCGTTATTGTTAACTTCATTATTGTTTCAATTCCTGTTTATTTCTCAAACAATCCTTATGATTTAACTGTGTTTATTCAGGCAGAAAACACTCCTTCAAACAATATAGGACATATGAAAAATAAAAAAAGTATTTTTTTTTATGAGGGAAGGGGAGAGGCGGTGGACATAATTAGTACTTTGAATCCCACAGTCCTGCTTATGGATTCTGAGAAAAAGAGTCATCTAGTTTCTATAGAAAACTATAGAAAAGTTTCTAGATTTTCTTCTAGACAAACCCAGGTCAGAGGTCATTCTGCACTGCTAAGACAGACTCAAGAAAACAGATCTCACTAGTTAAGTGAACTTCCTTCTAGATTTATTGTTAAGAAAATATATTTTTCTGCCAAATACAACACTGTAGCACTAATAACATTCCTGACATTCAATGCCTGAACCAAAAATGAAGTCAAAACTATCTGACTTGATACAACAGTCTGTAGTGATGGAATAATTTCAAAGTGGTTAGTAAGTTCAACTTGGAAACTGCTAGAAAACACTTACATATTTTCATGTACTTTTTTCATAGCTTGTGCAGCATAACCCATATTCTTGAGCACTTCTGTGTTGGTGTGGGAATTTTCCAATGCCTCTCTTTGGAACTCAATGGTCGAAAGCGTCCCATCAATTTGATTCAACTGTTTCTCATATCTCTTTTTTCTCTTCAGTGCTTGTAAGGCAGCTGGAATGGGAAGAGGCAAAGTGGACTATGTGTTTTCATAGCAAATGCGAGGACAAGTAGTTCAGCACCAAGCTGACCTGCAGAATTTGTCATTTTCACCCTCCTACCTTACTATGAGGGAGACAAACTTTGACCACACCAGATTGGCAGCCTGTTAATCACCAACAGGCTGTTGCATGAACGTGATGGGAAGTCTCTTTTAGATTAACTCCTTTTAGTGCCACAAGGAAAAGCAGCTTCTTCCTCCGCTGTGGGAGATCTTGAACTCCATCCTGTGCACGCAGGCAAAGCAGGAAAGATGGGAAGGAAAAAGAGAATCATCAGAGAGAAGTCAGAAGAGAGGAAGCAGAAGAGAGAAGAAAAGAATAAGCTGCAAAATGTAAGCAAGACCCAAGGAAGACTGGAAGAAGATCTGCCATGATAACCACAACTCTACCAATGGCACTCTCTAAACTTTGCCTCAGCAGCAATAATAACTGTGAAGTGCAACAGAAGGCCCAAACGGCCCAGCCAGGCAGATGGGTTAGATCAGAGGAGGATTTGCATTTCCCCAGCTTTTAGCTCCTCTATTTCTTACAACCACTTAAGAACGTGATCTTTAAACCTTAGAATTTGAAAACATAGAAGAACTTTGTAGACCTGGTAAAATCCAGCTACACACCATTATCTTTGTATCTTGTCGAGATTAGTCTTTTATATTCACTAAGTTATGAGCAGCATACTCTGCCCAGAGTAAATCATTACCAGAATAAATGCATGTGACAGGCATGAGGAGAAAAGAGCTTTCTCTTGGCCTCAGGGTGTGGAACACACACAATTTTACCACAAGCATTTCCTCATGAAAGTCCTTCCCAAACTACATGTGCCAGGCAAAAAAACCCCACCAAATGAAACCAAGAGACTGTGTGAACCCATTGTTCCGTTTCTTTCAATGCTATTAGCACCCCCATTCCTTCCCTTGTATCCTACTTTTAATTTTTTTAACACATTCAGACTCTGCAAGCCCCAGCAGCCCTCCAAACTGAACCAACAGCAGCAGCTGTTGCAATCCTGTTAAAATTGCCCACGTGCAATAATAACACTAGACCTTGACACTGGCGTACACAACTTTACAAATTAAATTAGGATTCCCCCAAGGAGGGCACAAAGATCTGTGGTGTGTAACAGCATACTAAAAAGATTTATGCTTTGTTGACAAATGCTTGAATCGACATGATCAAAACTGCTCATCATGAGCTGCATAAGCACAGATATTCACATTGGCTAAGATGTCTTCCACCACCTGCAGTGAGATGTTTCAGGGCAGCAAACCACAATCCCAACAGATTAACAGCAGCAATGAAATCTAAGATTTTCCCAGGTTTTGGGGGATAGTTCAAAGATCATGCATAATCCGAAGAAGTTGCACAAGCACCAGATGATGTCATGTTCACATCAAATATAAGAGTTGTAAAATTCTCACTGGCAATTCTAAAATACTTAGTTTTGATTTAATCCAAACCTTTACCTACTTACTATTTCCCTACGTATTTATGCATAGTATTGGTAGAGTTAAGACACCAGCCACTTCCTTTCTTAGCTTCCACTGGATCAAATTTGATTCTGGATTCTTAGGTTAGGAAGCTAGAGGCTCCAGACAAATGGAACAGTCTGCAACTGTGTCTAATACCAGCTGGGCCAGGGAGGACTCTGAGGCCAGGTGGACTGAGCGGCACTAAGGAGCTGATGCAGAAAGACTTCAGCTGGAGCAAGCACCTACCATGAGGCAGTCCTTCCAGTCAGTGTTCTTCAGAAATGGGACTCGGCAATAGTGCTGTTATTATTGGCTGCTCACAGAGAAAATGGATTTCCTCTGTTACACACAAAATAATCCTGAAGATCATTTAATTAAACCACACCCAAATCAAGAAAACACGGGAGAAGCTAAACTCTCTCTGACGTCATCAATTCATAAACATATTTTCCTAATTATTGTGGTGTAACATATTATCTTCCTTCTCTTTAGCTTTACCAGTGACTCACAGAATAAAGCACTTCATAGGAAATAAATTCGTACTCCTTCCTTACCACCCAAAGCCTTATAAATTCTCACACTATGCTATGTGATTTTCCTGATTTGTTTTAAATGAATGCCTTTTATTGCAGAATATTTTGCTAGAGTAGCTCCTATCACTAATTCATGAGAATTTCCCTGTTATTTGAAATCTATTTTTCTGTGTTTTACAAAGTATCTAGAACTTGCAGTGCTTTTCAACTGCACCTTACAAGCATTTTAAAATTTGTGTGTAAGTCTTACAGGATTGAAATGCTTCTGCTTTATAATGCTATCACATTCTAATTACTGGAGAAGAATGTATCTATTAAAATATAATGAAATTGAGCAGAGAACACAAACTCACTTCACTGAAAGTCTAAGACTTGCACTGAAAAATGGTGTTCCCCATTCCAAAGATCTCAAAATATGGAAAATACTTTTTAAAAAAATAAGAAGACAGCCTGGGGAGGATGAGTTTGAGCAGAGGTAAAATCTGAGGAAGCAAGTGTAAATAACACAAATTCATTCAGAAAAAGGTAGAGGGCTTCTCCAGGAAAGAAAAAAATAAAAATCAAAAGCAGTCTCCTACACTTTTTATTTTGTGCTCCAAAGAAGCCAATTCAACTCTTAAATTTTATAATGGTCAGCATTTAGCTGGACTTCAGCACATTTCCTGTACTCCTAAGTCCAGTCCAAGCAAGATACAGCTCACAGATCAGGAACCACTGCTTTTAATATGAGTTTTTATTTTATAGTGAAGGTGTCTGGAACAAAAGATGACTATGATGTCAGTTTAAGTTTGCATATTAATGAACTCCTTTTATTAACATACAGAAGGGCACTTTTCCAATATTGCTACAATGCAATATTAATGCAATTATTAAGGAAGCAGAAATGGCTAGCTGAGCAATAAGAATCCTGGCCACCCTGAATATCCAGATTTCAAAAGGAAAAGCAGAAGTAATGACATAGGAAGAGTTGTGGCACTCTTCTCATGGTCTCATGGATCAGATCAGACTGATCTGAAAAGCAAATGCAGTAATACCACCTTTACCTGTTAAGCACCAACGATCTCATCATCCTCTGAAGCAGAAATAAAATTATTGTCTAATAATCCTTATAATTCCCAGTAGGAAACTACTGAAGTGGGAAAAGAGTGTTTTTCTTCTGAAGATGTAACACCATTATCAAAATATCAGGTCTCACTCTCAGATACAGTTCACAAACCTCCACCTCAGGCCTGCAAGGGATTCATGGACCACAGCTTCTGATCTCCCTCACTCCAGGGACAACCAAAGGCAATGCTGCTGAGACCATAAAGATGCTAGGACCCTAATTACACTCATTATCAGCACTCATAGTCCTTAAAGCCTTGTGGAGGAAGCCACCTGCAACTACAACTGAGGAGCTAAATCAAGACCAATACTGAGCTGGACCAGCTGTAAGTATTCCAGCTCAGGGCAAGGCGTTTGACATGTGGTCATGAAAGTCAGAGAACAATCTCTGTAACTCACAGAGCAGAGACACACCAAGCACTTTCCCTTATGTCCCAGCCAGAAACCCTAACTCCAAACCTGTCCCACAGCCTGCAGTGGGCATGACTGTCCTGTCTATCATAGCTCACAACTACCACATCATTGTTTGGCTTCCCCAGCCTCCTGGTTACACCTAACTCACTGAAAAGGAATGCTACACGGCTACAATAAGCCCTGCCCAGACATAACACACAACATATTTAGCAGCACTTACTTGTGAAACCCTCCCTGTTATTCCCACTTTTTTCATAGGTTTTTTTTCCTTAGTAATGTGGTTCTTTATGGTTAAGATTTAATCCTATTCTGGATGGCTTATCTTAACTTCATTATTTTTATTAAGTTTTTTAATGTTTTTTGGATCTGTGAAAGACATGGGGCTGAAACAACACCATGTGTAAGTTCTTTTCACTTCAGAAAACACATTTCCTTAAAAAAAAAATATTCTCAAATATTCAGTATCACTTCCTGTTCTTTAAATTTTCTTCTATGTCCTTGAAAATATTGGAGAAGAAAAGCCAGTATGTAGATGAAGTTGGCAGCTATGCACCAGCTGAAACTGAGAAACCCCCAAAAAGTAGAGCAAGAGATTAAAAAAGTTTGTTCCTGGAATGGAGAGACATTATAAACCTGTGCTAACTGTGAAAAAAATATTGCTTCTCATGACATAACCTTTTCAGGAGATATTTCAGCAAACAAAAAAACCCTGAAGTGTTCTAACTACAATCATATATTAAGGGGGAATGCTGGAAATGTATCACACCAAAAGTATGGCTAATTTCAGATTAGGTACAGAAACTGCAGAGATTCTTCATAAAGGAAAAGCCAGGAGTATTTCAGTGATGTTTCACGTCTATGGCATAGCTAGTGCATTACAGCTTTTAAATCAAATTAAACTTCCTGATGTCACATGAGAAACCCATTCAAGAGTCATATGAAGTCATGAGAAATTGCTGGTGCTTGAATCTGCTCTCTCTTGTGTTGGTGCAACTGACTCAGACTCATGCACCTAAAAATCAAGTGATGCTGATCATTAGCAATCAATTAGCAAGATCATGCTAATTTGCTGCATTTTCTATCCCTCGATACATCTTGCTCCAGTAGCAGACAGCCTGCTAGTTTCCATTTTAGTTTCCATTTCCATTTTGGTTTCCATAGGCTTCTACACAGGTGAAATTAAGAAAAAAAAACAACCCTACATTAAAATTACCAGTGATATCCCTCTGAAACACTCACTTCAACAAGTCAATGTAGATTAAAACCTTTATTCTCTCTTTTGTGTGTATGTTTACATAATGCTACAATAGATGGTGGTTAGCACAGATTTCTTCTTAGCTATATAGTTCTGTACATTAGCTAATATGCTATGGTCAATGTAAATCAACAGTAATTAAACTGTAAAGCAATTGACCTATCAGATGAAGACATATTGGGGATTTAAGTTCACTGACTATCCTGCTAAATGTAAGCACTTTGGCACGGCAAGGTTATATTTTAACAATATATGGTTCATATTGTTTCTCCTCTGACTGTACTGCGGTTGTCCCATTTTGGTTTTAGAACCAATTTTGGCATGATTTAAAACCGCCACACTGCACTTTTAGCCCTACTCTCGCCTCTTTACTGTTCTTAACTGTTGGTCCCTGAGCAAATGACAAAATAAAGGCAGTTATTTTTAACCACTATTAGTTCAACACTGCAGTTTGCAATACGACTCCATCAACAATTTCATACTTAAAAAACTAGGGCAATTGCATAGTGACCACTGCAGTGGAAACAACACTCTGGGAGAAAAGCTTCAGACATCAAATGCTGCACGACTGAAGCAAAGGCCAACACACATCTCAAACCTGAGTTAAAGAAGAAGCAGATCCGCTTTTTCCCAACAAATTCTCATTCCTGTCTGCGTCCCACCCTCTCCTTACAAGTGCACAAGCACTCGTGGCTAGCTACCAGGTCAACTGGATAAGGGAACTTAAACCATCCTGGGTAAAAAGAAAAACAACCCAGACAAAGAAAAAAACATTTTACAATATCCAGCTTTCTGAAACACACCCTTCACAGAGCTCTGCGAAGGGAAAGGAAGGGAGCAGCACAAGGGCAGGAAATGCTTCTTTCTGAAATGTGCCAGCTTAGAACTCAGGTTTGAGATGAAGTTCCAGAGCAGCGTGTCTGGATTTAACCAGGAATTTCTACAGTCAGAGGAATCAAGCTGTTTTCTTGCACCAGCCCTGCAGCTCAGGCTTTTGTACAATAGATCCAGCCCCAGGAGCCACTTGGTCACTTTGTCCCATAGGAAATTCGCTTCCAGCTGGCTCACCTTTCTGAACTAGCTCACTGTGACAGTACAGAGATGCCAATACCTGGACAAGGGACCAAGAGACACTCCAGCAGAAGCCAGGGGAGTAGAAAGTTCAAGACTGGGACAACTGTGACAGCTCCCATCCTCTTGAGCAGCTGGCTCATTTGAGCTCTCAACTGACTTTATTCCCCCAACTGTGCCTTGAAACCTGTCCTATCCTGACCAATTTTAAATCCATTTTTATAAAATTTAGTTTAGTTAAACCGCCTTTTGCTAATAATTATTAAATGCAAAAGTATTACAAGTACATTAGAGGGCTAACCAGGACACCTCTAACACACAGCTCCACACAAGTTCAAAGTTACAGGGCATTATTTTTTAAGTTACTGAGTAACAGAACGAGCAGGCAAAAGATCTACTGTCTTGTTACATCAAAATCTTTCATTCAAAATGTTCTGTTTTGAAGCATTTAAATTAAAATACAGCTCAGAGTAGACAAATAGGCCTCCGTATGACTTTAGAGAGTAATTAACTTGTTTCTTTGAGGCCTGTATATCCCCAAGACACTGAGCACCATAATTTGCTTCCCAGGGATGACAACATCAGTATACCCAAGAGCCAGATCTTCTGACCCCTTAGCATCCTCTCTTGTATAGCTAACAGCATCCCAGAGCAGTATTCACAATGCTCTAAGCTATCATTCTTTTTCTGGTTGCACATATACTTCTTGTATGATTTAAACAAATTACTGCAGCATTTTGTACCTCAGTTGTCAGCAATGGTGATAACTGTTTCGTGAATATACAGGACATATGCTCCATCTCGTTCGCCACCTGCCCAGACAATGCTGGGCCCCCAGACAGCGATTCCCTCTGCTCGCTGAGCAGCAGTGCTTTGCCCTCCGTGTGTCCAGCACCTGCATCGACTGCGGCGCAAACCACGAACAGGAGACTGGCACAGGAAACCACAGGCGGTGAATTTGTGAGGAATAACAAACTCCCGCTATATTAATCCCCAGTTCATTAAACACTGATAGATGCTAAAGACCCCCAAACCACCATCCCGCCTCGCGTGTGGTGGTACTTGCTCGGAGCCCACAGGCGACCCACACCGCACACCTGCGGAGCCACGCACAGTCCCGGCACAGTCCCGGCGAGAGCCGAGCGCTCCCCGTACCCAGGGCGCTGCAGCCCCGGGATTTAATCGCGAGAGCCCGGCCCGCACTCACCTCGCTTGTTCTTGGTGCCGTGCTGTCTGGCTACCGCCAGCTCCCGCTCGATCCGCGTCTCCAGGTACTCCTGCTTCTTGCTGAGCATCTCCTCCGTCTCTCGCAGCCGGGCCAGCGCTTCCTGCGGAGAGGGACCCCCGCGGCGCTTGGAGGCGGCCGAGCCGCCCCCCTTGAAGAACTTGGAGATCTTGCTCATGGCGGCGATCCCGGCTCGGCACCCGCCGACGGAAAGGTCTGGCCAGCCCGCTCCTTAGGAGCCTCCCCGCCCGGCACACGCTGTGACAGCACTTCCTGAGCCCACGGGCGGCACCGCACCTGGCGGTGGGGCGGGCTCGGGGGCGGCTCCGCGGAGGCCGAGCTGCCCTCAGCCCGGCGAGCGGCGGGAAGACGCGCCGAGCTCCGCCGGACGGCCGAGTTTGTGCTTCCCTCCTACTTTTTCCCATGTCATAGAATCGCAGAATGCACCGCGGGTCATCTGGTCCAAGCTCCCTGCTCACGCAGGGTCATCCTAGAGCACATGGCACAGGATTGCATCCAGGCGGCTCAGTTTCTCCATGGAGGAGATTGCACAACCTCTCTGGGCAACCTGTTCTATCGCGTGGTCACCCGCGCAATAAAAAGTTCTTCCTCATATTCAGGTGGAAATTCCTGTCCATCAGTTTCTGCTCGTTGCCTCGTCCTATTGCGGAGGAGCCTGGCCCCAGCCTCTTGGCGCTCTCACCCTTATTGATATTGGTGAGGCCCCCTCTCAGTCGCTTCTTCTCAAGGCTAAGGCTCAACTCTCTCACTCTTTCCTCCGAAGGGAAATGTTCCAGTCCCTTGACGAATTTCATAGCTCTCTGCTGGATCCTCTGCAGGAGCTCCATCTCTCTCTCTCTTTCTCTCTCTCTCTCTCT
>VWZN01007605.1:150102-161128 GCA_013396955.1 Regulus satrapa
TGCACGGTCCAGTGCAGCGCCTGTCACCTGTGTCACTGGGTGGTTAATATCCCGATTGCCCCTTCCTCACATTTGCTTGCCTTCAGTGATCACGGGGAGTGAGACTGGAAATGTGGCCTCAGAAAAAAAGCGACAGAACGGCCTGTACCAAAAGCGTTCTGAGGGACCACTCAGAGATGAAGGGATCGAGATGATCGAGACCTGAGCTGCGTGGTCCAGTTGCATGGTGGTCTGTCAGCANTTCTCAAGGCTAAGGCTCAACTCTCTCACTCTTTCCTCCGAAGGGAAATGTTCCAGTCCCTTGACGAATTTCATAGCTCTCTGCTGGATCCTCTGCAGGAGCTCCATCTCTCTCTCTCTTTCTCTCTCTCTCTCTCTCTGAGAAGCCCAGAATTGGAGATACGCCACAAGAAGGTGTTTCGGGAAAGATCACCCTGGGGCACAGGCGTGCACGCGGGTCAGGGCTGGGAAAATAACTCTGAATTCTGAAGGAATGTGGGCTTTTTACAAAAGCGGTGGGTGCGCCGCAAAGGAAACCTCAGTGGCACCAACAGGTTACAGAGCGCACGAAGTGCTTGGGAATCCGGGCTACCTCCGTTTGGCCACCGGGAACAGCCTCTGCACCGAGGGACGACGCAAATAGCGACACAAGTAAGACACAAAACGTCGCCTTTTCTTTTCCCTGGAACAACCCGAGAAGCATCAGTCGCGGCCCCGGGCCCACGGAAGTATGAGGCTTGCGTCGACACGGGCTGCTCAGAGCAGGGGGCCCTGTGACCGGCCCCGCCGGCATGCCCGCAGCGCCGAGCCGGCTGGGCGGGCTCAGGCTCAGCCCCAGCNTTCTGAGGGACCACTCAGAGATGAAGGGATCGAGATGATCGAGACCTGAGCTGCGTGGTCCAGTTGCATGGTGGTCTGTCAGCATAAAATCCGAAGAATGGACAGGAGTAGTGGCCAGGGCCTGGCATTTGCTGCCATTAATGATTTGGTGGAATTCGGCAGAGAGCGAAGTGATTTTATCTGTAAGAATTTATGGTAATAGGCAGGAGCTGTCTACAGAGGCTTAGCAAGTGTGTTCAATGTTAATCACCCAAGAAGAGTATGGATGATATTATTTGAAGAAGGGGCAGCATCATTATGACTGTCCAGTGGAGGAGGTGCTCTCCCATCCAGCGTCTCCTCCAGCTGGCAGCCCATTTAAAAAATGTAAATTGTCCACTGTCAGCAAATAGTGTTCTGAGTGGTCTCACAATGGATTCAGTTTTTAGCATAACTAGTAATTTAGATGGCTAGCCATATGTTCCAGTGTCACAGCTTGATATTGAAAAAATAGGAATTTAAAGCCTAACTCCAACTTCTGGAATATATATAATTTAATTGTTCATATGTTTTTCTGTAATACTAATTAGGGGAGTTAACAAAAGCCACTTCTAGCTAAAGCATAGATGCAGTTGCTAAATATTCTTGTAAAGATAAGTAGCCTGTGATGTTGGTAAGCAAAATTAATCATGTGAAAATTAAGGTAGAAACTATTAGCAATACAACAACCATGTTGTCTTAACTGAAAACAAATCTCTTTGTTTCAGATTTTCTTCCCTTTGTATGTGACGGCTGTTCAGGTATCTTTTGGTGAGTTCATAGAATCACAGAGTGTCTCAAGTTGAAAGGGTCCCACAAGGGTCAACAAGTCTAAATCCCTATTCCTCACAGGACTAAAACTAAAGCATACAGCTAAATTTCATTCAGACAATCCTTGAACTCCAGCAGGCTCGGTGCAATGACCACTTCCTCGGGGAGCCCGTTCCAGTGCCAAACCACCCTCTCTAAGAACCTTTTCCTAATGTTCAACAATGAACTTCCTGTGACACAGCTTCTTTCCATTTCCTCATGTTGTTGTATGCTGGTCACCATGATAGCCTCATCCCTGGTGAAGAATCTTGCACTTGCTCTCATTAAATTTCATACAGTTGGTGACTGCCCAGCTCTCTAGTCTATCCAGAATCTTTCTGTGTGATTTCTCCACCCTCAAGGGAGTTCACAGCTTTTCCTGGTTTAGTATGGTTAGCAATTGTAGCTTACATCCAGATCATTCATAAAGATATTAAAGAGCAGTGGCACTAAGATTGAGCCCTGGGGCCCTCTGGCCACCAGATTGAAGCAGTTGCATTAACTGTGACTCTCTAAGCCCAAACCATTGGCCAGTTGCTCACCCATCGTACTACAGACCTGTCTAGCTTTTGTCCAGAAGGACACTCTGAAAGTGTCAAAAGCTTTCCTAAAATGCAAAACACCACATCTGCTGTTACCCAATGTCAACTAAATAGGTGGCCTTGTTACAAAAGGAGGTCGCTGATTATGTTTTCTTCTTGAAAAAAGTTTGAGGTTTCTTGCAAGATTGAAATCAGGGCCTGCACTTTGATTTACACTTCAGGTTAGCAGAGGGCAGCTGAGAGAAACTCAGACTGGCGGCAGATGTCACTTCTAACATAGCAGAAGCCTTCAAGGGATTTCTGCCATCATGGAAGGTGATTGAAAATCCATTGAAACAAACGCTACGAGACAAACTCGAGTAGCTTTGAACTGAAATCTTAAGCATGCTAATGTCTTCATTCTCTTTAAATGGTTTATCTTGAGGCATAAGTTCCAAAAGCTAAATGTTTTACATTCTGAAAAAGAATATGATCTATCCATTCAAGAAGTGAAATGCATAGGATAGAACAAACTTTGGAGAACATTCATTATCTAATTGAAGTTTTCCCATGATAAAACTTGTCAGATTACTCTTTAAACACTTAAATGTTTTCACATGCAAGTTTTGTTGGTTTTTTTTTTTTCCCTGGAATGTTGATAACAGTGTGATATTTTCTTCTTTTCCACCTTCAGCCTTCAGCACAGGAGCCGGGATGCTCATGGTTGTCCTGAGGTAATCTAATAATATATGACAGCCTTAAATTAAAATTCCATGGAATTTAGCTGTGTGTTTTCAGACTAGATGAATTAATATGGTATATAAGTATTAAGTATTTAACTGAAAATGTGAAAAGCTTAAAAAATTAATCTACTCTTTTTCTTCCTCTCAGAAGTAAATTGAGTTTGAGTAGAATGACAGGGGTTTTTTCTGCCTCTGAGCTAAACATAACCAGGGCAAAAGTAGGAGAGAATAGCTGGACCATGTTTGTCCATAGAATGGAGAGCTAGCATAGATCTTTGAGAAAGCTGGAATGTTAACTTATATCTGTGATATCTGTTTATTTACAAAGAAATATTTTGTACTTACTCCTAGGTGAATATAAGAAATGCTTCTGTGAAACCTGATCAGCACAGATCTTACCCATGCTCATACAAGGGCTGCAATGGAAAAGAGCTTTTGCCAGTGTTATGTCCTTACTGTGAAAAACATTTTTGTCTCAAGTGAGTGGAACAGAGTGTTTAAACATCCATATTCATTCACTAATGCATGGAAAAGGCAATAGAAGTTTTACTTTGTTGTTTACAGACATCGTCATCAGTCAGACCATGAATGTGAGAAGCTGGACACACCAAAACCTCGAATGGCTGCCACCCAGCAGCTTGTTCAAGGCATTATAGGTGAGTACAGAGGGATATATTTTCTTTTTCTTATTTTTTTTCATGACACTGTCTGAGCTTCTGACCTCCTTTGAGGAGTCAGGTTTGACCAAATAAGAAGAAAGAATGGGAGTTCCTTGGTTAAATAGCCCTAAACTTGCATGTCAGCATTAGATACTGTTCATCTAAACTGAGCCAAAACAACAGTACAAGGAGAATCTCTAAAGAATAAAGAGGGCACAGGTTTCTTTCAGAATTACTGTCTTCTTGTCATTCTACAAGTACTATAATATAATTAATTGTACCTAGCCAGTATTATTTGTGTATTAATTAATGTGTGAATAATGCAGTTGTGTTGGATGTGCCTATCAATCTGCGGGGATCACATCTACACAATCAAGATGGCCAGAAAAGTCTCATTCTACCATGGAATGTTTTGCAGGTTTTAAACAAGCTTTAGGATGGGAAGGAGAATAAGCAACACTGCCCAGCTGGAGAGTGGGGTTATGTGTAGAAAGGAGAACCTGAAATGTTGCCATATGAATGCTGTGTTGGCCACAGGTGTAGAAACTTAAGAATTTGTATCTCTCTTTTGCAGCCTGTGGTTACATGGTGATATCATTCATCTGCCTTCCAATGTAAAGGAATTCTGCCAGAACTAAAAATTCTGATACATGACTTTGGGAGAATATGAACAAACACGAAAAGGGATGGGATCCTTAGCAATACAACGAGACCCAACAGTCTCATTGGGTCCCAATGACACCCCACAGGGTCTGTGTCATGTAATATGCTCAGGAATCTGTCAGAAGGATCACACTAACAGGAATAATATTGTTCTCAGATTCTAAGAAAAGTGATGAAGTGAAAAGCAAAAAACGTAAAGGAGCAAAAAACAGTGAGACGGCAGCAAAAGTGGCATTAATGAAACTAAAAATGCACGCATGTGGGGACAAGTCCTTGCCTCAGGTCAGTGATGTTTGTTTTCAGTAATTGAATCCTCAGAGGAACTGGAAAGTTTGCTAAATTGCTTGATCTTCACTGAGTTCCCTCAGCTTGGTTTTGGATTTAATTTTTCAAGACAACAATCGCTTAAATGTATATTTCAGCCTGGTACCCAAAAGCAATCTCACTAGTCTCATGTATGTTGTAAGATGTCTGTGTGAGGTTTGGAGCAGTGGAGCCAAATTCTGTTATTTTATAGCAGAAATGTATTTGCCTGCCACATGGCTGTCTTATAGCACTGCAGGGACAAAGGGGGTCTTTTGGGGATTCTTGGCAGAAAGATGACAGCATTAAGTTGTATTAAAGCTTATCATTTTAGCAGAATTCGATGATGAGCAGAGCGTAGAATTTTATTATTAGACTAGAACAGAATTTCCAGAATTGCTGTAACATAATTTTGTAAGTGATGCAGCACAGAATTTTATAGCACATCTTAGCCTGTGGCTCCTTATCACCTGGACCATTTGCAGATAGTGTCAATCTTAATAATTGGCTAGCAATATCAATATTTCAGATCATGTAGCCCTGAAACATGTAATTGCTTGGTTTTCCCACAGAGACTGAATTAATTTGTTGGGGCATTGTAGTGGACAATGTAGTCTTATCATAAGAATGTGCCTTAAAAGTTTGAATTTGAATTTTGAGAGTGGAGAGGGATGAGTATGCCAACTTAGTTTGGTACCAAGATGTCTCAGGTGCAGATTCAGCTACTCACCCAGAATTAGCATCTGAAGATTGAAGGTGTAGTATATATACAACACCATTTATATGTGTAAAAAACCAAACTGAGAAATGAGTTTCATAAACTGAATGACACAATTATTATCCCATTCATGAAATGGGGAGGAAGGAGGTACAAATAACAGTGAGTACAATGCTGTGAGTGTTGGGATCATCTTTTTACAGCTGAGGTTCCTATGGAAGTAAAATGATGACACCTTGGGCATACTCCAGGTTTGTTCAGGCCAAAAAAATCTGGCCAAGTTTCCCTCATTTCCTGAAATGATAAGAAATTACTCATTCTTGGGAATTATCCAAACCTCGGTGAAGATAAATGGAAACAATTTTTAATGTGCCCTTCACTTTGGGAATTAGTGAAGGGACAGACAGGTATTTTAAACTTCATAAGGGTAGTTAATAAGACCATTTTCACCCTGAAAAAAGAGAAGGGCTGACAGTAGGAGGTTTTTACTGGTTGGAGAGCAGGAAAATTAGCTTCTTTCACTGGGCTTCTTGTGGGTGTTTACTGGTTATTTAAAACATCAAACAGCTTTAAGTAGGTCATTACCCCATTTTCCCATAAGGAAACTTTGTCCTAGAGCTATTTTAGTGGACCATTCCACTTATTGACTGCACTATTACTTTGAGGACAGGTGGAACACCCAGGCAACTTCATGATCGTCCTACCATTCCTGGATATTTTTCTTTTTAATGAATGCCATTGTCAGACTGCACAGCAGAGGGCATGGGAGTGTCCGCAAACTGTTGATTAAACCCTGCCAGAGTGGTAAGACCATCAGCTTTACCACAAGAAAAAGCTTTCCCTAAGCCTTCCTTTTTTTACCTTCCTTTTTTTAATTGTTAGGGTGTAACACCACCCCTCACGTGTTCAAGGGAGAAGTCCCGCATCATTAATTTTCCAAATAGACCAGGGGGCTTATTTCCTGCCCACAAGCCATGTAGTCCCCAGAAAAGGTGGCCTCCTGTGTGAAGCCCTGGCATTGTTTCTTCATCAGTTGTTTAATAGCCCAGGTGATATTCCCTTGAATGCAGGTCACAGAATATCCATACTGAATGTATTTAGGTTTCTTGGTTGCATTTGCTGATTTTGGGAGATGCAGGGAGACAAAAGGAAGGGGGAAGGAAGGTAAAGGTAAAAGGAAGTTCCAATTTTACCTTAACAAAATTGAATAAGAAACCTATGCTCCATTTACTCCAGTTGCTAATACTTTCTGATGTTTCAGAGGGATAGCTTCAGGACGTGATTCTCTTTTCTTCTGTGTGGAGAACTCTCAAATTTCAAGGCAAATACACAGGTTGAAATTCAGAGTCAGTTTTATGAACATGGTTGAGGTAGTTCCATATATTCCTAAGGAACACATAAATCAATCCCTTAAAATAAGACTTCTGTCTTGTTTGATAGCTTCTGGCTTTGACTCAGCAAGGATGATCCTAAATGTTGATTATATAGCAGTTATGCTTTCTATATTTTACTCCAATCCCATTCAGAATGTCTCCCTCATAGATTACTTTTGACATTTCTTAAACAAATCTTTCAGTCTCATAGAAAAAGTGTTTAATACATAAAAGGAGGATACAGGACAGGATAAAAGATTAGCTGGTCATGATCTGAAAGCTGGAATGCTTTGTGAATCAGGCATTTCTACTACAGTGAACTGCTTTAACTGCTTCTGCTTTCCAATTTGAGATACTATACTGCTGCCAAAAACAAATAATGCTTATTCAAACTCACCTTTTTCTCACATAGGCAGATACCTTTTCATGTCTTCCATATATAACAGTGTGCTGTGGGACTGGTGGGAAAATATGTTCTCTCCATCTTTAAGAACAGAACTTACTGTCCATCCTATATATGCCTGCAGATGAAGATTTGAGGATTTGATAATTTGGATTTGAGGATCTTGATCATTTATATTTTGCAGTAGAATGGTCCTGATAAAATAAACTAAATTTAAGTTGGTACTTTTGGAGCTGAAGTTTGAAGACTTTTACTGAAATTAAAAAAAAAAAATTAAAAGAAGGAGTTTAAAAAGTTTTAAGTTTTACTTTAAAAAACCTGACTAGATATATGTGACTGGAATGGTGTGTTTCTTCTTTGGATAATTTTTGTTTTATTCTTCATGTTTTTCTAGAGAGAAAGAATTTACTTTCAGGTATTTTTACCAAAAGGGAACAAAGAGAAAAGCAAACCGATGTTCTTTTGCAGTAAGTGGAGTATTGGCAAAGTAGTAGATTTCGCAGCTTCCTTAGCAAGCCTTAAAAATGACAACAACAAATCAACATCCCAGGTAAGTCAGCAATAATGAGCAATTTCTAGGTTGTTGCATTTTGGTTTTTCTTTAGCCTTTTGTGCCTCTTCCACCCCCACTTCTTTCATCTTGGATAGGCAAATCTTGTTGTTAATTTCTGTGCTATTTGTCTTACAGAAGCTGAGATTATGCCACACTGCCTCTGGAGAAGCCTTGCCATTTGAGCACACACTGGAAACATGGCTATCTGATAAAGACTATCCGCTGTACAATGGAGGGAATATAATTCTGGAGTACCTTGATAATGATGTTCAATTTATAGAAGATCCAGAATCCTACTTTAGTTAGTCAATAAATTTTCACAAACAAAAAAAAAATTCCAATTTTTTTAAAAGAAAGTTCCAGTTTTCTTTTAAAATCACGGGTATGCCAGAATCTGTCTTCCATTGTAAAGCCACAATTCCCATCAATTGACAGAAGAACTATGTCCTGAAAAGAAAATTATAATAGCTAATATTACAGATATTCACATTTTAGAATAAATTCTTGCTCCATTGAGCTGTATAATATCAAGAGTGCTTTTTAAAATTTGATATTTATTTTTGAGTAAGTGGTGGGGACAGTATTTCTTAATAAATAATGAAAATGCAAACTTGCAGTATGACACTTCTCTGAAGGAAAGAAACAATATAACACTACTGCAGCATCTTTTTTACATCTACATGAACAGATTTGATTGCATTTGGAAAACAGCACTGTCCATACACTAGGTCTGCATGTTCTTCTAATAGTTTAATGACATTTAGAAGGGAAGCTTTATGAAGCAAAAGTAAATTCACTCAAGTCCTCCTGATTGTAAATCTCATTGGCTGACTAGGCGGGAAATAAAAGATCTCCATTAGCCTGTCACTTATTTTGCTTTAGAGTACTCTTTACTGTTGTTTTAACATGACTTAGGTATGAATAAGTTACTTTGCTGGATGTGGTGTGGATGTCATACAAAGGAAGGTGGTTTTGGCTTCCATGAAGGAAAGGGTTTTCAGTAGCTGGATATTTTGGAAATCTTTGTCTCCTGGCAGCTGAAAGTACAGGAGCATTTTTCTGCTTTCCCTTGCCTGTCTCCCCAGTTGTTATCTTGCTTTGCAGTACAAGAGGAACCATTCCCTTTTCCCTTGTTACTTATTTTCCTCCCTTCCATCTGCAATTGTCTATTCATCTTTTCTTTTTATCTTAAGCTGCTGTGGTACAGAATATGCAGTAGGAGGCCAACCAGCACTGTGCAACCAGTGAGTTGGGAAGAGCCCTAAAGAGAATTTGTTCCCCACACTGTTGCTACAAAAGCAAGTGAAAAATGCTGCTGTGCAACAGGGTAATTTCTCTTCAGCAGAAAATCTTTGTTCTTTACTTACACCCTTCCTCCTGTCCCTGATTTTTCTGCCTTAGGAGTTGCAGTCAGAACAATTGAAATAAGATTTTTATGTGGATAAAGAGAAGACAGACTTGGGATGCAGGAAGTAAATCTTTGGGGAGACCTCAAAGGTTTTATCAGGGTGGTTGCTTTCATCAATCGTCAGTAATGGCTAAGGGCTATCAGCCTGTAAATGACAGTACAAACATGGCAAGTCACAGTTGATTAAGACTCCAAAAAGCTTTCTCTATCATCTTATTCCAGGAATGTGTCTAGGATTGTACACAGAAGCTCATTCCAGGTAGTTTTCAGAAACTGAGAAGCAAAACCAAATTAGTCTGACAAATAATTGAGGTGAAAACTCCATCCGAATCAATGCTACTAGGAACAAAATCAGAAACTTTTCCAGTCCTTCAGGATCTTGCCTAGGCTAGAATTGGTCTGATTTCACCTGTTTAGATTCCAACATATCTTTACTTAGAATTTTGGAGGTTTTTTTAAAATTTCTTTTTAAACTTATCTTAGCACATTTTCATATGGAAAGTTCAACAACTGCATTTTTTAAAAAAAATGACCCTAAAGACTTTGGAGGACTCCATTTGCATTTGAAACCAGTGTTAATTTTACAGGCCTCTGCTTAGAAGGTGCAGAACTGTTTCACTTCAAAGTTAATAAATAAAACTTTAACTTCTAGTAGGTGCAGAAAAAGTAAAGCAAGAAGAGGGATTTATCAAAAGAAATACTTCCTGATTTTACAATAAACAGTACTTTCAGCCAAACTAAAAAAAAAAAAGGTGAATATCAAGTGTTTTAGTTGTTCCAGCTGTAATTTTAGAGGATGCAAAAGATCAAGGATTTATAAACATTTTATGAGAGGTTAAAGGCTGAGCTGTGATAGCAGCTCTTGGCCTTGTTCTGGTTCAAACATTGCTACAAGCTTGCCTGGCATGTGTGTGTAATATGTTTGGAAAGGGTTGTAGTAACACCAGGGGTTCAATTCCACTTGGATACCTGACCTGTTAGATCCACTGGGCAATGCTGCAGTAAACAAGAAATAATATATCACACAAAGAAAGCAGGCAATAATCTCTCATGCTTTTATTTTCACTATTTTCTGTTTCTGTGTCTGTTTTGGAAAAGTATGCACTTTTATCACACTGGGGTGTGATCAGTCTGGTCTGCAGACTTTTTATCAGTAGTTCAGTTCTGCTCATCCAGTTTATCAGGTGATACATAAAAATACACCTTGCAGCTTAGTTTTCCTCCTAGTTGCCTCATACATAAAATGCAAAATTCATTTCATCTGGAATAGAAATTGTGGTTTGGATTAGGAAAAATTTTATACTTCTTAGGAGAGAACTTCAGGCATTCCTGTTTTACTTCCACTGATTTTAGTTGAATGCAGAATTTTAAGTCTCCCCTAAAACCCTGGCTGTAATGTTAATTATAGATTAATGATGTCAAAAAAGCCATGTCAAAAAAAACCACTCGTGCAGTCATATATAGATTGTGCTGAGCCATGTTGCTTGCCTCAACAAAAACCAAACTTGAGCCAAAGTGCCTCTTTCAATGGTCTGTGTGCTTTTTGTATAACCTTGCAAAATAATCAATAAAAACACAACTTGCCATCTCTGAAGTTCTTTAATGACTGTGAATTAAAAGCAGGCTTTAAATTTAAAAGCAGGCTTATTCCTGTTTATGAGATAGGCAGGAGGAAATGTGGAATTGCACAGGGTCTTGGCCCACACAGCAGATTCAGTGAGTGGAAACTATCTTCAGTGATGTGGAAAGGACAAAACCCCCTTTGGCCTAGCTTGGGTTGGCTCTGGGGCAATGCAGTAAGACTGCTTCTTTTGGTATGGTAGACATTTTATGAGTATTTGAAAGATAAAGCCAATTGCAGCCCTTGCCCTCTTTAGCCAGATCACCATTTTATGTAGGGCACTCAATTACATCAGTTGCAATTTGTGAGGACAGAAGCCCTCAGTGCTTCGCCTTTACTTGACAGAAAATAGGCTCAAAAGACCACAGGAAAAAAAAAAAAAAAAAAAAAAAA
>VWZN01007605.1:161287-187497 GCA_013396955.1 Regulus satrapa
TTTAAAGCTCCTTCCAACCCAAACATCCTTTCAATTCTATGACAAACCCCAATCGCGTGCTCCATGGGAGAGCATTTACGGTATCTCCGCCCTGCCACGTCCAATTATTAACAAGAAGTCGGCATCAAAGCCTAATTTCAACACTCCCCCTGTAAATTTTGACAGCGCCGGCGCCGCGGCGGCCGCGCCCNGTTATGGGGATGCCCCACGCCTGGAAGGGAACAAGGCCCGGCAGGATGGGGCTCTGAACAGTGGAAGGTGTCCCTGGCCACCGCAGAGGGTGGCTCTTATGGTCTTTAAAGCTCCTTCCAACCCAAACATCCTTTCAATTCTANCTTCGAATTCGTGAGGAAAAAAAGAAAGAAACCAAGCAATAATAATTTTTGGTGTTAATCTCTCCTTTTGCTAGGCTCTTTATCTCGGGAAAGATGGCAGATCCATGGCAAGAATGTATGGATTATGCAGTTGGTTTAGCAAGGAAAGCTGGGGAGGTATGTATAAGCTCTATATAAATAATACCGTGATTTATTGAGTCTAATATGTATATAGCTTTTGAAGGAGGTTGATGCTGGAATTTCTTTTGAGGAGTGTTTTGTCAAACACCTACCTAAATGGGCAGAGGAGTTTGTGATGTTCAAGTGCAAGATCAGAGTGTCATTTATGTTTGCAGCTTGGTTAATTTAAGAAAACAACTTCGTGCTTTCCTTGGCCTGGAGTCTGGTTAAAGACTAAGGAGTAACTTTTGTTACTTGAATGGCAGGTTTAAAATACAATTCAGAGTTGTGGTAAGCAAAGATCATCTGGATTTTTCACCCTTAAACTACTCCTGTCTGCCTTATTATTTTACCATCTGAGTATTTTACCATCTAGTCTGGCCTAGTGAAAGGCATCCCTGCCCATGGCAGGAGGGTTGGAACTCGATGGTCTTTTAAGCTCCTTCCAACCCAAATCAGTCTATGATTGTTTCTCTTTGTGGACACTGCTTTGCTTCTGTAAATAAGAACCATCCCTTACAGTGGTAATATTTTTCCATTTGAGGTTTAAGATGGCTTAGAACAAGAAAAAGTTTGTGCATATCAGCAAAGCCTCAGCACAAGTTGTTACCAGATGTTTGGTTCTTAGTAGTTCTTAGTACATTTGAAGGCTGTGTGGCAGCCAGACAAGATGGCACATGTAGTAATTCTGTCTCCTGGGGCTGCAAAATCTGTGGAACATTGTCTCTGCACTGACCTCATTGAAGTCTTTCCTCAGAAAATCTTTGAGTTACACTAAAATAATTCTGTAGGCTGTGAGGCATGAATTCTTTCTTATGCTGATACTGATAGTTTTAAGATCATAAATGCAGGGTCTATCTAAAGATACCTGACTTGAGCTCAGGTTTAGGTGTTTTACTCACCTCTAGTATTTAAATTTGTAAATCTAAAATTTGTCCTAACAAGATGGACCTGGGTTAGATTTAAGGCCATGTGAAACTTTGTACTGAGTAGAGACTAGAGATGCAAGTTCCAGCTCCTTTGGTTAAATCCAGGTTATGCCACTGCTTAACCTGGATTTGTTTGTGTTTTGTGTGTGCAGTATAGAAAATGACCATAAAAATGATGCTAATTTTTTTTAAAACTATTAATTTTCATATTGTTAACACTGAAAGATTTTTTTTTTCCTTTTTGTTTTAACAGATAATCCGTGGAGCACTCAAAGAAGAAATATCTGTTATGACTAAAAGTTCACCTGTGGATCTAGTGACAGAAACTGATCAAAAAGTAGAAAACTTCATTATTTCTTTGATAAAAGAAAAGTATCCTTCTCATAGGTATGGCTTGTTACTAGTATGCTTTTGACAGAAGAAAAATGAAAAATTTATTATTTTCCTTGGTGAAGTTTTATTCTAATTGGCAAGCTGGAAAGTTGTAGCGTTACCTTCAATAAATTAAGTATTTTAGAATAGTTGTAGGTTTAAGTTTTGCCCACTGCTGCAGTAACAAAATGAGGAGTGCTCATAACAAAATTAGGTCTGCTGACATGAGACAAAACTTAGCTTAAAATTCACATCCAGTTGAGCCAACTGAAATAAACTTCTTGGTTACTGTGTTGGAAAGTCAAAGGTGGCCCCAGAAGACCTGGAACCCAAACTTCTTGTCTGCTTTTGAAACTAGTGTTCCTTTTCTGTCAGTGCTGGATGGGCCCTGTGGACCTGAGTCTGCCTTTGGCAAATCTCATACAGTTTTACAACATAAAATATCCTTGAAAGAAGACAGGGTCTCCTTGTTCTGCATAACAGACTGTCATGAATAACACTGGTTTTCTTTATTGCTCTTCCCCCTTCTTTCCCTTATCCTACCCCTCCATACCCTTGTCCCCCTCCCCCTGAAAAATGTACTCTTGAAGGGTATGAATTTTGCTTTCATGGGTCTGTCTTCAGCATTTTGACATAATGGCTCAATACAGTTTCCTTAAAGTCAGTTTGCTATTTTTTTCTTTCATTTTCTTGGAGATTTTGTTTGTGTAGCTGTAAGAAATATGTGTACAACTTGAGCAGGTGAGGTGGTGCATAAGTTCAGTAGCCAAATTAGTACAAGCATACAGGCTTTGTGGAATGACCTTGAAATAACAGTTTCTGTGACATTGATAAGCATTTTAGAATATTTTAGCTTCTTTTTATTTTAGGTAACCAATGTCAAATTAGACATAATGGTGCTGAACTTCTCTTCCTAGTGAATTACTCATCCACCTATATTCAGTCTCATTTTTCTGAAGGTCTGCTGCTTTTTGGAAGCATGCTGTTCTTTCTGATTAGTCATCTGCACTTCTGAAGTTAATCATAAAACTCCCAATCAATATTAAAGGGACCTCATTTGTTTCCTCTCAGCAGTTATTTTACATGTTTTTGGAGGAAGGCATGTGTTTGCTGCAAACTTTTCATAGGTTGAGTAATGTGTGATAAATTGTGACAGCCTGCAAAAGGCCTCAGAGAGAGTTCCGCCCACTTAGACTGCAAAATTATTAAAATTACTCTGAAATGCTTTTGTGAGCAGCAAAACTTGTGAAATTTGGGGTGCTGTGGTGCTTTGTGAAGCTTCTGTGTCCCTGGGGTTTAGTACCATGGCTGAGCATGCTCCCACCCATCTTCAGGAACTCTGGTTTGAATTTCATCCCTTTACCGTGTTGCCATTTCATCGTGCTTGTAAAACTAAAAGAGATTAACAACTTTCTGTCCTGTTTGGGTTGAAGTCAGTTTCCAAATTTAACAGTGTTCGAACCAGGTACATGAGACCACAAAGGGTGCCTTCACTGAAAACACAAGCTACACAATAATGTTGTATAGCACAAATAAGCTGAAAGGCATAAATAGCTATAGGTACTTTGAGCAAAATTTGATGATGCTGTTACTGGGAAAAAAAGAAAAAAGAAAATGTCAATGTTCTGAATGCTAAATTCTGATATTATTTCTATATTGAAGCATAAAATTCTTTTACCCGCCTATTGTACTTATCTTTGATGTCAAAAATATTCATGCAAGCTTGGTCAGATATGGTTGGTGCTTTCTGGATCAATACTGTATTTCTCAGCTTTTTGTGTATGGTTGCTGGTGGTACTCAAAGCTTCATCTCACTTTTAAGAATTTCAGTGTCAAGGACAGTGTTGTAATTCAGACATTTTAAACAATTTCTGTCTTAAATGTGTCTCTACTGTAGCTTTATCGGAGAAGAATCTGTTGCAGCTGGAGAGGGCAGCATTCTGACAGATAACCCCACATGGATTATAGACCCTATTGATGGAACTACCAACTTTGTACACAGGTCTCCACCTTTCTTTTTTTTTATTTTTTTTTTTTATAATGTTAGCAACCTCAACCTCAGCTGATAACCCTTTTTCTTTCTCCAGTTCCATGAAAGTAAGGTTGTTTTTCATTTTTAAACTGCTNACTACCAACTTTTTACTACACAGGTCTCCACCTTTCTTTTTTTTTATTTTTTTTTTTTATAATGTTAGCAACCTCAACCTCAGCTGATAACCCTTTTTCTTTCTCCAGTTCCATGAAAGTAAGGTTGTTTTTCATTTTTAAACTGCTTTAAAATAGATATTATGAACTTGTCAATAGCTACTAATTGCTACTTATTGTGAGCCATTAGGTAGTTTTTGCAAGCATTTTAATATTCTTGTGAGTATTGTAACAGTCTTGCTCTTTTACCTACATCAGTTGTTCCCTACAAGGTTTGTGTTGTATAGCAGGGGTCAGCAGCCTTTGGCATGGATTCCAAAGATAGATGGGCAGATTTCAGCAGGAACAGGATTCTGAATAAGAAGTTGCAGCATTTTCAGAAAGAGAATAAGCTTCAGGTGCTGATTTCTAAGAAATTTCAAATCCATTGAGATCTAGGAGCCCCAGCTATGGAAGAAAGCAGGATATCACCAGTAGCTATCAGTGGTATTTTGCAGCAAGATGAGGAGGAGACTTACAGAGTAATGCTGGCAGCCTGTTCCTTACATCTTTTAAATGTGAACATTTTGGCTCCAGCAAGCTTTTCTGGGTCTGCTTGATTTCAGTTTTGAAACGACTGCTGCTATGTGCACAATGGCTTTCAAACACCTACTGACTCATGCTGAATAATATGTGCAGAAGGTTATAAGAATCCATTCTGCTGAATCTACAGGCTTAAAAGTTGGGGTTTTTTTCAAAAAGAATAAAAGCAAATGTCTGGGCATTGAAAAAAAAAAGTCAAAAATAATTAAATAATTGGTTGTTTGCTTCAAACTTAGACTGAGATGCAATCCACCATATCTTATATAGTTTCACTGTCTTTACTCTTCCTGCATTCTTAAGTATCTGTCTTTGTCATGGCTTTGGTGGAGAAGGGAACTAGGGAGAATCAACTTGGTTCTTTTTATGAGACCATTTTGGCCAGCTTGTTCCTTCTGAGGAAGGTTAGTAGCACAGAGGCTTGTTTGCATTCTTTGGCTATAAAAACCAGTCCTTAGGCTAGGAACAGCTGTAACAGGAATGGCAGCCCCTAGTGGGTAGAAAAGTTTGTGTTTCAAGTAGTAATCAGTGTTGTTGGCTCTATTTTCATCTAAATTGTGCAAATTCCAGAAAACTATGTTCTATGTAGCCCAAGTTTGGTTTTGAAATATATATTACATTTAACTGATCGCTGTCTTTAATAAGAGTAAGCATGGTATTACAAGAAATTTAGTATCTCACCATAAATTAGTAAAATGTTTTGTTTTGTAGGTTTCCCTTTGTGGCAGTTTCTATTGGCTTTGTCGTAAACAAAAAGGTATACTTTTTATTACTTAATATCTAATAAAACCAAAATTAATTGCTTGCTTCTAGTTACAATTAAGTTCTGTAATTTCCTATTTCACAATAAATAGGAAGAAAGGGGAAAATGCCTCAAGGTATTTGTCCTTTTTCTTGCAGATAGAGTTTGGAATTGTGTATAGTTGTATAGAAGACAAGATGTATACTGCAAGGAAAGGAAAAGGTGCATTTTGCAATGGTCAGAAACTTCAAGTATCAGGCCAAGAAGGTAAGCTGAACTGAGTAGCTTCTTTCCGGTAATTACCAGATTGCAAGTGAGACAGGAGAAATTTGGGACCTGGATATATTGGTATTTCTTATCTCGTAGTTTTGTTTTGCAAGACTTTCTTTGGCCATGGGCTGTTTAGTTTTGAGAGACACCTTTTGTGTTCTCTTTGATGCACAGGATGTGATCTGTGTAAAATGAGAACTCAGCAGTTGAAGATTTTATTTCCTATATATTGTGGTTTTGTTAGTTCCTTTGTTAATAGCTCCCCCTATGTCTGCAAGCTGTTTGAGATTGTTCTTCAGAGTGAAACAATTCTGCTGAACAATGCAGCTTCCCTCAGGTTTAAGTCAGTACCACTCTTCTATGGTTACAACCCTACATCAAGTAGAATCCATGCTTCAAATGAGATCTTCAAGTATCTCAAGACTGTTTCAATTTTTCTAGCAATAGAATTTCATTTAGTACTGGCATCGATTAATGTGTATGCACAGTTGGAGATCATGGTTCTTTCATTGTACTTTATTTTTTCTTGTCATTTTCCAAATAATAGATTTTTATGTTTGATAAATATAATATTTTATTAAGATAGCTCGTTTTTGTTCAGTCTTGTAAGAAAGCAATGAAATAAACTCTGCTAGGTACTGTCACTATTTCAGTTGGGCTGTTGGAAGAGTGAGATTTTGTTTCTTTTGCAGACATTACAAAATCCCTTTTAGTAACAGAATTGGGGTCAAATCGTGATCCAGAGGCTATAAAAATAATTCTTTCTAATATGGAAAGACTTCTCAGTATTCCTATTCATGGGTAAGATACTTCCTATTTTATATATATTTATATATACTGACAGTGGTTAATATTGTAAATATGGTAATTTTTGGAAAGCTTTGGTTGCATTATATTTGACACCTTGAATATGAAATATGATTTGCATGTTTCTGGCTAGTAGCTTCCACAGAGAAACTGTGTTTAACTTTTTCAAGCTGAGACATGCAGAAGAGAACTCTTAACAAACAGTGTTGAGAAGCAAAGCATGGTTGGGCTTGCAGGACTATAAAGTGTTGTATTTACTACTTAAAAAAATTAAATACAATTTTGTGTCTTTTTTTTTCCTTATATAAAACTGGATGAACAGAAGCTGTATTGCATTTCTTAATTTCCTTTCCTTACAATAATGAAAATTGTTTTATATAAAAGACAGAAGTAGATTTCCCTTTCCTCTTTCAAAAAGCACACCATTTTAATTTGTTTGAGTACTTTAAATTGTCCATAAACTGCTTTTATTTTGGTTGCGTTCCCTGGTTTTTCTCCTCTAGAAAAGCTGAAGTCTACATTTCCACAAACCATTTTGAAGAAAGTTGGTTCCAGTAGACAGTTTATCATTACTCAACCATATTCATGTTTCTGATCTAACAAGTTTTATGCTGAGCTGAGGTTCTCAGGATTCTTGTTTTGACACTTAACGTGTCTATTTTTTCCTACTTCCAAAAAGTTTTCTGATGTTGTTAAAGAATATATGCTAAGATGTAAGTAGGAAATACATTTTAGATGTGTTGTGGGTTCAACTTAGGCATTTTATTTGTAAACAATAGTTTGAGACTGGAGTTGATTTAAGTTGCTTCTTCCAATAGTTTAGCTGCTGTCAGGTATAGTTTAATGTACAGCTTACTGTTAATTGAAATAACTGCAGTTTTTTGTACAAGTCACACTTACTTGCTAAACACATTGACATTTCAAAAAAAAATAAAAGGAATTTGTGACATGAGGGTTCGGTGAAGTTATCTAGACCAAATTTATGCTGTGGAATTTATTTTTTGTGATTACTGTTAGAGGGTCTGGCAAGTCAGAGATGTTTACTGAGTGTCACCAGAGAAACTGAAAAAAGAAAAAAAGTTTTCAGCACTGAAAAGTGTACACTCTCCTTGAATTCTTGTATTCAAAGAGCAGAATAGACTGTTATTATTTCATGGGAAATTATCTTCCATAATATGTTTTAGTTTAAGAAATCATTTAAGATGTATTTAAACAAAAATTGATTAACGTAATTTGATAATGTAATTTCTATAAATTTGCTGTAGCTTGAAAACTCTTCAAGCTACTTAAGCAAAAACTTCATTCCCTTTTTTTAATGTTTCACTGCTACATTTCATCGTGCTTGGTTTGGTTCAGTTCACTTCCATCATGACATTTCTGTGTTCTCTGCACAGTGTACCATGACACTGTAACTTTTTTGCAAAATTACAAAGTTTCTCCCTTTGAACAACATCTTATATCTGCTTTAGGATTAGAGCTGTTGGTACGGCAGCTGTGAACATGTGCCTTGTGGCAACGGGTGGGGCCGATGCCTATTACGAAATGGGGATTCACTGCTGGGATATGGCAGGAGCTGGAATCATTATTACTGAAGCAGGAGGAGTACTGCTGGATGTAACAGGTAAATATATGGGCTTGCAGAGTACTCTTTTGTCCTTTTAAATGGCTATTAGGGAACAAAATGTAGCTGAAATGAGAAGGCAAGAAGTTACTTTCAGTCTTCTTTCCAAGCTACCACTACTGAACAGTTCCCAACCCATTAATAGATGAAGAACGGGTTAATTGTATGTTCTTAAGGAACAAGATAACCTTTATTACTCCCTTGGCTGGACTCCTGGAAAAGTGAAAAAGACAGTAAACATACATTGAAGAGAATTTAAATGCAGCTCGTATGAGATACCTGTTGTATTAAATGCAGTTTTGTCCAGAGGAAGAACTTGGTTCTAAATAATAATGTGTAATTTACACTCAGTTTTTTTCAGTGCTTATTTTCATACCAGTTTTTAATTTTCTTCATCTGTAAACTGGTTACTTTGTTTGCTTTGTTTTCTAGGCGGACCATTTGATTTGATGTCTCGAAGAATAATTGCAGCAAGTAGTCGAGCTATCGGAGAGAGAATAGCCAAAGCACTTCAAGTAATTCCTCTGAGACGAGATGATGCAACCAATTGAACACCAAAGCTGCACCAGAAATGTCCTTACCTAATGTCTCATATTCCCACACGGTGGTCATTCTACACCTTGAACAGATGGTATTCTCTAAGTACTGGTGTGGCTGCTAAGTAGAGCTTTGAGATTGAACAACATTCTAAGTAAGCTTTAACTGTTGAGTTTTTTTATTTAGCATCACAATTAGGTAAAAATCTAGAAAAATAAGCAAATATATGCAACTAGTATTTTCAAGTTTTATACTACACTGGAATGCATAGCAAGAGACTCTGATGCACAGATAAGTAAGGATCTCTAGTTCTGTAAGTGACAAAACCAAAACCCACTGTCGTAACACCACACCCTCACATCTGATAACTGAACCCAAAAAGATGAAGGCATTATTACTGTTTATCCAGTCTTTCTCTATCTGGTCTTCAGTGTATCCATTTCCTTACCTCATTGCAGTTTTTGTAGAGGTGGTTCACACATTTCCGAACTTGTACTTTTGGCTACAGTTTAAAGCCTTTATTACTTTTCTGTCATTGGTTTTATAGTCATCATTCTATCTTTCCAATGGTGGATGGACATGGTCTCTTCATTAGCCTCAAAAGTGGCCAGTACACCTGCAAATCCATTACAATTTCAAAAGTAATAGTTATTGTGCCAGGAAATATGTGCATCTTCCAGAATTAAGTTCTGAGCACACCTATCACCAAATGTACTTACTTGAAACTAAGATGCAGTATGATTTGCATTTTGTTAATTTTGATTAGGTTTTTTCATGGATGAGTTTCAAAATTTAAGGAATGATTAAATCCAAGGGTATTCAGTACTTCAACTGGAGAAAAAAATAGGCCCATAGTCCATATCTTTTACACAATTTTCTAATTTTTCATAATTTTTTGTAAGCTACAAAAGCAATGACCAACCAGGACCAGGTTTCCATTGTGTTTTACAGAATGTACACAGAAGATATGTACATGATACTAAAGGGTTTAGAAATTAGGAAATATTAATGATTTAATTATAGGTGTCACTTGTTGTAAACTTAGAAAATTATACTAGTTTTCTGCATTTTTGTATTTAAGATTGTTAAAAGCATCAGTGCACTGTTCAGATAATTAATGCACTTTAAAAAAGAATACATCAGATCGGTTTTTAGACTGATTTCTTTTGTGTTGAAGAGAAAGTTGGTCGTTGGTTGTTTAGTCAAGATGCAGCAGTGCTTTGGAAAACCTGACTTTTTGTACTGCTGTCCCGCTATTTTTACTTTGAAAAATGGTATATTGAAGTTTCAACAGATTGCATATTATAAATGTCAGGTTTTTATGTCAGTTGGTTTTTGCGGGTTTTTCATAAACACTTAATTTTAACATGTATCTAACGCCAGATGATTAATATTTATAAGGTCAGCCTCCTATTTATAGGTCTTCCCAAAAAGCCAGACTTAACAATTACTTTACTTTTTAAATTCCTGATGAGAAGGATGTAAACCTTTTGAGCATTTCATTGTAACTTTATTGCTGTAAACAATGTGTGAGATCATGGTTATTTTTGAGATGTCTTCTGTACCATTTCTGTGGCTTTTGTATAACAAAATCTGCATAACTTTATTTGTGAAATTGAGATATGTCTAAAAAGTCCTTAAGGTGGGAGAATATGTTAGAAATAAATACTCTTTAACAGCAGTGGCTTTAGCTGTGATTCCTTTCTTAGCGTTCATCAGTGCTACAACCCATCAAGCTGGATTTGTGGGCCTCAGACTGTCTGAGCTGAACATGACCACTTTTTCTTCTTGGCCTCTGATGTGTACAGACCATAAACTGTTGTGCCTTTTAGATGTAGGATTATGTGTACACCTTTAATTGGGTTTTGGAGCAATTATTTCAGCTTGTTCCAATGAAATCATGGTTCGTTAATCATCTCCAACCTGAGACTCAAACGTTACAGATTATCTTGCCAATCATTTGTATTGGAGGTCTATCAGCTGGTTGAATCATGTAGCTTTCTCATTGCTAGCTTTCATAATAGTGTTATCTGAGAAAAAAAAATTAGTTTCTTATCTTTGCCCTCTTTATTTGTGTTGGAAACTAGCCATTTTGCTAAGCATTATCTTCTCAGATACCTCTTCAATATGTGCCCACTTATTTTGTCATGTGAAAGGACACTGAAATGTAATTAAGTTTAAAGACATTTTGTTGTAGCCTGCAATTTTGACAAGTTTTTGTAATAAAAGGGTGAAGTCGAGATTGCTGTGCATTCAAAACACTTTTGAGAGTTTATATATGAGGTAGTCCCTGAATGTTCAAAACTATACGAAGTGTGGTTTTGTTGCTTTGAAAGATAGAGTGGCAGAATTAATCCTCTTGGACTTTTAAAATAATTTAAGATAAAATTGTATATTTACAAGATAGCTTTTGCTGGGCAATGAGACAATTGGAAAGGAAGGGCAGTTACCATAGCTTGAGCAGACAAACTGTCAAATCAAAGTCAATGAATATTCCTCACTAAGGATCAAGTATACAGGAAACTTTCTTGCATAGCTTTTCAGTGAATAACACAGGACTTCAGCTGCCAAATTCCAGCTGAAGTGGAACCTCAGGTGGTTTGAACCTCAGCTCTGAGTGAAGAACACTCAAAATTTACAGGTGCAAGAAGATAAGTGGACAGAGTCAGCAACTGGAGCAAGTGAAACAAATTTTTAAAAATACTACTGGAAATTAAACTCTATGAGCAAATGTTACCAGTCCCTCAGCCCTTACTTTGAGAATTTAAATGTTCAACATTGTTGCTACAATTACTAGAGAGCCTACTGCTCATCTTAACAAAGGTCTTCAGACTAGGGGACTGATTTTAGCCCAACACTAAAACAAGTGGTACTACAAAATAGGTAATGGTGACTTCTAGCACTGCTGTATATGCAGGAGAGGATGTAGCCTTTGTCTACTGTCCTGGCAATCACCCATCACTGGCCCTCCATTTATTGATTTGCTGATAGTTTGGAATTGTTTCCTATGACAGCCTGGAGAGCTTTACTCTAGATGCAAAGCAGAGTATTCCAGTAGATGCAATCCTGCAGAGCTTTTCCCAGAAGGAAATATTGCCAAAGTCACAAAAGGCTTCAGGCTCTTGCCTAGCCCTCTTAAGTAGCCCTGCAGAAAATCCCTCTTCTTCCTCCCTCCCTTTATGGAATATGGACTATCCCTCATAATATCTGTGACCTAAAGCTGTGGTTTGATTTTGCTTAGTCTAATGTCCCTGGGAACTAGGCATTCTGACTAGATTTAAAATGTCATCCCGTGGCCTTGGTAAGGAAGCATTTTAAATAAGGAACATCTCTCTTTTTCCCTGAGGTTCTTCCCATCCTCTCAGAGCCAGCTGCTGATTCAATTCTATTCATTACCTGTGAGGGAGGTAATGACTTCCTTCACAAACCTGATCCTGTTGCTAAAGTGCTGGCAGGCAACTCTCCCACAGCACATTGGTTCTGGATCTACAGCAGCTGGCAGGGCTGCCTTTATTTTCACAAATGCCAAGCATCACAAGGATGTCAATGATGGGACACCTCAAGAGTGTCAGCCAGATCTCCAGGATGGCAAAATCCCTTCCACCTCTGGATTACTGCTTATCCAGCACCAAGAGCAGCAGTGAATGTAGTCTGTCACTCTTGATCTCCAGTTTGTATGATCTTCACACAAAGATCTGCAGCTTCTTGAGGATCAGCAGGAGCTTCTGAAATGTCTGTGCCCGTCTGCTGACTGCCTGCTAAAACAACAGGGCAAAGAAAGTCAGCCACACTTCAAAGCCATGCACAGCATTTGGAACAATCAAATTGGAGCACTGTGCTCAGCTGAGAGCACGTTATGAAAGAGCTATGAACTCCTGCCTGTTTGAGGAGAACGGATTAAAGAATGGAATGCTCTCTCCCAAAGCAAAGCAGAACTAAATTTCTAGCACAGTTCAAGCTACTAAGATGATAGAAATAATGGTGACTATACATCCTGTTCCAGAAGCTTATAGCCCTTCTTGATGACTGGTACATTGCCTATATACACTCATTATTTACTCTTGGTTTGCACAATCCCAGTGATGGCTTTTACACTGAGGTGATTCTCTCTATACCAAAGTTGCTTTAGTGCGGAATTGGGCCTTCTGTACTCCCATTAAAATGGAAGGAAAAGAGGAGGAAAATACAATAGCAACAGCTGTGCCACAGCAATAAGTAAGCCAACCTCCTCTTTTCACGCAGTGGAAGATTAAGGTTTATGTTTTATTTTTGTCTCTCCTTAGCTCAGCAGAGACTACATTTATGTGCGTGAACCATGCGAATCACTTTATTTAGAGGTAGTTGTACAGCAAATGCTTCAGAAATCATTTCATAGGAGCTTTTCCTCAGCTTTCTGGGTTACATCTTCCTCTGCCGCGGTGCCGGGAGAGGCGGTTCCGAGCTGGTTTATCCTGCCCGTGCGAGCCGGGGAAGATGCGCAAACCCTCAGGAGCCGCGCCCCTCACAGCTGCCGGCACAACACTAGATGGCAGCCGGAGCCAGGGAAACACCAGGAGAGCCGGCGCTCCTCTGCTTTAGAGAACATACCCTTCCCACGCCTCCTTTCCACCCTCCTTCTGCTCCCTGTAGTTATTGTTGGATACAGTAACTGAGAGCTATTCAGAAGATTTATGCCGAAATTTTTCGAGGACTTTAGCTCTGTTTTTCTGTGACTTGAGAAGGAGTGTGACACAGTACTTGTGCCAGCAGAATTAACGTTCCCTCCTTTTCAGTGTGTGTTGAAGATTGTGGTATCAATCACAAAAGTCTGAACTCTAAAATAAGATTAAGCCCATACAAGTCATTAGATTATACTGCATTTAAGGCTGTAGTAATTTCCTCTGTATTTTTGCTGTCATAAATTAGGACATGTATTTTTAAAAGCCTTTTTTTAAGCCTACCAGATAATCTTCCAGGCAGGCATGTATTAATCTGTATGCAGATACAGCACTGGGACAACAAATCCAGACACAAATAAACAGGTCTTTATGAGTTTTTGAGATACAACAGTTTTATTTTCCAAAGAGAACATAAGCTCAATATTTTGCCTCTAAATGTGTTGTGATGATGTAGAGGAACTGTAGTAGCTGTGTCTGCATTATCCCTGTACAGTAGTATATTCAGACTATATCTTTCAGGATCTGCTCAAGCATGGACAGGCAACACATCCGCTTATTTCAAGGTTTCACGGGTCTCTGTACTGCATTCCTGTAAAACGTTTATTTGTATTTATGACCTTGCCTATGAAGGCAGTGGCCTAGAGGTTAAGTGCCAATGCATTACTGACAAAAGGTTCACTGTTTATCTCAGTGTGACTGTGGAAAGGTACTGCCTCCCAGGAAAAAGCTTTTCTCAGGAAAAGACTTTCCTGCTCTCCCTGCAACGTGTGTGGAAGATGCCCTGCCAGGGCACACCACACAGAACATGCCCAGCATTAAGACATCTCCACAGGCTGTTGGGGAGGCCCCAAGGTTCTCTGGTCCCCGAAAGCAAGTAGTGAAAGGAGAGATATGTCCTGTCTGCAATGCCCTTTAGTAAAGCTGTGGGTGAATTAAAATAAGTTACTCTAGTGAGGATCAGCGTGGTATACCTATTTTCTACTATGACTTCTCTATGCAATGCTGGTACACTTTGCTTCCTTCCTCAGTTGTGAGTTTCTCTTTGGATAAGAGAAAAGCTCCTAACGCTGTTTCTGGCACTGGAGTTCTTGACCAAGGACAAATAGCTGTGGAAAGAGGGTCCCAGCTGAGATGTGTTGACCTGGGGATAGCTGCACTCTGGGATCTTGGGGAAGGTAGGAGAGGGACTTGGCCGGAATAAGCCAACAGCAGCAGGGACGGGAGGTCCTGGTTTGTTATCACCTTATATCAGTACCTGCAGGGAATGCTTCTAGTTTGAGAAATGTCATTCTTTTCCAGCTGTCATAACAAACAAGTATGATGATATCTATAGAGGTACATAGAAAACCTCTGTAGGGATTTTCAATTTTCTATAGTTTCTCCGGAATTAAAACAATTAAATTCAGGTGTAAAAGTTTATCAGAATGACTTTATTTATAATTAATGGCATAAACCTCCACTTTACTGGATATTTGCATTGACCTATTGTAAGCAAACAATCACCTCACTACTGAAAGCTAAAAACAATAAAGCCACCCTGTATTTCTGCTTCATTATACTTGAAATTGTGGTTACAGTTCTTAACAGTCCTCCAGCAAAACACATTTAAAAGCGAGTATTGGTTAATGTTGTTAGAAATTCCTGTTTCAATATTTATATAGTTGTAATTAGCAATGTATTAGCTGTGTAAAAGTAAATTGCACCCCACTTCATCTGTGCACCTTGTTCAGCTCACTGTGTTGAAATGAAATTCATAATGGCAAACTGTCATAGCAGAGGGAGTAAAAAGCTTTGCTTCTGTAGGCACTTAGATGCTAATAGAAGTTTTCACTGAAAGGAAGTGCAAACCTGGACATAATGATTCCCATCAATAGTCATTTGTGTGGGTGACATTGAAAAGCAGATGAATCAATTAGTAGAGAAAATATGTTTTCCACAGTACACATCCAGTTCAGTTAACTTTTACTATCTTTTATTTAAGGATTATGGAAAATTCGTAACTAGTAGTTATTAGCCAGTTATTAGTCAGAAGCATTTCCTTCTGCCAGTTGTGCCTGCTGACTGTTAAACCTAATACTCAAGATTTTAGGAAATGCCACCCCAGCTCTATATTCAGTTAGTTCCTCCAGTTCAGCAGACTGTTACAAGTGTTTTTTTTCTTCTTCCCAAATTTTTCATTGTAATCTTCAGTGCATCTCAAGTGGATTATGTCTCTTTGTTAATCCTTTTTAAGAATAGAGAGTTGATTGTCTAGGTTTTGTTGTTGTTGTTGTTGTTGTTGTTTGTTTGTTTTAAATTTAAACAAAAGAATTATGAACAAAATATTCAAAGGATGGGAAGCAGAGAGAGAAACCACCACCCCAGTCCCTCTCTCAGGTAAACCTGTTCTTCACTGGAGTTTAGGATAGGATACCCTCCTGTCTTCCCTTTTAGAAGGACACAACTTCAAGTAGTGAAGAAAAATATTTTAAAAGACCACAAAAGTATGTATATTGATTTACTTTAAATGAGCACTAATTGCAGTTACTTCCAACTCCACATATGGCTCTGGTCCACAAAGGTCTGTGCCCTATGGATCTGATGTAATTCATAGTAAAGCTTTTTAGTTTGAACTTTCTGGAAAGCAGATATTTGCATCTCTTTAAAAAATAATTTTATTGTAGCAGAATATCTAGGAAAATAAGTAACTAGTCAGCTTTTCACAAATATTTAAAGCTATTTAATTGGCTTAACTTTCACAGGAAAAGGCACCATCTGCATAGAAGATGGAACAGAAGCTAAGAAAGTGGGAAAAACTCAGTTACATTTCAACCTGTAAAGAGACTAATGATTTTCTAAAAGTGCCATCAGTCACAATAAAAACCCCCAAATCAAATTACAGCTATTGCGATAACGTAGAGAGCAAATCAAATTTAAAAAGACAGATTTTTCTACTCTCTTCATCTTTACCTGAGCATGCTCATTAAAATTTTATTTAATTTGAAGGCATTTTTCTTGCCATTTTCTTTATATCTTTCAACATATGTCATCATGATGACACATGGAGGCAGTGTCTCAGATGTGTGACTCTTCCATTACAGTCCGTGAAAATTTATCCCTAGTATTTCCAAATACAGTGCAGGAAATGTAAATCCACTCCCACCCGGCCTGTTGCAATGTCTTCTACCAATGGCTTCAGAGACAGCATGAACCCCATGAACTCAGACTGCAACACCATTCATAGGATGCATTTAGTTTTGAAAAGAGCATGTAAGGGAGGGTAGGGGGAGCTGTCTGATGGTGGCAGAGATCCTGCAAGCTAATGATAGGACAATTTGCAATAACTTTCCACTAGAAGGAAGATATTTGGTTAAACAGAAGATTCATGC
The DNA here is from genome assembly GCA_013396955.1 of Regulus satrapa. Classification (NCBI taxonomy): domain Eukaryota; kingdom Metazoa; phylum Chordata; class Aves; order Passeriformes; family Regulidae; genus Regulus; species Regulus satrapa. The sequence goes on from VWZN01007605.1 coordinate 177,810, forward strand.
AGCAGAATTTGTTTGGTTTGGTTCAATTTTGGCTCTTAGTTCAACTGTTTTTTTAAAAGCAAACACATTCACAGCAGGTATGTAGGCGGGCCTGAAGAGACATACAGCAGGTACTTTGTCACATTAAACCAGATTGTAGTTGATGCAATTTGAACTCATTAGGTGAGTGAAGGCAGGGGAGGAAACCTAGTTACTGCAAGGTAGTTCTATGTGTAACTCTACTGATTTCATGCTGCCACATTCAGGAGCCATGGAAATGACTCCCGGTAGCATGAGGAGAAAATGTTACCTTAATCTATCAAGTTCAATACCTCTAAATTTTTACTTGATAAATACTTATTTAACTTGTACCCATCAATTTGCTTTTTTCATGGTTAAGCTAGGAGACCTTGATCCAAATATTTTCTTGACACTACCACCAAAATGCTTTACATCCCTGAGCCTCCACTTTCAGCAGTGACAAACCAACACCATGCCAGAGAGTAGGAGGTGGTTCTGGTAAACAGTCCAATTTCCCCCATCTTCTGATCACACACTGCTTCTGGCCTTGTGAGTAGCTCAGTGCTCAGCAGCCAAACCCTGCAACGCCACAGATCTGAATGAAGAGAGCAGCCTCTTCTCAAACATCTTCAGTGGGTGACAAGCCATTTGATTAAGGCAGCTGTGTTTTCCCTTTCCTGAACCTCCTTTGTGACCCTGTCTGTAGTGGGATGTTACTGATTTTTACAGCTTCACATACATCCAGAAGAACATTTTGGCATGCCCTTACCTGTAGGTTCATTTGTGTTCCAAATGGATCATGCTTAGGGAAACTAAGCACGTGCCTGGGAACATGTCACAACCTAATGGGCTGCCTTGCTTGTGGATGGGTAGGGATCATCCTGTGGTTTATAGGACTCCATAATACACAAAGACATGGAGACTTTTATCCTCTAAATTTCTCTACCTTATTACAGGTTAGCACAAATAGCACAAAAATCAACAATAGCAAGTGGATATGATTAATAAAATTATAATATACATATATCAAGCAATGAAAATTATGATAAGCAATCAATAACATAGTATCAGTTATTAGTATGGCAGATAGTATCAGCAGCCAATTGTGTAGTAGCAAAAAAGGGGTATAAGTTATTACAGAGTATTAAAAGCATAATTAGGGAATAGATTGCAATAGATTTTTTCTATGGGTATATAATACTGGCTAATATCAAGTGAATTGTACATATTTCAGAAGGGGCCAAACCATCCCAAAGGAGAAGGCAAACTGACCCCAGAGGGCTACCCAACTATCCCAAAGGTGGTAGGACAATCCCCCAAAACCATGTCCAAAGGGAATACAGTAAAATAATTATGCAAAGTTATCACTTTGTGGATGATCTGTATCACTGAGCCTGGAGTCAGCCAGACATCCCTGGTGAGTGTCCAAGTGCTTGCTGAAAGTTTCTGTGGGATTTAACCTGTTTAGGGAACAAAAACAAATGAAGCACAGAAAATACTCAGAGCGAGTGGCTTCACTTTGGACAAAAATGCCTTTTTGATCATAGAGGCATAAGGGGGTGTGGGACATCACCACTTCAAGCAGCCAATAGATGCTGTGATTTCCATTTTTGCACAGGTAACAACAACAGATGATGCTGTTTGCTGTTCCCCTAGAACCATTTTATTTTCCCAGACTTTTTTCAGTTTTTCAGACAATAACTTGCTCTTACACCTTCTTATTTTGGGGCATATCACTACTGCCTCAGAATGTCTTTGGTTTACAGGTACAAGCTGTGCTTCAAAAATGCCAGCTGTATTTTTCAAGCAAGTTTCTCTTTCTCAAGCCTAGTACCCTGTATCACAGTTCCAGGCTGGCAGGCTTTTTTCTGTCACTATTTTTCAGCAGAACATTTTCTTTTGCTCAGCAATTTTCATCCGGCCACTTTTATGGCTGTTCGTATCAGGACATGGAAAGATTTGAAGGTGTTGCTGGAGCAGAGCCCTCCATCCCATCAGGCATCTCAGCATGTACACATGCTGAGTCTAAGGAGGTAACACTGACATTTCTTTTTAATAACTGGATCTGCTGAAGCTCTCTTTTGTTATGTTCACTCATTGGAGTTATTTTCTCTCTGTTGCTACTGCTTCTCTTGATGAATGCCTGCACTTCTATATAGCTCTTTTTCTGCCACAACAAACTCTTTTTAATATTCTCTGCCATCAATGTTCATTCTTTAATTAATATCACCAGAGACTAATAGGTGTCTCAGCTATGCCACAGCAAAGCAAGAAGCTTTAACAAGAACCACAACAGCAATGCTGGAATTTATTTATGATTGCAGCTGCTGGAAACAAAGATAAAAGATACAGATATATAGTGATCTTCACAACATCACAGATATTTGATGTGATAGAGGCTTTGATTCTCAAAGCTGTGCAAGTGTATTACTCCAATAATTAATGGGAGGGTTTCTCTCTTACTAGAGTTAGGAAAAAATATTTTTATTGCATTTGCAGTAATTCTTTTTTCTTTGAATGTTTTTAATCACAGCAAAAAGGAAGAGAGAGAAAAGTCCAAGTCAACTATAAGTGTTCATCCCTGACAAATGTAATGGATTCAATCTGAAAGAGAGTAGGTTTAGATTAACTGTAAGGAAGACATTCTTTACCATGATGGTGGTGAGGTACAGGGACAGGTTGGCCAGAGAAGTTGTGGATGCCCCACCTCTGGGATTCTTCAAGGCCAGGCTGGATGAGACTTTGATCAACCTAGGTCTAGAGGAAGGAGTCTCTGCCCATGACAGGGGTGTTGGACCCAGATGGTCTTCAGGGTGCCTTGTGTTCTGTGATTTTATACTTGTTTAAAGAGTTATCACTGACCTCCAGTGACACAGACTCTGAAGGTGTCTCTTTCTCTTTGTGACAGAATTAGAAATATTTCTACTAATGTCTAAAATAAATCTTTCTAAAACTTAAGCTCATTGCTTCTTGTTCCATTCCGTGTGAGCATAGAAAACAAAAATTATTCTGATATCAAGTAGAAAGCTAAACTTAACCTAAGTCATGACCTCGTAGAAAAACTAGTCCTTCCATTTTGACAATGAATCATGGAGAATTACGCTTTTGCTTGTGCTTTTCTTCTGGTTCCATTCTCCTTAATACCCCTGTAGGAACATAGAAAGGGAGCATGAGAAATCCCTATTAAAGGCAGGACAGGTGGCATATTGCTCCTTCCTGAACTGTCAGCACAATTGTCCTTTTGAAGAAAAACAATGTTGGAATGACATCATTTTCTCTTGACATGTAGCTTGCCAAGTAACAGATTTTTTTTCAGCACCCATATACTTAGAATTAGTTTTAAAATTGTTGTTAGTAAGGTTCATATTTCCCTATTTTCCCTTCAGTTCTTTTGTTCCTTTTCTGTGCATCCTTCACTGAGGTTGCTTCAGCCTGTCTTTAAATATCATTTTGAAAAATTTATCAGCCATGCTGAAACATCAAACATATAAGAATTTTACTTTGCATAATCTCCCTATCTCATCCTTCACCTAGGCTGAAATCTTACACTTTTTGGACTTATATTAATTATTAAGGACCTGCACATCATTGAACACTTTAGGCAAAAGCAAAATAAGGAGAACTATTTTGGCCTCCTCCACATCAAGCTGTTTTGCAACTGAAGTGAAAGCCTTCTTCTTGCTTGGTTCTTCCCTTACTAAGGCTGTTTAAAGACAAATTTCTTGTTATTTGACATCTTCTTTATGCCTTGGTCTTTTGGATCCTGTTCATAATTGCTCATGCTCCTTCTTCTTTTCCTGTAACTTTGAACATGACGTCCTTTTCATTTCTTTTTCCTCTTGAATTTGAGGGCAGTGATGGTGGAAAGCCGTCTTTGTGTTCTGTATGATTGTTTCTGTATCTGCCTTTCCCATTAATCCTTTCTGAGCAACAGTCATTCTTCTTAGATTAACCTTTCTTCTCATCAACTTCCCATTAAATTTTCCAGATGCACTACCTGAATTTCTAAACCTCTTTGAAGTCTGTTGTTTTTCTTTTCTAGTTGCCTTTTTCTTCACCTCTCAATTGTGAATTCTCTTTCTTTTGTCCATATTTATGCAAGCCAATTTCAATATCAGATTCTCTCTACTGGTTATTAAGTAATTTCCAGAATTAACTTATTGACAACAGAAATTAAAAAACAGACATAAGAAACTCCAGGAGAATTAGGCTCTAAAATACTCCTGAATGGCTGAATTAGAAACGTGCATCCTTAATTAATTCAGCACACCTAGCAGTACCGCAGTCTGAAACTCCCTGGGGAAAAGTTTGTAGTAAACTACTATAATTAGATAAAATTTATTTGATGAAGAGTAGTAAGAAGGTTACATTAATTAATTGGTGTCCTGATTGCTAAAATGCAGGATAACATTTTTAAAAGCAGTCAACATCCCCTAAGACATTAGTGGTATTATAAGGCTAAGTATCATTTACCAAGACATGGAAAGTTTTCAGATTTATACTTATTTTGCATGTTCTTAGGAAGACAATTTAAATTTGACTCCAGTTGTTTGCAGTAAATTGAAGCCCAGTTGTTTAACCCTCAAGACCTGTGTTTGTTAGTACTCCACCATAAGGAAGGGGGGTTTCTGCAATGTTCTCCATTCTGCAGCTCCATTTCTGGGCCCATTGGGATGGCTGTGTCCAGCTCAGCCCCTGCCCTTTCTTGTCTGTGTCCCCCCACACTCTCTCCTGCCTGCCTTGTGGGTAGGCAAGGTAATGCTGAGCTCTCAACCTTGGATCCACATGAAGCCTGCTGTTTTCCTTCAAAATGTAGCTAGAGAAAATATTTTAAACACTCTGCAACAATCATCAAGAGCTGGGATACAGGGTTTTTTTCTCCTCTTTGTGAGAAAGGATTAAAACCACCATTGCTCACGTTCCAAAGGGTGTGTAACCAAGGGCAGGGGAGGCTCTGCTTCACCTGCTGAACTTGTTCCACGGTGTGGAAAAGTTAAACACTGAGTGACTCACAGAAAGTAAGCATGATTCCTGAGAGAAGCAGTTGGGCTGGAGGGTGATGCTCTTCCAGCCAAAGTTTGTGTTTGCATTGTACATGAAACAAATATTGCATAAAGTATTGATGCAATCCTTGTGGCCAGACTCAAACCAACTGTTCCAAGCTTCACTGTGAGAATCTAATTGCAATACTGTAAGTCACACTCTTGCTTTCCAGTGCAATTAAACTTTTTTCCATGTCAAGCAGGGCATTGCAACAGCGGAAAACTGTGAGCAATCTGAAGACAAGGTTGCTGAGTGCAAATTGTGAGTCAGGACTCATTAGGCAAAAGAGGGAGTTGAACCCAATTTTCCTCAGCTCACATGAATGTTCTACAGCAAGGTGATTTATAAAAAGAGTTTGTTCCTCCTGCCAATCTGTGTTGATGAACAGGAATGATATCTGCACTTGCTGCTGAAGGCAGAGCCCTAGGTGAAGGCTCAGGGCTGTGAAATCTGCGTAGAGGGAAGCATCACTTTGTAGCACTGGCTCAGCAGCCATCGATGACCTGGAGAGGGAGGAACTTTTGCAGAATGTCAGAGCTCAGCACTTCCAGCCACCTTGTTTGCATAACTCCCTGTCAGTTTTGCTGCTGCCATTCTCAGATCCACATGTTTATACACAAGTCTCTCTGGGTTAGTGCTTCCAAGATATAATAATGTGTCACTCTCTTATTGCAGTCATACTACTGATAAGTAGAAATATTACCTTTCTCTGATCATACTGGTTTCTTCTCTAAAGATAATTCTGTCTAAATTATACATTAGGAAAATGACTGAGTATAGTTAAGCACTGGAATAAATTGCCTGAGGAAATCTGTGAAAAGCTTTATCATAGGAGACTTTTACCAAGACATAAGACAAATATCTGCCATGAAAGTTGTAGGTAGAGTTTATCCAGTGTCTGGGTGGGAGGCAGAATGGCTGATCTGCGGAAGCTCTTTCCAGACATAATTTTCTATGATTCAAACACCTCTGACTGTAAAGATTGCTTCACACCGTGTGTGTATAAAAGCCTCTTGATCTTGATAACAGCACTATATTCAAACTTATTATGTCATTTGCAGCTTCACACTTTATAAAACTTTATTTAGTGAAATAATTATCTAAAACCTTTCCAGCACAAGGAGGCTAGCCCTATGTCCAGGCAGCAGATAAGTTGCACTGGAAAAAATGAATATATTTTCTGAGTTCTCAACAGTCTGCTGAATTGCCATTGTAGATAGAGGAATGCAGGCAATATATTTTTATAGGGGAGAGACAATGTGATGCAAATCCTGGGGGTGCTCCTAGGATTTCTCCCAGGTGGTTGATGTAGTCGGGGCTTGATCTGAGCCTCAGTCATCACCATGTGATCTCATGTGTCAGGAGCACAGGCATGGAACCAGCAGAATCTCATGCTTTGCCTTCTGGTGACAAAAGGAAAATATTCTGGTTCATGGAGAAAATGTTCATGTGTTGAACCCTTTTAACTAGGTGAGTTCAGACCGAGCATTTAGTATACTGTTCATACAGTTTCAAAGCATCACCATGTGTGTTTGCATGCTGAAACTCTCAAATCTCTCTGGTTAGGACCAAATCTCTCTGGTTAAGATCATTAATTCCTCATTTGGAAACTAATTTCTTCAAATTCTGCTAATTTTCCTCACAGAGAACCTGCATCTCTTTTTACACATAAATGGGTCACTAATTGCCTTTCCTCCTACTTGCAAGTCTGTACATGGAAGAGTTTTGGAGCTCTTTCTGCATAAATGTTGTTGTATTTCTGCCAGAAGGATGACTAAGAAAACAAAGCCATAGACTAACTATCCTCATAATCTGGTTTAATACATCTCAGAATAAAAGTACATTTTAAACTGGTTTCTGCAGAAGGACCAGCCACAGAGTCGTACTGAAGTTTTTCGCTAGTCATTACTGAAAACTGTGCTTAACATTGACAGCAATAAAGAACCAGAAAATTTAAAAAGACCTTCTTACTGCGTTTGTCAGGAGAGGTCAGAAAAATGTAACAGAAGGATCAGGCACCCTCAAGGCATGAAGAAGAAATAAAACTGTGAAAAGGGAAAGTTGTTAAACAGAAATGAGAAAACTGAGGGCATGTTTAGTGTTATCTGAAGTGTTCAGGCAACTTCTGCAAAAAGTAAAAGTCTAAACATTCAGTGAAGACAAAATAAGAAATCATAGATTTAAACTGCAGCAAGAAAGATTAATTCTCATATGAAAAAAAAAATCTGGGAGCAAAAAAAATCTGGGGAAATATCTACTTGCACAGCATCAAGAACAAGTTATGCAGATATCCATCAGAAATGCAGTGTTAATGCTGATCTCTTCAGGGCCAAAGCCCTTTCCAGCCATATTGCCAGACTTCTATGATAAGATACAAACAGATGCAGATTTGACAGGAGAAGTTAGCAACTGGAGGAAAATCCAGCTAAAAACTTCAGAAGATTATTCTCCTTTGCTTCTTTGCCTCAGGAGATTGAAGTCTTTGGGACTTATAGTGTCTGACTATAAAAAGCTAACAAACATGGAAGCTGAAATCAAAACTTCTGCTTTTACAGTAAGTGTAAGGACACTTAGAAGTTGGAAACAGGATCTACTTTCATTCCTCTAGGGCTTGCTGCAGAATTGGAAGATGTATAAATATTTATAGTAATGAGTAATAGTAGGCTTCTCATCTGCAGTGGCATCAGGAGGGAATGGAGAGGTTCTCTAATCATCACTGTGTACCACTGCTACAGCAGTGATGATTCCATCATCTATTATGGAAAAACCATCAGGACCCTAGCTATTAATTAGGGAGTTAGTTAAACCTCTTAAAAAATGTTAGAATTGAGTGACATGCAGAAAATCCTGATCTTGAACAGGCATGTTGCACCAAATGCAGTGACTTGGGTTTTCTCCAGATGAAAGTGGGAAAAATGTTAAGACATTCATGAAGGCAGCAAAAGGTGTCCCATTTGTTTCTGCAGCTTAGCTCATCAAGCTGTCAGATGTGAGCCACTGGGAAGAGAATGGAGCAGTTACACCACCTGGGCACTGAAGTATATTCTTTGTTGCTGTTTGCACACTCAGCAAAAAACCTGTAGCGGATTCAACAGGCTTGTTAAAACAAGACCTGCTGATTTCTGATCTCAGGTTTTTGGACATTCTACTCTCAGCTACATTTGCAGCAAAATGCAAGCAGCCCAGCCCAGGCATTTTGTAATAGAACCAAACTCTCTACCTGTTTTGCAATGCTGGGAAAATAGAGAGATGCTCCTGTGAAAAAAAGAAAACTGTCCAGAGTCATATTGACCTGAAAAAATTTGAAACTAATTTTACAAGTATTCTGTAACAGCTGGACTAAGCTAAAAGGGCTCATGGGTGCTCACTGGGCAGCTTGAGAAATAGGACACGTGTTGCAAAGCAAGAACTGACACATACAGGGATACGGGCACACACCTGGGTGGGATGCTGTGGTTTAACCCCAGCCAGCAGCCAAGCCCCAAACAGCCACTTACTCACACCAGGGATTGGGGACAGAATCAGAAGGGTAAGAGGTAGAAAATTCCTGGGTTGACATAAAGACAAAAGAAAAAAAACCAACATGCTAAAAGCCATGCATACAAGCAAGGCAAAACAAGGACAATTCACTGCTACCCATGGGCAGGCAGGTGTCCAGACATCTGCAGGAGAGCACAGCCCCACACACCTAACAGTGACTTGGGAACACAAATGACATCACTCCAAGTGTACCCCCACCTTTCCTTCTTCTTCCCCCATTTTGTATACTGACCATGATGTCCTATGATTTAGAGTATCCCTTTGGTCACCTCTCCTGGCCATGTCTCCTCCCAGCCTCCTGAGTACCCCCAACTTCCTCACCAATGTGGCAGTAAGAAAAGCAGAAAAGACCTTTGCTCTGTGCAAGCCTCACGGCAGTAACGTAAACATCTCTATATTATTAACACTGTGTCCAGCCTAAGTTCAAAACACAGCCCCTTACCAGCCGCTGTGAAGAAAATTAGCACTATGCCAGCCAAAATCAGCACACAGGGTGGCCAAAGTGCATCCCAGCAGGCTCCAGGGGCCCTGACTCCAGCTGCCTGGAGCACATAGTGTCTTGTTTCAGGTCTGCTTCCTCTAGAAGTCAGCAGAGACAGCAGGAACAAAGAAGAGGGAGAAAAGGAGGGGTCAAAGAGGTGACACCCATAAAAGTCAGAACACGGAGATGAGATTAACTGAGCATGGTTGGAGGCAACTCAAAGAAGGTAAGGAGTAGAAGAATCCCCACACAGCTTGGATTTACCTGATTTCTACCAAGGTCAGGGTAAAGCTCATCTATCCAGTAAAAGACTTCTTGGAGTCAGATAATTTCTTGCTTGTGCCACGAAACAGCTAACAAAGAATCTTGGATGTCCATATCTGGCATAGTTTGAAATGGGAAATCCAGGCTAAATTACTTTCTACCTAATTTGGCACATCAGAGCATCTTTTAAGATTGATGACTTAGGTTAAAAGCTGCAGGGCATTTTGGAAACCAGCTATTTCAGCCCGCCTCTGTTCTGCTGTGCATGAACCATATTTTAGAGCAAAAAAGGAGAGCTAAAAATTACTGGTTAATTGAGTCTCTGCTATTTTTAAGAAAATGTTTCTTCCAAAAAATGCT
>VWZN01007605.1:187573-214458 GCA_013396955.1 Regulus satrapa
TTTATCAAAATAGAATAAACGCTTTTTTCCTGCCTAAACCATCAGTCTGACAGCATCATTTGGCTTTATAAAAGGCTGAAAAGAAGACTGCTGCCTTCTTTTTATAGTTGCAGTGCAGCTATGCTAACTCTATTGCTAACTGTACTAAGCTTATCCCAAGCTGAAGAATGTTTCATAAATTCTGTACTTTCTTTCTTGGTTTTGAGGACTTTTGTTCTTCTCAAAACTCAGTCAGAAGCAAAAAAAATTGCACTTATAACTTCTATCTGAAAAATGTGCTTCTCATCCTCCTACATGCAGGGAAACTCAGAATACTCTGAAGGCGCAGAAGTAAATGAAACAAAACCAAACTATATGAGGAAAATTTAGTGTATTTTAAGGTAATTTAATTGTAGGGGATGGTGAGAGAAGCAGAAAGGCAAGGGACTGGTTTGGGGTTTAATTTTTTCTGGTTTTTGAGTGCTGTGTCACAGTTTGTCTCCAAAATACAAAAATGCCTCCCTTTACTGGACAAAATTAGAGAGCAGTAGATTGGGCCCTGTAGTTTTATTTCTCATCTAGTAACAAACAAAAGGCAAAGTTTAAAGAGCCTGGGAATTTTTTTTCAAATAGCCCACCATACACTATCTGTGTATACATGCACAATACATGAAGGTGAGAAACCCTTTTGATTCTGTCATTATGATGATATCAGAAAAGTATTACTTTATCACCAGGAACTCTAAGGTTTCTTAGATAATGGGTCCATGAGATTACAGGTCCTGTGGCTTGTCTGGTCTGCTCACCATCTCCCCATTACCAGCTTACTGCATCTGCCTCTGGATGTGGGACCTGTCCTCAGGAGAACTCGTTCAGCAGCAGAGGCTGCCATGCCAGCGGCGGTGGGTGAAGGGAGAGACGCCGCGCGCGGCTCACACTGCGAGCGCAGCCTGGGAAAGCCAGCAGGGGACAAAGCCCAGAGCCACAACTACCATGGCTCTGTAGTCAATAATGCAGGTGGCCAGCACTTCTGGCACTGTTGGGCACCGTAGTTGTTCAGGATGACCACACTGCCCATGTCTGGGAACCTGTCCCGGTCCAGGAGATGACACCTAATTTCAGTTGAATGAGGAAACCATTCCTCATTCATGTCCACCCTAAATGCCTGGTGGGAAGCACTTCTAACAAAAGAGAACAACCCAGCTCACCAGGATCTTGCTACAGCTTGCACAACCCATGGACACACTGAGGAGAGAAAAAAAAAAAAAAAAAAAAAAAAAAAAAAAAGAAAAAGGGCACGTTTTGGAGCTGCTGTTAGAGTTGTGTGATTTTGTGCAGAGCACTTTTTGCCTCATGGGCAGCCCACAGGGATGATTTACCTGCAATTCGGTGTAAATGAAAATCAAAGATAACTTTGGGAGAGCTGGTGGGCCCAGAAGTTAGTCCACTTCTTTCTTTCTAGAGATCAGGTTTTCAGTAAGCATTGTTATTGTCCTTACAAACCCCACCATTCTCCACTACATGTCCACATCTCTTTGTGGGTTTGGGTCAGCAGGAATTTAGAGTCTTCTGATGGTAACAGCCAGAGGAGACCAGGTTGCATGTGATATTAGCAGTCAGTCAGCCCTTCAACACCAAACTCTGACTAGCCACACTATAGAGAAATAAATATGTATGTAAGGAAACTCGGTGTAATCAGTCCCCAATATTAAAAACCCCCAATAAACAATGGTGACCTCATATGGCTGATCTTAAAGATATGGATTTTAAATTGATAAATTAAGTGCTATTTCTTTTCAGATACAGATATTTATAGGGTTTATGTTTGGGCTTTTTTGTAGTCAGCAAAGCTATAAATTCAGATTTTAAATGAAAGTCTCTGTCTCCTATGGGACTTGAAGGAAGCTGTGAATGAGAAATGCAGGTAAAGCCATCAGCTGGAAACACTGATAGCAGAGTAGAGAGATATTCTGTGCAGATAGTGGGGAGAATAACCCCAAAATTGATGGAAGAAGAAAATGGTCACGTTTCTTAGGAAAAAAAATAGTCTAAAGAAAGCTACAAGAAAGGTCAGATCTATTATAATACTTTGACTGGTTTTAGATGCTTTTCAACACCACTTGATAATAACATGGAATAATGCATATTGAGAAAAATAAGATCAATAACAGAAAACATCAACATCAGTGTCATAACAGAATTTCACATCTCTGTCTGTGAAGGCAAGAAATGTTTGGTCTGTTGTTGTACACAGCATAATATATCTTGTTTTGTTAAGAAGATGAATGATAAGGGATTTATTTTCCAATCTCCTTTTTTTTTTTTTTTTTTAATTCACAGCTGGTCAATCTTAGCAGTGACAAGGTTTCCAGAGCACAGTTATGCTTACCAAAGGTGAAGCCACACAGCTTGGACTGCTTTTCTTAGCAAGGCACCTGCCAAATTTAAATAAAAAAACAAACAGAAGTTAATTTCTCTGGAAAGAAAATGCTGTGGCAGCAATCTGCTGGCCTTGCTGGTACATCTGAGACCTTTATCAGCCAGCCTTGCCTGCACATGTAAGGCTCCCATCAGGAGCTGGATAGTGCTTGTATTTTTCCAGGTATATTCCCAAGGGCAAAATGCACATATCTTGTGAAAATGTGGGAAGACCATTTGGACTGTTATGCCCTAATGGTGATAAAAACCACTGTTTAAAGAGTATCTTCTTTAACTGCAAGTTTTCACCACATCACAAAGATTTTTCCATCACTGTGTTTTGAATGTAATTCAGTGGTTTTTATACACAAATTCTATGACTCAGTAAGGATTTATTTTAAAACTTCAAACTCAGTACTCTTCAATTTCCTCAATAGGTTTCTACATGATTGTCTGGGGTAGTGTGTTGGGGAGGAGAGTCTTAGGAGAAACATCAGCAGGTTGTCAAAATCCTCTTAATCCTATTCAGCAGAAGTAAACTAAATCTTAGTGGCTTTCATATTTGTGAGATACCTTCATTTTTCTGAGTCTAACTTCATTGAGAAGATCAGTATTTTAATCCTGCTTTACCTGGTACTGCTTTCTCTCTTAAGTAATTGTTTAGAAAAGGATTTACTGAAAAGAAGATTAGGCAAATGGTAAGGGGATGGAGAGCTGGCCAGCAGAAATAACACAGTGGTATCTTGAATAATTGGTCAGCATTAGCTGCAGTGGGATGTATCTCATTGGGATTAAGCTTTGAAACACCTGACTTTCCCAGGTCCTTTCACAGAGAGTCATGAAACCACAGACTTTCAGCAGGAAATATTAATCTTAGGAGCTGTAATTGCTTGCATCACTCTCTTGGTTTGAGCACAAGCCCTCTGTGGGTGTCCTCTTATTGCACAGTGAGCAGAAGGCCACCTGTGGTAGTGCACATACCTGGTGTTCTCCGGTTTCTATGTATCCCTCCCTCCAAGTGTCAGGTGTTTATCCCTTCCCCTCTCTGTCCCTGGAATCCCATTATCCCATTGGCTGATGCTACATACCTCCCTGCCCCTTTCCCAAGGTTTGAAGTACCCGGGAAAGTCTCTCCTCTTCCTCTTTTCCCTCCTGGACTCCAGCCAGAATAAATATCCAACATTATCCCGGAGGGAAAGGCAGCCCTTTGGTCTTTTATCTTGGTCGTGAAGGGCTCCCCTGCCCTCCCCTCATATAGCTAGCCAGGATTACTCAGGAGGGACAAAGGGCAGCTACTTCAGGTGGCACTCCAACGTGGAGGTTCAGGACCCCACAGGACAGCTGGAAAACACCACCAGTGTTTTAATAAGCCTTGGGAACGTCAACTACCCCGTGAACTCACTGATGGGGATCAGGTTGGTAGCTCGCAGAGAACACGGGTCAGCCCGGATCAAGAACCTTTTCGTAACACTGAGAGACGCCAAGGCCCCAGGCAGCCACCCACCCTCACTCTGCTCAGGCAGGGGTCTAACAAAGCTTCCTAAAACTCCAGAGTGCTGGGTGGGCTATGTTCACCCACTATATCATGCCAAATTTTACACAATGACAGGTTTGGACTGTCTGAAACCTCTTCAAGGTTACTCAGGTAGTTTTCAGCTGTGCTGTGTGATTATAAAAGACTCTAGAACCTGAGAGTACCATAGAGGGGGAAAAAGGTAATGTGAAAAATACAGTCGTTCAGAAGTAAGAAATTGCTTTGAGACAACCTTTGCTTTCAAACCAACCTTAGTTTTTCCAAAGGTTACATCCATTTCAGATCTGAAGAAAAGTCTTATGAAAGTTGAATTAGGCTTGTCTTTGTCCTCAACAATTTTAGTTGGCTTAGATTACCAGATAATAAAGATATTAAAGATAGCACATCCCCATGGAAATGAGCCATTCCAAAAACATGAACATTTTTGCCAAATTCTAAAATAGTTATTTGGTCATTTTTAAGATTTTCCTTCAACAGACATTACATTAAAAATTACTTACATTAAGTGAAATAGTTAGAACCTCAATTGTGACAATAGTAAAAGGTCACAGAATGAGCTGCTGCTTCTAACAAAGAAGGACCTAGACAATAGAAGGCAAAAATGAGAATTTCAGCACATCTCTCTACCCAGCAAACATATCCTTCAGTTTCTCTATTGGGATCTTACTCAGAGGTTAAATTATTAGCCTTCTCAATGACTATTGCAAAAAAGGAAGCACTAATAAGCCCCATGGTACAAAAGGGGTGGAATGGCCAGACAGCCTGATGGGACCAGCTGGTCTCCCTGCTCCAGCCCTTGTATGCCATAATGGAGAAGCAGGATCAAAAACACATAGCACCAGCAGGAGGCAAGGGCAGTTGTTTAGTTAATATTTAAACATATATACAGCTTTCAGCCCCTGGCAACAGCATCTCCATCAAATACACAGAGAAAACCTTGAATACTGCCTTGATAATGCTCAACTCATGTTCCTTCTCTGGATATTTAAAGGTGTTTGGACAGGTTTTCCCCAACCATTCTGACTATTTGAATGGAGATCTTATTACTTGCTTCATTTTCTTTTCTGTTTGCTGCCAACATACAGAAGTGATTTCACAGTTTCTCTACTCATAGCAGATCCCTGAATCTTCTTACCTCCTTTTCAATGGCAATCACTCCTTCCCAGTGGCCCCAGACATTTCACGCCTGCTTTGTCTTTCAAAGGTTCCAGAAAAAGTCTTTTGTCATTGTATAATTAAGTTCTCAAATCCACTAATTCTTGTCCTTTAAACTCTCATCTGTTCCTCTGCTCTTTTCTTCAGCATCTCTGTGTACTAACCTTAAGCCATCATCTGCCACATCTTTAACCCAGATTTAGTAAGCAGCACCGTGTTTCCCTCTGATACTACCTGCCTATTACAGGTGCTCAGCCAAGGGCCAGAACACATTCTTTGCCTCTGGGAAGCTGTACCAGCATCATCAGCCTCCCAGCAAAACTGTCAAGCCACCTATCTAGACTTGCCCTCTTATGCCTTTGAGAATGGAGCAGAGGAGTGGGAAGCAGATGAAGATTGTTAATGGGAAATCAGACTCAGCTGAATTGTTAATGAGAAAAGTGAAATACCGTAGGTTGAAGACTGAGATGTGAAACTGCAGGGCTTGTGGATTTGCTTCTTAGACACTTTTTCACATCAGTTCTGCCTACATAGTCTGTGTCATCATTCACTAGAAAATTCTGGGTGTTATGTGTCACACAGATAGGGTCACTTAGGGATAGAGTGCAAATGAGTCTTCTTTGGATCATGATGCTGCAACACTTGGCTTTTTTTATCCTTCAACATATCCAGAAAGATCATTGATTGGTTTTTTTGGGAACTTAAGATTGGCCTCCTGCAAAAAATTATTGTACTATATGAAAGAATGTATTCAAACATGATTTTTATATGTACATATGCACATATATGTATATATATGTAAGTATAGAATATATGTGAGTGCATATATGCTATTATCTTTCTAAAAATTCCTATTGACAACATTAAAAATAGAAAAAAAGATAAACAGGGATAGAGGAGAAAGGATTAAATAGTTTACCTTATTTGCAAGAATAAGGTAGCAATGACTATGAAGACACAGAATATCCATAGAATATCCTGTAGGCAAAGAAAGAATAATAGACTCAGCAAAGGCTGGAAATGAAACTGCAGGGAGTAACCTGTTTTGTGAGGTTTACACAGGCTGTGTAATCTGATTCACTTAGAAGAGAATGTCAAACTCTCTGCTATGACATCCACTTACTAATAACATATATGCCAGTCTTCTGGCACAAGCAGTTTTGGTAAAAATTTGTATGTTTATCACAGAAATAGTGTTAAAAGGTAAGTTACATTTTAATAAGTACAATTTTTGTTTTCCATAAGAAAAAATGGAAAATATTTTTGATAGAAAATGTCAAAACCTTAATCAAAAGTATGAAAATTTGCATCTAGAAGGCAGGTAAATATTGTTTTAATGAAAATCCTTTTAAATACCAAGAACACTTTCAAAAGAGACAACATTTGAAGGACATAGAAGATAAAAGCAGAGACACTTGTTCTTCATTTGCTAGAAATAAATAAATTACTCAGGGAGGGGGATAGGGGAGTGTTGAGTTTAGTTGTTTTAATCTCTTTTGCAATGTACCTGTTTGCAATCTAATATAGTGACATTTATAACTAATTTCACATGTCTTTTCTACCCTGAAATATGTCTGTTCAATAATAATTTTCCAAATCTATCTGGTTCTGGGAAGTGTTCCCTGAACACTGAGCTGCCCCAGTTTAAGAACACAACTGCTTTTCATTCTTGAAAAATTTTGCTCTCCTAGAGGTGTAGTGGAATATCTCTAGGGGATTGCAAGCAAGATTTTCCTGTGACTTCTCTTTGTAAGGCATGAAGTTTGAAGAGATTATTTTGTCTCAGTTTTTATGAACTGTAAAATTGATGACATTTGCAGGAGAAAAATTCTTGCAAAACTGTTCTCTGTAAAACATCTTTATCCAGCATTGAGCAAGCCAGAGAGATAGAGCCAGAGTTCAAAATATACTAGCAATGCTCAGGAGCAAACCTCATCAAACAACAAACATCAGGGCACTTGCCATAGTAGAAATTACACATTATATATTTTATTTTTTCCCATCTCCCACTTTTGAGAAACTCGTGCTGGAAATAAATAAAAGGCAGGCATCATAGACCAGGCTCTGGAGTAGATTCCTAACAGCTTTCCACAAAGCTCACAGAGCTATAAATGTTGCAAATATTTTTCATGAGATTGATCAGTTGGAGCTGTTTCAGCTTGCTAATTCTAATTAGCATCTCTGGGAAATCCTGGATTTTTCCTTCAGGCTTGTGGTTCATCTTTAATTGGCTTGGGAGAGATTTTGATTGTGCAGGTGCACAGTCAGGTAAATGCAGCTGTTTGCACAATGTGGTGCTGGCTGGCAGGGACATCTCGCAGGTGTGAACAGCCTTCAGTTTGAAGCAGAGCTGTCACAGCCTCCTCCAGGGAACATTCACACACGTCTGTGTCTACAGCATGCAGTGTGTGTGATGACTTTGGCTGTTTTCGGCTTTGGACCACTCAGGCACCTCTGATGCAAGTTCAGGATAAAGTCTCCTCTTTTTTGAACATCAGGTGACCTGGTAGCAATTTAGCTGGTATCAACCCCCAGAATTTGCAGGCTGCTTCATTTTTCTCTTTCTGAACACTTTATAGATTCTGCTGTCCTTTATTTCTGAGCACCAAATCATTGTGAGACTCTGGCTTCTCTGACTCAAGATGACAGAATACACTGAGTTAGAAGGGACCCAAAAGGATCATTGAGTCCAGCTCCTGGCCCTGCACAGGACACCTCAAGAGTCACACTATGTGTCCAAGAGCATTGTACAAATGTGACTTGAGCTCTGACAGGTTTTGTGCTGTGACCGCTTCCCTATTCCAGTGCCCAACCACCCTCAGGGTGAAAAACCTTAACCTGATATGCAACCTAAACCTCTGACATATCTTCAGGCCCCTGGGTCCTGTCCCTGGTCACCAGATGGAAGAGATCCGTAGCTGCCTCTCCTCTTCCCCTTATGAGCAGTTGCAGATTGCAGTGAGGTGTCCTCTCAGTCTCCTCAAGGCTGAACAGACCAAGTGACCTCAGCCCCTCCTCATTCGGCTTTCCCTAAAGGCCCTGCACTGTCCTTGTGGCCCTTCTTTGGACACTAATACTTTAATATCTTTCTTAGATTGCAGGGCCCAAAACTGCTCCCAGCACTGGAGGTGAGGCCTCCCCAGTGCAGAGCAGAGCTGGACAATCCCTCCCTTGCCTGGCTGGCCATGCTGTGCCTGATGTCCCCCAGGGCAGGGTTGGCCCTCCTGGATTTTGAGACCCTTTCTCATGAATCAGGATGGGTTGCTTGTAAGCAGCAACAAAATATTTGCAGGTTCATTTTTTCATGTAAGCAGCGTTTCAAATAACAAGATTCAATCAGTTGGAATATCACATAATCTTCAATTCTCTCTGGACTCTGTAAGAGTACTGCTAGAGAAATTAGTCAAGATTCAATCAGTTGGAATATCACATAATCTTCAATTCTCTCTGGACTCTGTAAAAGTACTGCTAGAGAAATTAGTAAATTTGCCTCTCCCCTTAGTTTGTTTTCAGGCCTAATCCTTGTTGGATGTTTAAGTCTTCTATTTCAGCTTGTCTGGTCATGAGCAACTTTGGCAGTAAATGGAGCTGATGGGCAGAATCCTTACAGCTCTAGAGTAGTTTTATGCACGTGGTTTTCTTTGGGGAGCCAGTACATGTGCCAAAAGCATGTGGTATTATTTGTGTTCAGTTCCCCATTTAAGTAATCAGGTTTTAGCACTATTTTATTTTACTAGGAAAGCTGAAAAGGGGAATGCACTATTGCTCTTAACAATATTTCATATTATGAAGATGATTTAATGTATGCCTTTACTCACACTTCCTGGTGACAACTGCAGGGTCAGGGTCACATTTAACACATGTGTAGAGTATCCTACAAAGCCCTTCTTAGGCAGTTGTAAAAGACAGCAGTGGACTACATTGTTGGAAAATATCTTTTCTACTTAGCAAATAACAGTTGCTGACTTTAATGCATGATAAATCACATCCTATCCGCAGCAGGAAATTAAATAGTTCAGATGTTAAGAGCTCTTCAAGATCACATGCAGTGAAATATTTACATTTCCCATCAGTGCCACTTTTCTATTTACAAGATATTCAATTCCAGAGGGTTTTGCTAATTTTTTTCTGGCAGAGATTACCAAATTTAATTGCTTCTTTATTTTTATTTTATTTTTTAGTGGTTTTATCTACCAGGAAACAAGTTTTGCTAATTTTTCTGGCAGAGATTACATGATTTTTTTTCTTTATTTTTATTTTATTTTTTGAGTGGTTTTATCCTCAAGGAAACCAGTCAGATTAGCCAAACACAGCATGACAATCAGTGCTGAAAGGCATATGATTGCCATCAAAACAAAAAAAATGCCTTTAAAGCAACACAATCTTCTTCACACAGGATAAGGACTTCAAACAAACCATATCACGTGTCTGTAAAACTGAAGCAAAAATTAAACATTTCCACTAAATTGTCAATATTTCCAGAAAAGTGAGAAAAGACATGCACCTTATCAGCAAGATCATTTGTAAAACCCAAATGCTTTTGGAAAAAAAACCCCAAAAAAACCCCAAAAAACCAATCTGAAATGGAAATAGGTATTCCATACCAAGGAGCAGACATAACCAAGGATTTTAATAAAACCATTAGGAGTATATTTTCTGCATTAGACTCATAGAAGTTAAGGTATTCCTCTGGCCAGACTTCTGTATTTCCTAAATCATTCAACTTCACACAGTAGTGACTGCAAGTGGAATAGATAATTTTAATGTGATTTTAAAGTATCTTCTGGAGATGTGGCAATGATGATGATGAAGAAGAAAAAAACTGGTACCGACTGGTAAATAAGATACAGAGAAAATCTGTCAGGCTTTATTAATCTCAGTTGCTTCGGGAGTGTACCTAAATTCTATTTTTAATAGAATATATTTCTTTTTATTAGAATATAATATTTTTAACTTGTCCAGTTTCTGCTTAGAGAGACAGGCTGTTGTTATGCCTTAGAGTGAGGAGCTATATCAAAAGAACAGTAACTTTTTGCTGTGTGTTTGAGTGAGGGCAAGATGACTGTACTGTGTTCAGCTCCCTTCCCAGTCTTTGCTTCCATAAAGAGCTCAAGCCATGAATGCTCCTCTCTGAGAGACTTTCTATCCCTCAGAAAATTTGTGCAGCTCATTCTGCATCCAGCAGTCTTTATACCAAAAAAAGCATCATACTTTCCTTTACACCTTCAATAATCATATCATATCCGTTTGTTACACTGGTGTTATTCTTGGTGGTCTGGTCAAAATCCTTTACAAATATGCCATTTTCCAGTATTCAAGTTTTTGTGCTTACTGCAGCACTTTTTTGTTACCAAGTCCAGCTCATGCTGCACTACCAACCTTTCATCTGTCATAATTTATCATTTTTGCCAGTATTTGTGTCATCCACAGGACTTATTGGCAAGGATTTTATTTCTATTTTTATTTTTAATAAAGCTATTAGACTGAGCCAGGACTGACTGCTGCCCAGCAATTTTACACTAAACCAGTTAAGTGACTGATCTGCAGGATACGGGCATTTCTTACTGTTGGATAATCACTCCTTGATTCTGCAAGACCAAAATCTATGGTCTTTAGTTTTTTAAAAGATTAAATAAAATCTTTAGTTTTAAGAGACTTATTAATTTTCCCTCTGTAGCCAATGGAAAGATAAATTTACTTCCACATGCATCCTGCAGTAAAACATACACCACTAGTATATGGCCTGGATCTGCCTGTCTCACTGCACCTTTTCTGTAGCTGTGCTAACTTAGCTAAGCTGACCAAGTAACTGTGGAATGCCTGAAATTAAGTGATATGAGCCCAAACCTCTGTGCTTTTGTGCTTACAGTAGAACAAAAACACCATATTAAGAATCAAACTGAAATATCACTGTACTCTCAAGCATCACTGTAGCACGAATAGGAAGTTTACCTGTTTTTCAATCAGGAATTACTAAACAGGAAGTTTACCTGTTTTGTAATCTTTTACAAGATTACCTTGCATTTCCTCAGACCAATATGGCTGTGGACAGCAGGTACCCAAACAGATCCAGAAACAGGACAACACAAAGTACAACAACAAAAGACAGAGAATAGAGTGGGAAAAACCTTTATTTCAGCCTCCGGTCCAGTGAGAAAGTGGCTCAGAGTGTGCCTTTGTTGACATGATGCATCTTCTCTGTATAATCAGGTCACACAGCAGCTGCAAGATCCACTGAAGGGCAAGTTTGAGGTAAAGTAACCTGATGGAGTCAATGCAAATTAGATGTACTTTATGAACAACAGGTCCTGATCTCCTGAAATCATCTTTTCTGGACCTGTGGCATATTCCTCCTTCTTGGGTGAAGAAAATTTAAAAGAAGCCAGAGGCATATCAACTACATCAAGGTCTGAAGTAGGAGGAGAGTACTTGAGTTTCTTGGAACTTCTTCTTAGACACTTCCTGGAATTCCAGAAAAGTCAGAGGGGTTGCTGTCGCTACTTTCCCCCTCTCTGACTGCTTCTACAGCTGATAGGGTGCCTGAGGGCTTGTCCTTCCTTATTCAGTCATTAGACATTGTTTCTTAAATACTGCAGCACCTGTCCAAAATTGTGGAAATGATGTGCCATATTAAACAGTCCACTTCCACCAAAGGGAGTCACAGCATATTTGCTACTAATTTGAACACCATTTTTCAATTCATTAGAAGAACATGATTATCTTTTGTTAAGAAATTAAAAAAAAAAATTGAGACAGGGCAGTATTAAAAACAACATTCTTCCATCTCGAAATAGTTCTTTCCCAAAAGTACATAAAATTCTTCCAATCAGCATTAGCTGATTTTTTCCATATAGTTTTATTTATATATTTATTACTTTGCCATAGAGTTATTATTCATCATTGACTTAAATGTTACATTTCTGAGCTTATTTAATCTGCTGTACTTTATTTGCTCCCTCATGATTACCAAGGGACACTTAGGACTAAGATATCATCTGGATATTTGAATTAAAAAGACAAAGAGAAGATATTGAAGGTCAAGGAAAGGATTAATGGCTTTATGCACAGGAGATTGAATGCTGACCAATGTTTCAAAGTATTCTTGGAATATTACACTTAGTGGTCATAATGATCCTGATTCAAGAGAAAAATACTAATTACTAGGGATGGGGACAACCATAATTTTATAATCCTTAACCGCTCAAGTTCCATTCATATAAATGGATGAAAACCTTGACTCTCATTTGTTATCATGTAGAATGTACCTCACCTTAGGTTTTGAAATGAAATTGCAGAGCTTCACATTGGAGAACTCTTCCTTATTTTTACAATATAGTAACACAATTGACCAAGTCTTCTTATAGCATAGACAATGACCTAAAATGAGAGCATTTGTACTCTGTAAGGCACCATTGGACCTCTGTACTTTATAAAGAAGAATACAAGGTGACTTTCTTTGTTATAAAGACCCATTTTCTAGACATCCACATTTATCAAGGAGACTCTCATTCAGGATACCAGTTAAATCACAGTAGTCATAAAACATGAAATTATTAAGGTTTCCTTTACCAACATTTAGGGTTAAATCCTCTATTTGATATAGGCTGGAACCACAAGGACATGGTCCAAGTACTGATTGTTTTCTTGATGGCCACAGAACAGCTGGTGAATTGCCTGTACTGCAGCTCAGCAAATGACAACCTTGTGACTAAATTAACATTATCGGCCTTTAATTATCACAGCTGAAACTGAAGATCCAAGCTCACAACTCTTTCTGGTTTGCAGGTACATGCTACTACTCTGATAGTGGGATTTGTAGACTTGCAGTGATATTTATTTCAATGTTTTGAGAAAGGGATTATTTTAAAAGTCCAAATATTCTTGGGGACTGATTTTTGAGTTTTATCTGACCATGAGACTCTTTTATACACGCTAGTTTATTGCAGCAATATCACAGCACAGAGCTTCTGGTAAGAGTGTTAGACACAAGCAAGTAGTGTCATCTTTTCCAGACGCCAGAAACTAAACACAGCTTTGAAATAAATCTCTGAATAATCCCCAAAATTAATTGCATTAAAATGTAAGGAATAAGAACATTCTTCCTTGTGCTGTAGAAATAGATTTTCAGGGAAGGGAAAAAGGTGTGGGTGATTTGCTTGGTCCCTATATCTGGAAGTACTTACCTTCCACCATATATTTGTTTCATCCCTTGGTGAGGTGTAAAAATCTGTGACATTTCTTTTATTCACCCCAGAAAACTAACCTGATTTTCAGTTTTTTTCTGAGAAGGAAAGTTGCTGCTTCCTCACCTGTGCTAAAAGAATTCTATAAAGTCAGGAAAAGGAATAAAGCTACTTGATTTTAAAGGAAATGTTATATCAAATTTGTAAAAGGCTTCACCTTATTATTGTGTTAAGAAGAAAAAAGAATGTTCAGGAGCCATGCCTGCCTTTATCCACCTTCATACATTCACCCAATTTGGTTCCTCAATCAATAGGCATGTGAAGGGAGAAAATAAAAATCACCTGCACTTGAAAGAGATGTGACTATGTGGGCCTGAGGAGAGGCAGCAAAGACAAAGGCTCCAAAAGGCAAGGGCTTGGGTTTGGAGACTAGAAAGTGCAAACAACTTAAAAAAATATAAGTAACTTTATAGCATGAAAAGTTACTAATATAGACAGAGAGGAACAAACAATGCAAAAATTCTCTTCTGTTTTGCCTTTTCCTTTTCACAAACTTGATTGAGAAACAATTAACTCGGTTTTAATCAGCTCCTAGATGAAGCTCTCTGGAGTCAATGCCTACCTTTCCATTAATCTTGATGGCATGAACAAGCCCTAATTCAAGAGAGAGAGAGGCACTCTCCTCTCTGAGCACTCTAGTTGCTGGCAGCACTCTGGCCCTCTTGTTCACACCAAAAAGCAGGTGTGACATGATCACAGACAGACACATCTCAAGCTCAACAGCTGCTCTTTTTTTTCAAAAGAGAAAGGTTTTGTCTGCCAATTTTGGGTAATAGAGGAAAGAAAATGAGAAGATAGAGAATCTTGTGTGATTTCTGCTCTCCAAAGAGGCTCATTAGTAGTCTAGCATGGCAGGAAACAGAAAATAACTTTTGAAACGTGAGGGACGTGCTTTCTGCAGAAGTTGTGCTAGGTGTCAATTTAGCACAGGTTGCCCAAACACAGAGCACCCTCTTGCCTGAAAACAGATTGAAAATTTGGCCATCCAGTAACAGAGATTTGAGTCATTGTGACTTTGAATAGTACTAATCCAAACAATCCAAAGAGATTTATGTTAGTCTTCAGAATCAGTTTTTTACCAATGTGCAGCATAACTTTTTGTGTTCAAATATGTTCCTTTGAACAATAAAATAAAATTTGAAGGTAAAAGGAAAGGTGAGACAGGAGGCAGGTTAGCTTGCCTCTAAAATGCGCTAGAGAGGAATTTGAGATTGAAGTATTCTGGTTGCACTTGACACTCTCCCAGAATGAACAGGAAAGTTGCCATCTCAGTATGAAGACTAAATTATATGGTTTGTTACAGCTCTTGGTGGCTGTTGCACAAGAGAGCTCAGTGAGGTGTTTCCACAGATTATTTCAGTCATTCAAGGAATATTCAATTTTGAGACTTCAGCTGGCTGAAATCACTGCAGACTCAAGTAACTAAAAGTCATTGTCTCTTCTTACATTAAGTTAAGCAAACTTTTAACCTGGAATTATCCTGGTGTGTGTGCTTGTAGTGCTGAACTCCTTTTCTCTCCAATATGACATTAGATGACCTTTTTAGAATTATACCATTCTTTTAATATGCAGTGTTAATAATCTTGCATTTATATTCATAATAAAAATCACAGCATCACAGAACTTTAAGGCTGGAAAAGACATGTAAGATCATCAAGACCTGGTGTTAACCCACCATCACCATGTTCACAACTAAACCATATCCCCAAGTGCCGCATCCTCATTTTTTCTTGAATACATAAGTAGAAACTGATCAGGATGGTATTAATTATATAACTTTAAATAATGTTCTGCTAGCCTAAAGTATTGATATATTTAACACACTGATTTTTGTCATATACACCTGGAAGTGAGGGAATCTTACAAAGTATATGTGAATCTACACTGGCTGACTTACTTAGGTTGATTATGAGCGTAGGAATTTCACTCTAGATTCCACACTTGCCAACTCTGTATGAAAGGTACAGGCCACCTCTGCATAAGCCTTTACTTATAGCCTCATCCCAATAACTTTGAAACAGGAGGATCAGCTGTGTCGGGGGGGGGCATTGGGCACAGCATGGCCAACTGGTCAAGGGTGGGGATTGTCCCACTCTGCTCTGCCCTGCCCTGCCCTGGGGCAGCCTCACCTCAAGTGATGTGGACTGTTTTGGGCTCCACAATATTAAAAACTCATTATGGTATTTAAGCGCATCCAAAGGAGAGCAACATAGATGGTGAAGGGCCTGGAGGGGAAGCCAGATGAGGAGCAACTGAGGTCACTTGGTCTGTTCAGCCTGGAGGAGACTGCGGAGAGACTTCCCTGCAGTCTGCAACTTCCTCATGAGGGGAAGAGGAGGAGCAGACACTGATGTCTGCTATCTGGTGCCCAGTGACAGGACCTGAGGGAAAGGCCTGAAGCTGTGTCATGGGAGGTTTAGGTTGGAAATTAGAAAAAGATTTTTCACCATGGATTTTTTGGCACTGGAAAAGGCTCCCCAGGGAAGTGGTCACAGTGCCAGCTTGGCAGAGTTCAAGAAGCATTTGGACAACAGGGTGGCACAGGGTGTGACTCTTGGGGATGGTGCTGTGCAAGGCCAGGAACTGGACTCGATGATCCTTATGGGTAGCTTCCAACTCAGCATATTCTATGATTCTATGATTCTGTGATTCTGTGAACAGCACTTTCAAGTGCCAGTACGGATACTGGGATCAGCATCTTCCACTTTGATCCTAGAACTGACTACCAAATGGAAAGATTTTTTTTTTTTAATAGTTACCATAGTTAGGTTCCGTACCAGCAAATGTTCAGGAAACACATGGGTAATTTGCTCTACCAGTTGAGAAAGCAGTTTCCAACATTTTCTGCTTCACAGAGCAGAAGATGTTATACAGCTAGATTAGATCATGTTAGGCACATAGTGTTTTTGTAGTGCCAACCAACTTGAGTTGTTTGGTTATAGAGAGCTTTGCTCACCCAAGAATGAGCCAGTATGTTGACCTGGACTAGTTTGGGTTTAGTTGTAGCTAAGCACTTCCAAGCATATGACAGATGTGTACCACCACTTCCCCTGTGGAAACAGAGAGATGGTAGGAGTTTTCTTTGTTGTGTCAGTATGGTCTGCAAGACACAGTAGCTTCAGTACTGTCCCAAATGGCACACCTTCTGACTAGTAGTCAGAAGGTCTGACTAGGTAGTGTAGGTCTAGTCATTATCCTACTAGACACTAGCTGGAACTGGCAAATAAACATCTCTGGCTTGACTCTCCAACATTGTGTTTTGCACCCAAGTTCTTTTATTGCTAATGGGACTAAATGCTTAATATTGTGTTGGCTGAAAAGTAGTTGTAAGGCAAGGCAAGAAGGATATAATGCTGTTTCCACTTCAGAAAATATTTTTTTCTGTAGGGGGTGAGATAGTAGAAATTCTCTCTCATCCTTCCTAAAGACAAAAAGAGTTCAGCTTAAGCAGATATCATGGTAATCAAGGAGCCAAACCATGTTCAAACTATGTTCAACAGTCTGCTAGGTTTGATGGCCCGAGACCAGTGATATGAGGTTCAATAAGGCTAAGTTCTAGGTGTTGTACCTTAGTTACAACCACCCCATGCAGTATTACAGGCCAGAGAAAATATGGCAGGAAAGCAGTCCAGTGGAAAAGGACCTTGGGGTACTGGTCAATAGCAGCTGAACATGAGCCATCAGTGCCCAGGTGGCCAAGAAGTAGCCAGCAATAGTGGGGCCAGGAAGATCAGGACAGTGACTGTTCCCATGTACTGGGCACTGGTGAGGCCACACCACAATTACTGTGTTCAGTTTTGGGCCCCTCACTACAAGAAGGACATTGAGATGCTGGAGAGTGTCCAGAGAAGGGCAGCGGAGCTGGGGAAGGGGCTGGAACATAAATTCTATGAGGAGCATCTGAGGAAGCTGGGGGTGTTTAACCCGGAGAAAATGAGGCTCAGGGGAGGTTTTATCACACTTTCCAAGTACCCGAAAAGAAGTTGTAGCAAGGTGGGAGTCAGTCTCTTCTCCCAGGCAACCAGTGACAGAACAAAGGGACATAGCTTCAGTCTGCACCAGAGGAGGTTTAGCTTGGACATTTGGAAAATTTTCTTTATAGAAAGGGCTGATAAACATCAGACTGGACTGCCCAGGGAGATGGTGAAGTTAACATCCCTTGCAAAATATTCAAGAGTCAAGGGCATGGCATTTAGTGCTATGCTCTAAGTGGAGACCTGTCAAAGGTTGAACTCAATGATCTTGGAGGTCTTTTCCAACCTAAATGATTCTGCAATCTGTGATTCTGTGAGCTGTTACATAGGCAGAGGGATAGCTATATAAAAATTATAATAACCAAAACAACTGAACAAAACTTCCCTGTCTCCCACTCTATAAGTATCAGGAAAGGTAGCTTCAGCAGCCATTTCAAACCAAGGGAATTCAAGCCTGCATACCCCACCTCCCACTAGCACACTCAGTGTACCAGTTTTCTTTATCAGGGGTCTTCTTCATGGAAGACTTGGGGACTGTGCCAATGATTGGCACAGTTATGCCTTAATTGGGGTGAGCAGTTTGAAGGAGCAATAAGCCAGCCACTGAATTAAAAATGACAGAAGAGATTTTCAGACACTTCAAAACAATTTCAGCAAGTTAGTATTGGTTTAACAGAAGCTACATTTACAAAGGTAATGCAGAAAATACTGTTAGAACAGAGAAATGTACAACCTAAAGTCATATCAGACTATCAAAGCCATTAAGTTATGTTCAGCTTAAATAATTTGTCAGCAAGACTAAAATAATATCAGAGAATAGAGAATCCATACCTGCAGGGACTGAGGAAGAAACAGTATCTGCTAAAAAAAGCATGCATTTAGCCTCATGGCATGCATCTCCAATAGAGACATATTATTTGTCATGACTGCCAGCTGTGATGGAATCCTCCAGAGGAGAAAAAGTAGAAGGCAGAGAGCATTTTAAAGTCATTTTTGGGCTTCAGGGTAGCAGATTTAGAGATTCTCTGTACCAAAAATAAGGCTTGGATATAGTTAGGTACTTGGGCTAAAGAGTTTTAGACATTCCTTGCCCACGTCTGCTGAAGATGGTGTTGGGAGGGACGCAGCACATATGGCAGAAAACTCCATCCTTCCTGTGCAAGCTACTCTGTGCTTCTAGTCCCTCCACAGCATTTTGTATGAGGACCTGCATTATTACCTTACATTAAGTGATGCATTTTGCAGACACCCCCTTATTGGAGATGTGATGTGAGTTTTCACATGTCTGCCATAAACATTGTCTAGTTCCCGGCAAGAGAGCTGTCCAGAGCAGGAAGGGCTGGTATAATGTATTGCTTTAGAAAACATTAGCATTTCTTTCCTCAGAGATCTTTTTGATTCCCAATCTATTCTATCTGGTACAAGGTGAGATTAAATGAGATTGGCAGTGACAATGAAACCCAGCACTGAGGCTGCAGTGAAGGCAGCTGCAAGATGTCACTGGCCCAGGCAAGGTCAGTAGCTGGACAGGAGCTGCTGGCTCCTTCTCCCTCCCTCAGCTGGCAGCGCCCGGGGGCAGCAGTCAGCTTCGGAGGATTAGAGATCTGCTGTAGAGAGCCAGAGAGCTGCCAGCCTTCACACCCACCAGCTCCTCACCACACTGCAGAGAGAGAGCTGCTCTCCAGAAGGATTCAACTCTGAAGGGCATTTCATATTTGGATTTTTTGCCTTTCCTTTACGTAGAGCACTAGGCCTTTGGATATGATCCAAGTGCATCTGAAATAATAGATATCTTTCTGGAAAATGCAAGGAGGAGTTTACTGAAAGTTTCAGTGCAAGCTGTCAAATTGGAAGCATAGGAAGCTGCAATAGAAACTGCAGCATGTAGAAAGAAGACATGCACAAAAAAGGCTGCCAAATCCATATATATTGTACTCCATATATATTGCCCTGTAGAGTGCAGATTCAGCAGAGCTTGAATGTTTTGTGCAGGGTCTTTTTAGTCTTTTTGAAATACTGCTTTTACACTTTGTTCTTTCTTTGCTGGATTAGAAACAAGTGAAATTGAGAGAGTGCTCTCACTTCACAAGAGGGCAGCTATTAAGAGAAGGATAACCACTGATAGGAATAGCTTAAATGTACAAGATATTACATGTTATCAATACGCACTACTCTCTCAGCCCTATTTGAAGATTTTTTTTTCTTCAGCTTGATAAAAAATGTTTAACAAGAAAAAAACATAACAGTGAAAGGTTTCTAAATGCAGATCTGTATGGAAATAAAACAGATGGTATTGTGTGAGCTGCAGTAACAAGGCAGAGTTGGGATGGAGTTCTCTTGGGTAGTCCCAAAGTAGACGTAACCAACAGTGTTATTTCTTTGTTTAGATGGAGGCTTTGAGAGAGGGTTTCAGCTGGATGATCTGGGATAATTCAGAAGAGCATCTGTGAAAGGACTACAAAGGAATTTTCAGAATAGAATTAGCAAGTCTAGTCTTCTAGCAAGTCTCCAAATTGCTAGAAGAAATCCAAAAGTGCTTTGGGAAACATGCTACTTTCTTCATTTGCAGCTCTGCCGCAGTACTTAGAGTGAAGTTTAGGTATAAAAAAATAAGAAAATAAAAGCAGCTTTTAATTTGTGGGGTAGGGGGAAGGTAGAGGGGAAGAACAGCAAGGTTTTATGTGCTCTGAGGTAAGTCCACCGACAAGAGAAAGGAGGGTTCAGAAAAAGGTCGGCTTTCATTATACAGCCTTAAGAGAAGCCCTGATGTTAGATGCAAATGTTGTACCATACATACAAAAAAGTTGGACAGATTTGAATATTAGAACAACCTAAGACAACCTTAAACTTGTTCTTTAGATCAGAGAAATCCATAGGTAGTTAGAAACATGAAGCATCTGCAATGCCTACATTATAGTCAGCAAATTAAGGTCTTCTCTCATACAAACATTCATAAGTCATGAAGTCTGATTTATCACTAATCCTGCTATGGCATTTGCCAAAGACAGGATATATGAGGTGAACCTCTGACATTTCAAATATTCTTATACAGAAATGTCCATTATCTTTTGAAAGCTCATCACTTGAATGCCTGTAGGAGTTAGTATACCAGCATTTCTTCTCATTCCAATGAAATAAAAAAACAAACCAAATATGCAAATGCACATCCTTTTTTTCTTTTCTGAGTTCCTTTTAACTCACAACCTGCAATTCATAAAATTCACACAGCCAACTGCTCCAGGAATGAGGGACATATATGTTAGAGGAATAGCAATCACCTGTACGAGCCACAGATGTTTGAGAGCATGTATTACTGCTGTGCCATCTGCTGAGAAAAGCCAGAATCTCAGCTGTCTCTTAGGAGAAGGCAAAGGCCCAGAGGTTTGCTGTACCCTGAAGACATATCTGCATTTTTTTTCTCAATCTTTAAAGCAAGTTCAGAAAACATCATTATGCATGTTTTAATTGCAAGTTAATGGAGTCAACCACCGGGTTTTCTTTGGGGCTTGATCTTACTGTGCCTCAGAGTTATGAGATTTTGTTTCTGTTCTTAGAAGCTTTACCACAAACTTAGTTTTGTGTTTCAGAAACACCTTTTAAATGTTTTAATATTCATGGTCCTGCTTTCAGATATTGGAAACCTATATAAGGGTGTGGACACTCACAGGTTGGCCCAAAGTTCAGGAGGAAATAAAAAACCCAGAATCATGAAAATTTAAAAGCAGATGCTGGGGCATACCAGCCTGAGGTATGCCCAAATGTCACAGCCCAGTGGGTAGAGTGGTGCCAACACCCACTCAAGGAAACAGCAAATCTGTTGTTGTTGGCAAATCTGACTCCTTCAACAAAGTGACTGACCATTTGCAATAGTACCCTCCGCTCTGAGTGAGGTCTGAAGCACAATCGCAAGTGGGGGAGCATCAGCTTCGTCCTGGAGACCTCCTCACCTCCTCACCCAAGAGAAACTGAAAACTAATTGGCCTTTAGAACTTTCAAGCCCACGGAATTCAGTATTTTGTAAAATCAGTGTATCACATTATGAGTACTGAAGCATTAGTTCTACCTCTTCCTGATAAGCAGAAGTCTGAGTCAATTCACCTGTTTCAAATGTTAATCAGATATTAAAGTAGCAACTTTGTGAGCAAAGATGGCATTCCTTTTCCTATTCTTGGCTGCTCCAGAATTAGATCACCTTTCTTGTAGATACCCTGGGGCTTCAGAACAAATTCCCAGTCTGGTACCTAGCCAGACAAGACTTAAGAAAGGTTTTTGCCTTGTCTAAGTTGCAGCAGTAGCAGAAAGTGTAGGTCCTTCCTTCCTTCATGTTATAGTCCATCTTCTCAATAGGTGTTATTGTGCCTGAACAAGAATCTTGCCTCAAAGCCACAGTTCCCTCCCTGCATAAGGAAAAAGCTCCATTTTTATAGCTTTGCCAAGAATACATATTTCTTCTTACTCTGAATATTGCCACCTGTGCTAGTGATATAGAGGCCAGGCTCCTTTTAAGGAAGTGTTCAATAGAACTCATTGTCAATGTCATCAGCCGTGGAACTGTTTTCATGACATGGACGTGTTTTCATGCCATTGTTTTTATCCAAAGAGTATCAGAACTGCAGAGACAAGTGTGCAAGGACAATACAGTGCTGCTCATTGATTGTCACCAGAGCACTCAAAGGAGTTTTACTCTGTTGTCCTTCTGGGGCAAGGAGGAACTCGAGAAAGTAGCCTTCTTTTATGCAGTCGTAACTGTTATATTATGTTTTCACATTTGAGAGTAAGATATGCTTTTACTTTGACAATTCCATACTTATATAAAGTACCAGGGAAGGTTTATCACAATGCTCAGTCAAAAGGTCTCCTAAGTGGCAGATCTTCACTACAGGAATAAACATCCTCTTTTTCACATACTCTAGTGGAAGAGCGTCATTGCTCCTGCAAGCCCGAAAGAGCCAAAGGGAGGTTACTATTGTGCTTATTTTTGTAAAAAGCAGTTTATCTCAAGTAAATCTCCACCTTTGGTCTGAGTCACAGAGTAAGACTTAACCCATAATTGCTACCTTTCCATCTACTGATTTCCCCTGCACAGCTGCTGCTTTGTTGTTACACTTCATAGAACTGCAGACTTCTATGATCTGTGACCACTTCTGCATATCCTGCATCAGGAACTATTCTCAAATGTCACAGCACCCCAAGACAACATTGTAGACAGTGTATCATATCAGGATTAAGAGATTAATTTTCTTTGTCAGCATTTCCTGCACCGGACCCTTACCTGCTTCATTTTCTTTGTTTACCTTTTATCTTCTGCAGTTTCTTGAAACTTCTGCTTATTTTGAAGGGGGTTTCTACAGTTTTGAGGATGCCCTTGTTTTTGGTGGTATGAGATCACATCAATGTCAAATAGCCATGGGACTGTTTAGCCACATTGCCCTGCTGATAGCTCCTGCTATCAAGACACTTCTGCAAGTGACATGAATCACTTACTTAAACTTCCAGGCTCAGAAGCCTCACTGATTTCTTCATGACCATTAAAAACTCCAGTCTTTATCAGCAGACTGCATGCATTTGCCCCAGAGAGCAGGCATGATTTTATTAGATGACATTACCGCTATAAATTTATCTCTTGTTACTGGAAGTCTCTCCTGAGGGAAAGGATAACATTGGTAGGATATTTTCCAAGAGAGAGCCGTAAGTGTGCTCCCAGATAGCTGCTTGTTGAAGTAAACATGCAAGTCAACTCACAAGCTGGCTTTCTTCTTGCATTTTTGAGTCATCGCATTCACAAAATATCTACAAATAGCTCAGATTCACATTAAATAAGTGCAAGTAGTTGACTGCCTGGGGAGGGTACACTTGTCTGCTCCAAATTGATTTGCATGAAAGGTATTTTTACCCTCCCCAAAAACACTCCCAATATAACAAGCATTGCAG
The DNA here is from genome assembly GCA_013396955.1 of Regulus satrapa. Classification (NCBI taxonomy): domain Eukaryota; kingdom Metazoa; phylum Chordata; class Aves; order Passeriformes; family Regulidae; genus Regulus; species Regulus satrapa. The sequence continues at coordinate 210,808 of VWZN01007605.1, forward strand.
ACAGCTGTCAGCACCAAAGGAAGGCCAATTGCCTCTCCCAGACTGTAGTTTTGAATAGAAAAGCCCTATTTTCCCTCCAAACAAATGAATGCTGGTTGTAGCAAGTTGTGCACAGAATAGTTCCCAAAAGGCCAGAAAATTACAAGCAGGAACTGATTTCATCCACATCACAGCCTTTCTATCTGGGCCACTGCAACAATCCTCAGCTGGTACTTTCAGTTCTCATTATTTAAATGCTGGATTTGAGTTTTCATGTTCCTACCATCTGCTCACACACAATACAGAATTTCTCAAGCCAATAATCTGCAGTAAAAATACCTCAAGATAATGACACAAACTTGAGGGACCTCAGAATTTCCTTTTAAAGAACACTTGAGCATGTGACACTCCACAAAAACCAAGCAGGAAAGGCACCAGCTGCTTCATAATTAGAATATAGTTTTATTTATTTTGAGATTAGGCCAAAGTCAGTGAATATGCAAAAAAATTTTTAAAGAATAGGCCAAATCTAAGATTAGCTGTTCTAGCCCCCATAGACAGACATCTTAAAGGCTCAAGGGGTAACTAATTTTACATGTACAAACATGCTCAGCCCTCAGAGCAATCCAGGCTGGGGAGAAGCCTTGCAGGAAAGGCCCTCAGGGTTCAGGTGTGTGGTGAGTTGAAACCTGGCAGCAGAAAAGCTGAAAACATCCTGCACTGTATGATCAGAACTAGAGCCAGTAGGTTGATGGAAGTGATTATGGCCCTCAGCAGTCACTAGGGTCAATCCAGAGTACTGCATCCAGTTCTGAGGTGAATTCAGCAGAGGACCCACAGGATCTTCAGGGTTCTGGAGCATTTGCCCCGGCAGAAGTGTCCTTGAGACTGAAGTGGTTCATCCTGGTTATGCTTTGGGAGAGCTAACAAATAGCCCTCAACATCTGTGGGAAAGTGACCAAGGAGTTGGAACCAAGCGGCGAATGGTGGGGGAATGAAAAATTGTGAATAAAAGCTGAAAGTAGAGAGGGTGAGAGAACATAAGGAGACCCTTTCCCCCTTGGGACAGTTGGGCAGTTGCCTGGGGAAACTCTGCTGGCTCCATCCTGGGAGTTTTCTGATCTACAAAAGGGCACAGCTCCAAGCAGCCCCAAGATGTGGGCTCAGAGGTTACCCTGCCTGAGAGGAAGGATTCACTGGAGACCTCCTCGCTTCCCTTCCCTTACAATACCCCAATGATCCTGCAATCCTGTATAAATGACTCTTCTAGAGCATTGTTACTTACAAACACAGAAAGTAGAAAAACATGTGGTCCACAATATCGATGCTTAGCAACCAGCAGAGTAATTCCTGAAAAATCCACATGAAGAGAATTGCAGGGGCTGGACTATGCACTTATTAGCTGCTTTTTGCCATTGGAATAGCACATTACAGACAAGGGAAGGTCTAAGAACTTGCATGAACTGCTTTCTGATAGTTTTTTTGTGAACTAAAGCGTGGCAGGGCTTAGAGGCTCAGTCAAAATGGATCCATTATGTCAGGCCAGTGCACAACTTGCCTCACACAAATTAATGCCTGAACATCACAAACAGAAAAGAAATGAAGTGTCCATGGACTTCTGGTAGGTCAATACTAGAGCCTAGCTTTACACCATAACTACTCAAAATGCTAGTCATTGGGACATAGTTCTTCTGAAAGCAGAACTTTCAGAGGGAAGAAAAGGGATAAAAGGGAGATAAATCCTCTGGTTTGTTATTTTTCTTCTCACAGAACCCCATTTCCCATCTCCGTTACATAAAAGCATATTACAGACATACTGTTAAATTGACTCAGGTGGTGCAAGGACCAACAGATCCCAATCAAGGAAGCAATCTTATTGCCTTAGCCTTCTATAACCCCAGTATTCTCTCTTTGTGCTCCAAATCCACTTCTTCCTGTAGTTCTGTATTTCTCTAGAGGAAATTTCTGATTATAGGGGTGCTGAAAGCAAGCTAAATTATCCCAATGAGCCTTTTGTATCTGAAAGTCTAGGAATTGAGCTGTGCCTATTTGATATAGTAGACTGAAATGAAAGAGTAGGGCAGAGAACATTAATTTTTGTGGGTTGAGCTTGAGCCTCTCTTTTTATACTGAAAGGTAATTTGATTTAATTACTTGCCTTTAAGGTAGAGTGTTCTTGAATGACAAAAATAATTAAATAAAAACAAGTCCATGATCTTTGTGCTAGTAAGGGCATATGAATAATAGCACTATGACCCACTGGCAGAGGAGGGGTAGGGGAGGAAGAAAAACACTGGGTACTGGGACTCCCTCTTCATTGGTCATCTCAGAGCATCATGTGGCCACAGCTCCTTTTTAAAGATAAGTACTCTTCTCCTGGAGCTCATTGTATTCTCCTGCCCTGCTTTTCTGTTTGAACCTGTGGAAGACTTCTTTCTAGGCTGACAAAATGTGTGACCAGTTTGTGGGCACCTGGAAGCTCCTTTCTAGTGAAAACTTTGAGGACTATATGAAAGAACTGGGTGAGAATTGTTATTTCAACTTCTTGTATCTGGAACAGGGAAGGAATGGCAATTGTGAACTTTACTCTTTACTTGTTTTTTCTGGCTGTGCTATTTATCAAGGGGGGTTTGATCCAAATAGTCTTAAACTGGAGAATTTGTCTGTTTCAATAAGTGGTGTTAAGTACCTGTAAAGCAGAAAAACTTTGATGGGAATAATTTCAGGTAAGTCAAGTCATTGCATGCCTTATTAATAGTGTCATAAATGGAAGTAAAACACATCACTGGGTTATTTTGTGTGAATTAGCTTTTATCCTTGGACACACAAACCAGAGTGATGCTAGAAAGCAGCAAATTTCCTTATGTCTATGAGCAGCACACCTAAACGATTTTAAAATTCTACTGGATTAGGACACCAGTTAATTGCCATGGCTATTAAATTGAATTAAGCTCTGTAGCTGCCTCCACTGAATATTAACAAAGGCAATTGCATGGATTCATGCAGATACTTGCAAGATTTGATGCTAAACACTTTTCTCTTACGTTGTAGACTTCTTGCTAAGAATTAAAATTGGGATTTAAAATGTTTCAACACTCTGGTAGTGTGGAGGAAGCAGGGGGTAACTTGCAGGGATTCAATTAGTACATGCTGAAAAGCTGGGGTGGTTATTTCCAGTTTAGGGGTAAAATACTTACTGTGATTTATCCTGACAGCTTTCACTGAGTGAGACTCTTGCACTCTTAATCTTTACTCCAGATTTTACTCAGGACATAACCATTGCCAGCTATTTCTTAATCATTTCCTTATATTCAACCTACCCAGTTGTAAATATAGAAAGCTTGCTTTTTTTCCCCTTGTTTGTTTGTTTTGTTGCTTTTGTGGCTCATAGGCTGTCACATATTCCTGCTTATTTACATTTAGATACAATTAGCATTCATGTTAGGGTACAAACTATGAAAATTATTTTGAACAAGTCTATGTGCAATATCTGGCATTCATATAATCACAGTCTTCAAAATATTGTTTTTACTATTTTGACCATGACAGCATAGAGAATTTCTTTACATCAACCCACCCAGGTTGGTCTATAGCAGTACCAAGTGAGATTTTACAAATGAATCTATGTAACATAAAATTATTAACACTGAGAAAGCAATAGGGGGAAAAGCA
>VWZN01007605.1:214480-250077 GCA_013396955.1 Regulus satrapa
AAAAGAGAGGGGAGAAAGGGGGGGGGGGGGGGGGGGGGGGGGGGGTGTCGTCAATGTATGAGACAAAAAAGATTGAGGAAAGATAAAAATTTCATAGTGCCTTATCTTATTTACAGGTGTGGGGTTTGCTACCAGGAAGATGGCTGGTGTGGCCAAGCCTAATGTAACTATCAGCATCAATGGTGATGTGATAACCATCAAAACAGAAAGTACCTTCAAAAATACAGAGGTCTCTTTCAAGCTGGGTGAAGAGTTTGATGAGACCACAGCAGATGACAGAAAAACAAAGGTGAGTCCCGAAATGGCATTTTGCAAATACATCTCACACAAGGGATGTGGGAGCAGCAGGGCAGAGCTGGGATTCTGACATCCAGTGCAGAAATGCTGCCTCCACAGGTAAGACTGTTATGGGTACTTTGTGCTTAGTGCTGTTTGGACCTGGAGAGTCTTCTCCTGAGACCAGTGCACCCTAATGAAACAGCCACACTGTTTTCTTACTTTGGTAGAACGTCATAAACCTAGACAATGGCGTGCTGGTCCAGGTGCAGAAGTGGGACGGAAAAGAGACTATCATAAAGAGAAAAGTGGTGGATGGAAACCTGGTGGTGGTAAGTTATTTTTTGTCACTTAATCACTGAATTCAGCATGCAGAATTCATGTTTACCTGATGTATTACCGGATTCAAACACAGGGTGGGAAAGCATCTGAAAGGGCTCTGTGCATTGATGAGAAGTCTCTCTGATTGAGTCTAGAGTGTAGGTTAAAACTGGAAAACTGTTAGATTTCCGGAATGGTATGGAGGTGCCTGTTCTCCATAGCAAGACATGGTTGGGAAAATGTAGGAAGAAAAACCCAACATTCCTATGAGGGAAATGTACATATATCAGAATCTCAAAGTCCTGAACAGTATAGAGGAAGCATTAGCAAAGACCACATTAAATACATCCACTCCAGGCTGCTGCTAAATACTCCTGTTCATTTTCAGCACAGGCTTAGAGCCACCTGTGGGAATCCTGCTATGCATCACCAACAACTGTGCTAATAATATGATGTTAGAGCAAGGAAACCAGTCCAAGATCTGTTGGTTGATTTTATTTGGTCAGAGACTATTGTGTTTACTTGGTGCCTGTAAGGCTCACCTACAGTCTGGGGCTTCCCAGCTCTGCTCTGGAGTTTTAGAAAACACACTTTGAAGAATCTGGGGCTGGACTAAATCTATGTTCATAAAAGGCAACTGAGATTTCTACATGCTGCAGAACAGTACACATACACAAAATTCCTGAGGAGTTCTGCCCTCCCCTAGGGAAAAATAATGTGTCCATGAATTCAATATTTAAATTTCTTTGGATGGAGACCAGAGGAGAATAAATAGAAATAGTTTTTAATAACAACTTCATTAAGAAAGATTGAACAAAACAGAGTTTGATCTAACTGAAAAATACATGAAGACAGAGCCTAACATGCAGAGGCTGACACTAGCAGCTGCAACTCTGAGAGCTCTCTGCACGTACATGTGTTGTGCTCACGTGTGTGAAGAAGACAAGTCACAGTTGCAAAAGGTGAAGGAAAAAAAGGTTAATGCCCAACTCCAGAGTCCAGTCAGCCTCCACAGAAATCCTAGGAACCTTCTTTAGAGACTTTTAAGAAAAGATTAGGAAACTCCTGGGGGTCAGTCAAGCAGTTCTTGAAAATTCTTTCACTCCTGTGCTTGTTTTTCAGTCTTCTGTTGTTGAAACTCTCAAAACTGAGTTTTATTCTTTTAGCAATTGCCTTTAGAGGCTGAGAAATGCAATTTTTTTCTTAAACTGGTTCTCAATAGATAAGTAATTCTCTACTTTCTGACTAACAAACATTTAGTAAGAGTTAAACTTATTGAATTATCTTTTCTTTCCAGGAATGCACCATGAATAATGTTTCCTGCAAAAGAGTTTATGAAAAAGCATGAAGAAGCCACCTTCACACAGGATTAATGCTTAAAGCTGGAGTAAAACAACTTACCCAAAGGAGAAAAGCCCTACAGATCTGTTTTAAAGAGAACTGTACTTTTTTCAGATATATCCCAAAGCAGTTACACGCATTCAGTCTAATTTGTTGTGCCTATTCAATAAAATGTTCTGCTTTCTACAAACTGTGCTTATGCTGGAGTTTGTCAGAAAGGGGCTTGGGGGTGATGCGGTGTGGGAAGGGGTGCTGTGCAGGAAAGCACCATGTGAGAGCCAGTGCCACACTCAGCCATGTCACCCATCTCCCTAAGGAAAGAGCATCGGGGCCAGTCCAGTCAGCAGCACCTGTGTCGCGGTGGCAGATGGACACCTGAACACAGAAACACCACCTGGTGAGTGCTGCGTGTGGGCTACACCCTGCAAGGAGCCTGTGTGCAGCCAGAGGAATAACAGGGCTGCTTTTCTCAGCTTCAAGCAGAGGTGGTTACTCCTGGGGCAAGAAGGAGGCTGATCTGTGGTTGCCTGGTTTGGGCTTTTGAACATGAGCAGGGTACCAGGCACCACCTCTGTGCACAAATGCAGACAATTTTAAACCATTTGGGGACCATTTGAAGCAGTTTGATCTTGTCCTTTTCCACCTCAAGTGTGAAATTATAGTAGTTAGAGCTTTCACCTGTGATTATTTTGTCAATGTGCCTGTCTTGAACATCTCATTCTGACCTAGACAGGCTAAAAGGTTTGAATTAAGAATCATAGCTTTAAAAATACTCAGGTTTACCAAAAGCCTGTACAAGTTTGTTAGAGGTACTACTTCCTTTATTACCTACATGCACTTTTTTGTCGCTCATTAGGCTTGATCAGCCTTGGTAACATGAGTCTTTCTAGATGCAAAAGCCCTTTGAGACACCATGTTTTTCAACTCTGCTTGCTTTTGAACTTCCATCTTCTACTGCCCATAGGCCTGGTCTCCTGTTTCAAAACCTTGCATCTACAGAAGCCATGATTTCTACACCTGGGAGAGCTTAAATTTAGGACCAAAAAAAGTCAAGAAGTCTAGGGAAAACCCGGACAATAAGAATAAAAATGTGTGCCTTAACCACTAAATGGGGAAATTACCTTATCTCCAGTGATTAAAATCTCTGAAGCAAATTCCACATATTCCTGACATTTCTGACATCAGCTGTCAGAGGTGATGAGTCCCTATTGCTAGCAGCAGAGACCTCTCATACACTTGAACTTTTCTCTGCATAACTCAAGCTGTTTCCAAGTTTTTGCACTATTTATACAACCGGATAGGGAAATGGAAGGACTTTTACATTGTACATGAGCTGAGGAGTCATTTAAAAGTGGTGCCAAAGACTATCAGTAAATTCTGCAGAAAATATTGAAATAACCATGAACAAACAACTACTGTGTTTTAAGCTTGGCTTCATTACTTTTGAAATCTTACCAATTTAGAGAACAGTAGCTGCACAGTTGCATATGGGAGGAAAGAATGCTTTAGAGTACTCCATATATAGAGTACTACGTAGCACTTAACAAAACCAAAATTATTTATGAGAGTTAGGATACAACTACAGTTTAGCAGTAGAAAATCTACATGAGAGTGATGGTTGTAAGAAGCAGAAACCTTGACTTAAATAAGCTACATATTGACATTAAATATCAGCCTATAGTATTCTAGAATATCTAGAATACAATTATTTTCTAGAAATCTTACATTCTGAATGCAGCCAGCAGTTACAATTGTAACATTTGCAGCATAATATTTCAGCAAAGGGTAATCTCTTCTAAAAGCATCACCATTTATTTTGGTACCTGGTGAATGACTTTGAACTTAGTGAATGAGTCAAGACACCTAAACCTTCAATATTTGGAAATTTCAATAAAGTGACATTCTGTCTATAAACCTGAACAGGGACAGCACCATAAGGAAGCAGTAGTGATGCTTTTCTTAGAATATGAACATGTTTGGAATTTATTCTCTGAAAAAGTACAAAAATTATTGTCTGAAAACAGCAGCAGTCAGACTGCTGGGTAAAATGGAGGTGATTCCTCTCTGTCAAGAAAAGGTGTGTGTTCTCAGACCCAGATGGAGGTGGGAGCACACATTTCTAAGGGCTAAAGTCAGATCAGTGTCTTGTCCTTACCTGCAGAGCAGCACAGGTCTCCCTCTCTCTTCTGTCATGCTGAACTATTGTTCAAAAGTAACCACCTCAGAGCATTCCTTTCTGCCAAAGAAGGCTCTTACAAAACCCCTACAAACCCACAGGCAGCACATCTATCACAGCAGGCACCTTGAATGCTGAGAGGAGGAGATCTCTGCCCCTCACCATATTTATTCACTACTCCTTTACAGGTTTCTTGGACGACAAAAGGGAAAGGCGACTCACACCCACAGATTTCCGGCTGTTCAGCAGAAAACTCAGGCTTATTCTGAGCATTGGACTATCAGCTGTTTTTCTCTCTTTCTTTTAACTATTTATTTCCACTGAAAAGACCTTGAGGGACTTTTGTGTCCTGCCTAGTCAAGCCCCGCATGTGCAGTGCAGTCTGGACTCATTCTCCCAGCCCAGCTGTCCTGATCTGGTCTCATAGGATGTTCCAGCTAAGGAGATAAGAAGCTATTTTCACCCTCCAATGTAGCCATAGGGAAAAGGGAGGCTGCTGGCCCCATGTTCAGGGTTGATCCTTCAGCTTCATAGAGTCAATGCTGAAACATCCTCGGTGTCCTCACAGCAAGTCTCTCTTTGACCTCTGATCTCCCCTTCTATTTCTGTTTACTTCATTGCTCCCCTGGGAATCTATTTAGACTTTTTTTGGCCTTGAATTTGCCTAGATCATATTTCCTTTAATGAAATTCACATAAAATTACTTTCTGTATTTCTTTAAATAGTATCTTTATATCTAAATGGTCTCTGAATTTTTAGTTCTTTCTATCAAATTTTACCTTCATCTCTTGTGCTTCTTCACAATCTCCAAGTTCAATGTTTTACATCCTGTTTTACATCAACCATAAGCAAAATAAGGGAATCAAACCTCTCCGTTATCATATGTACTCACAATCCTTGACAGCTTTTCCTCTTTAAACTTTGATAAAAGATTGGTTTCCTCAACTGAGATAAAATTCCCTGCTGTTATTCTTTCTAAACTGTAAGTCCCTTAAATGAAAGTACTGATTTTTCTTAGTGACAAAGAGATAGATGGTAGCAATGTCAACATTGTTTGAGACTGCTTGACTGGGGTTTTGTCTGAATAAATAATTCTCTGTTACTTTTGTTCTTAAGGTTACTGGTACTGCAGTGTAGCTGTTCTATTCTGACTAATTTGCTCTTCTTGAATTTCTTTGGGCCTGATTTTACAACATCCTGATCATCTTTTATTTCTCAAAGGCACCAGCCTTGTCTTGTCAAAGTGCCTTTATGTGAATAAGACAATTAAATAAAAGAACAAAGAATGCTTGAGGAGCAACAGTAGAATATTTTCATATTATTTCTTGAGCAATAATGGATAGTTTCATTTAAAAGTAGCTTTCTCATTTCCAGAGATGGGATAAAAGAGTTAGCTATTCTTTATACAAAATGTGATATTATGCATCTCTGCTTTAGTTTTGTGTGGACAACACCTTCAAAGACTGTCACTTATTACAGATACAGCATCTGCTTCCTACTGTGGGGGAGAAAGATTCTTTCTTTCTTTCCTTGTTTATACTTTCATCATTTCAGATTTTTGCTCCTTGCATGAGCTGTCGTTAGACCTGTGCAGCAAGGGAAACTCTCTTCAGCCTCCCCTGCTGAAGTTACAATTGATGAGTTTAAAAGTATTTTGCATATACCACCAAAATATGTGACTGAGGACCTTCTTATTTCCCACAACCACCATATAAACCAAAGACTACAAATTTTTAACTCCTCAGACTCTATTATTTACCTGTTCTAGTATGTTTCCCTTCTTTATGACAGCTTTTAAGTCAGGACCTAGACCTTACCCTCCTTGGCACACCACCATTTCCATCTCATTCTTCCAACTCTAAACAATAAGAAATTTGGTCCCAAAACCTATAATCCCAGTGTCTCTGCTCATAAAATGTAGATCTGAAGAGTCTTTATAGGTCATCACAACCCAGAAATTAGAGTCATACAAAAAAGACAAACAGGTAACTATTGCTCACCCAAGTTGGAAAGAAGCCTCTGATCTTTGCATGTACCAAGCAATAATTTTCTTCAAGAAGATAGTTTAGCAAGGGTTACAGAATTACATCTGATGTGGTCTTGTACCACATAGTTTCAACTAGTTTGAGGTGTTTTGAACTATAATGCTTTAAATTTCTGCCTAAACACATGTGGTTTATGGATTTGTTCTTTGTGTCTGGTTTTTTATTAACAATTAGACAATAATTCTAAATGTGGAATTTTTAAAAAAAATTTAAAATCAAAACAAAACAACAGTCCTAAATGCTGGAAACTCTAATAATTCGATCTTTCAATTTTTGCTTGGTAGAAAATGTTCTGGGGGTCCTGGTGTACACCAAGCTGAATATGAACCAGGAACATTGTTGAGCATGTCAGCAGCAAAGGGTAAATTATGTCCTGGGCTGCCTTAGGAGTGTTGGAGGTTGAAGATTATCCTTCCCTACTACTCATCACTGATCAGACCACAGCTGGAATTCTGGGTCCAGTCCAGGGCTCCCAAGTATAAGCAATACATGGGCCCAAGGAAGTAATAGTATCTCTTCATGGAAGCAGGGAAACCTGATGAAAACTGACAATAGTAGGACACATTGAATGCAACGCCTTATATGACTGTGCTGGCTTAAATCTTCTGTTTACCTTATGGCAGAACATGTGTTAAAAGACAAAAAGAAAACAGAATACATCCCACTCTCAAGTCAGCAAAGTTTCTTGGCTCTCACCAAGTGACTTTGAACTAAGAATAAGCATTTTAATGACTCAGCCTCTTTTTATGCCCTCCACCTGTCAAGCACAAGAGCTGATCTCCTCTGATGCAGTTGTCTTCTGAATATGCCTGGTTGTAAAAGGGAGCCAGCTAATATTGTCTGCTTCTTCTTTTTGTGATCCTGTCTAGGATATGTGCAGGGAAGAACCCACTGCTTGGGACCATTTCTCTGATGCAAAGGGAGAAAACAGAACATAACTCAGGTCTGCCTTTAAATAATAAAAAATATAGACCTATTTTCAGGATAAAAACAAACAAACAAACAAAACCCCAACAAACCAGTTTGTGCATCGTCTTCTTGACAGTTCCTTCACACAATCCACATGGCTTTGATTTATCTGGCTAGCACAGAGGTGACAATAGTGGTAACAATCTACAGCTTCCCGAGGAGGGGAGATGGAGGTAAAGGTGCTGATCTCTTCTCCCTGGTTTCCAGGGATAAGATGTGTGGGAATGGTTCAAAGCTTTGTCAAGGGAGGCTCAGATCTGTCATTAGGAAGCACTTCTTTAGTGAGAGAGTGGCCATACACTGAAACAGGCTTCCTAGAAGAGGTGGTCAGAGCCCCAGGCCTGTCAGTGCTTAAGAGGCATTTGGAGAATGGCTTAACAATGTGATGTAACTTTTGGTCAGCCCTGGATTGGTCAGGTAGCTGGATGAAATGGTTGTTACCAGATTTCTGTTCTACAGGGTGATAACTGGAGAATAACACTGGGAGGACAGTCGGAGCTGGGTTTTATAGGGAGGCAGTGCTCCTGCACTTGTCTCTGTGTTGCTGGCACCCACAGCAGTGTGCCCTGACTGCTCTGCGGGTGCCATGGTGACGTCCTGCCCCCATGCCCACGTCCCCATCCCCTCGTGTCCCTCGTGTCCCGGTGTATTCAGTGAAGGAAGCCAAGGCAGCGTCACCCAGAGCCTTGGTACTGGCACGGCTGCCTTGGACAAGGTGCACATTGTCTGGCCCTGCTACTGCCTCCCCTATTGGCCAGCCCCGACTGCCTCAGGGACCAGACTTCTTTAAAGGGAGACCACTAAATCTCAGTTGGGCACACAATCTCCCTGACTGCCACCAAGAGCTGCTGTGGCCACCGCGTCTCTCTGCAGGACCTGCGCTGCACAAACCCTGCACGATGTGTAACCGATTTGTGGGAACCTGGAAACTCATCTCCAGCGAAAATTTTGATGACTATATGAAAGAATTGGGTGAGAAATTCTGGGTTTGGTTTTGTTTAGTTTTGTTAGTAAGTTTCATTTAGGAAGGTTCTGCTCATGGGTGGTGCCTTCTTTCTGGCCAAAAAAACTCTCTTAATTACTCTTCTAACATAATTTAATTTCTTTTCTTTAGCATCTAAATTGAAAAAGGTAGGTGATGAATTACTATTACAAATTTACTTCCATCTAACTGATATGAACTGATGTAATGTTTTTCTGTCATGAGAATTATCTGTGGAAATACAAATTTTTTTATGTCTCCTCTTGATTTCAGTATTAAACTTGTGAGTTATGATAATTTACAATATATAATGGAGCTGATGTCTCATGACACTGTAGTTTCAGGCATCTAAATACTATGAATGAATCTATCTGTTACTGATGAATGCCAGGAATGTAACAAATTAAGCATTGTTTTTCATTTTAATGCTGGCTTCATTCTTGTATGCAAAGTGCACAGTCAGTCAGCTTCTGAATTGCTTTTTCTATGTAAATGATTCACTGATTCCCTTTATTTGAAATGTTAGACTGAATAACAAAAGAATTGCAGTTAATTAATTAGCCAGGGTGAATGTGGGAGGAAAGTCCAGCTGCAGATATTTTTCTTAACATTTGAATGGAATTGCTTAGTAGGGAATAATTACTGCAAATAATTTTATACTTTGCAGATAACTTTACACCCTTTTTTACAGGTCTTTTCATATGAGCATGGCATAATATTAACAAAGGCATTAACTGCACCTTTCCCTTTTCTGCTTTTATGAAGCAGCGATACATTACCAGTGGCTTCATGCCTACTTGTCCCAAGCCTCACAGCCTGTAGACAATGAACTGGACTGGAAAGAACTAGGCAATACAAAAGGCTTTTGGTATGGGATTTTCCTTTGTAAGCTCTTTGCAGCTTTCAGCCCTTATACCTCAACATTTTTTATATTTCATACTTGAACTTTTCACCGAGGTTTAGATGCAAGGATCCCAAAGGGATGTTAATAATAACTTAGGAATTACCCAGTCTTCAGTATGTTTCAATGAGTAAACACCAGCATATTGGCAATTCATGTCCAGTTTCTTCATTGCAGCTACTAACAAAGATACAAATCTCAGATTTGTCAAGGGGTTTTTTAAAGGATTTTTACAAATTTTATGAGAATTAGACCCTTCCTCTGAATTTTTCTGCTTATTCTATCTATATTAAATTAATGCAAATTTGTAACCAACCATGTTTCTTCTTAGTTAAATGTGCACAGCTCTACAATTGTGTCTATCTTTACTTCTTGCTGAAGGTGCACTCTTATCAGCTGGGGCTGCCTCAGCTCCAGGATGCTGAGGTTCCCATTCCTATCTCTGTCTCAGAAGTGTCTCTTCTAAAGAATTAGTGTTTCATCTAAATCAGGCATTGCAGTGTTCAAAAAGAAACTCTTCCTTATTCTTTTACTGAAGAATCGTGAGAAGATACTGAATTTCTTGCTTTTAGAATGTAATGATTGTTTTGTTTCTGATTTCCAGGAGTGGGCTTAGCTACCCGGAAACTAGGTGGTCTGGCAAGACCTGATGTGATCATCAGTATGAAAGGGGACATAGTGACCATCAGAACTGAAAGCACCTTCAAAAATACAAGCATCTCTTTCAAACTGGGCCAGCAGTTTGATGAAACAACAGCAGATGACCGGAAAGTCAAGGTAAATGGGCTAATGATCTGAGTGGTCTGAACATCTCCTAGAAGAACACCAGGGGAAATTTTACCTACTCTCTTAGTGCACCATGAGTTTTCCAAACTACTAAATAAAGCACTAAAAGAATAAAGAGTATAGTGCTGAATATAATGTTACTGAGCATGTCATTATCCCAGAGCGCATATGTTGCTGAAGATAATCTTGCTACTGTAATCTGCAAAATTCAGCCTGCAGTTTGAAACTCTTCTCTTGGAATTCGCAGAGTGTTGTAACCATGGAGAAAGGGTCACTGGTGCAAGTGCAGAAGTGGAATGGCAAAGAAACCACGATAAAGAGAAGACTTGTTGATGGGAAGATGGTGGTGGTAAGTTCATGTTCCTTGTATGCTGCTAAAGGTCAGAAGGATACAGCCTTCGGTACATTTCTGTCTAAACAGACTATCAATTTTGGCTTACTCTTTAAATAATAACACAAATTAAAGGAGAGGAAAAGACAACCAAGCTTAGAAAGCAGCTGGAAGGAAATAAATGTTCTTGCATACAGCAACTCATCTTTAAAGTGACTGTATTGGCAGAGCTACCATAAATTGACAGCATACTTACTGTTCTCAACATTATTTTTCTTAAAAGGAATAAGGATTAAAAATAACAGAAACTTGTGAAATTGAAACAAAAGTTTACCAGCAGGCTATGACCTTCCCTGAAACAGCTCTTTTCCCTATGTTGGTCAAGCCAGGGAGACAAAACATTTTAGGGGCCCTAGTTGTAAGGGTCGCTATTAAAATTAAGATTTTACTTTGTTCATTAAAGTTTTTAAATACAGGAGTTGGATTAATTTTGGCCTCTTGGTTGAAGTCGGCAGCATTACACTTTCACATATTAGTTTGCTCTGACTATCTTGTAGGTTCTCATATGTAAAATCATAGAATGGTTTGGGTTGAAAGGAACCTTAGAGATCATCTAGTTCCAACCCACTGTCATGAACAAGGACACCTTCCATTAGACCAAAGCCCCATCCAGTTTCGCCTTGAACATTTCCAGGGGTGGGATATCTCCAACTTCTCTGAGCAACCTATTTTAGTGCCTCGCTACCCTCACAGTAAAGAATTTCTTCCTAATATCTAATCCAAACCTCCCCTCTCTCTGTTTGAAGTCATTCCCTCTTGTCCTGCCACTACATACACCCGTAAAAAGTTCATCTACAGTTCTCTTGAAACCTCCCTTTATGTAGGAAGGTTGATTTTGTTTTGCATCTCCTCATGGCTGCATTTCTGTGTAAGATTTTCAATGATTAAAGCCCCTTCAAAAGCAGAGAGGTAAGGTGCCTCTTTTGTCGGCATGCTGCTCTCTGCCCCTTGCCTCACACAGGGTTGTGGAGGACTCCGCACCTTTTGCAGACCAAGGAAGTATTTTTTTAACATCCTGTTGCCTTTGTTGCATGCATCCTGTGGCTGTGAGTCACCAGCAGCCACTGAAGGCCACAGGGGTGAGAGGGTCAAGAGAAATATTTTTGTCACTCAGAAGAGCAAAATTTTTAGGCCAGAAGCCTGACCTTTGAAATACCCAGGCTACTTCTGTTTCTACAAAAAAAAAAAAAAACCAAAACCCTTACTGCATTGAAAATTTGAAAGTGTTAGTGGGCCATGATATAAAATTGAGGTGGGCCTAATATTTCTGATGAGCCAGCAATAATACCAAGGTAAGTAAATTTGTTTGTGGAAGCTGAGCTTAATTTTTCAATCTTTTTGTCATTAAATGCCACTTAATGATGTTTAAAGCTGTTAAAATAGTAACAATTCTGTTTGCAATATAAAAATATCTTTGCTCTAAAAGTTTGCTCTAAAATTTCTGCAAATGTGTAGAGACGTAAAATAAGACATCGGGATTTTCACTTGACTTCAGAGGTTACTGCAGATTACAAAATGCTGCCAGCAAAAGGTTTACACTAATATTTTCTTTTATGCCTTAGGAATATGCCATGAAAGGGGTTGTCTGCACTAGAGTTTATGAAAGACTGTGAAGAAGTTCCCTCTCTGCACTGGACTGGAACTGGCTCTAAGACCTCAGCTTAGTTCAGTGAGCAAAGCCTCATGCACTGTGCTTCTATATTTTATTTCCTTTTATTGGGAAAATGACTACACCATAATTTGATATTTCAGGGCCGTAGTGTAACTAATCCAAAATATTGTGGTGATCCAATAAAAGCTTCTCAACACTGAAGAGAGTTTTTGGTTCCACATGAATGATTTATGTTTACTTTCTTGACCAGTGCTACCTTTTCTGTTGATAGTGTCTGTACAAAAGGTCAGACTATTTCTGAGTAAAATGGTGAAACACAACTAATCCATATCTGAGAGGATTAACACCTCTTATTTGATATGTGTAAAAAAAAAAAAAAAAATTTCCTGGACTCTGTATTCTTTTCCTGCAAAATATTTTATTGCTGAATAGTTTCTACAGGGAAAATCATCTTTACCACCAGAACTTTTGACTTTCAGTACAATATATCACTGTACCCTTATAGTCTTAGCACATCACTAGCCTTATACTCTTAGCGCTCATCCCAAAAAGCTTATACTTCTTTTAGTACCAGGATTTATATACTGCCATTTATTTGGAAGAAAACAGATACTGGAGGGCAAAAAATTGGAATATATTCCATATTTGTCTGCCAAAAGAGCAGATAAACCCTTGAAACAAAGTGTGGAGCCGGTGCGAATGAACACCAGAAGTGTTAAGGCTAGATAGCTTTATTTAAAAATTTCTCAGCAATCAAGCCTACTTCCAGCACAGTATTTAAGTGTATGTTTACTATTAAGCACACAGAGGAGTTGCATTGGGTAGAGTTCACAGGTTGTCACGTCTAGCTGAGTAGCTAAAGTGTTCATTCCTTCCAATGCACTTACTCTGCTTTTATCTCATTTAAAAAAAAAAGGCAAACCTAAACTTCTGGAAATCTATTTAACCAGAAAACATGGTGGCAGATTATTAACATTTGCCTCCATTCACACTAACCATATTATTT
This sequence comes from Regulus satrapa, assembly GCA_013396955.1. Classification (NCBI taxonomy): domain Eukaryota; kingdom Metazoa; phylum Chordata; class Aves; order Passeriformes; family Regulidae; genus Regulus; species Regulus satrapa. The sequence goes on from VWZN01007605.1 coordinate 227,287, forward strand.
CATCCTGTGTCCTTGCCTCCATGCCATCACAAAGAGCTCCCACCTCCTCTTTGGGGTTAAAGCAGCTGTGAGAGGCTCACATGTTCATTTTGGCTCATTAGGAGCAGCAGAGTGGATATGAACCTTTGCCTACTGGTTTTACAGGCAAGAACACAAATTCTCGCGGTTAAGACAGATCCTGAACATCAGAATCTAAACTGGTTTAGCCAAGCAGAGAGTAAAGAGATGGATATCATATGCAAATGAAAGATATAAAAGTCACCTTTCTTATCTACCCTCCACTGGAAAAGCCAGAATCTGGGCTCAGCTTTGGATACATTTTTATGTAGATGCAATCTAACTGCAGGCAGCTTCCAGAAGTCAAACAGGATGAGCCTAGAAAATATAAGCAGTGAGAGAAAGCTGTGAGATCTATGGATGGCAGGTTTAAGGAAAACTTTATCCTGGTCTCAAACCTAGATGAAGGGACAAATGCCCCATCTTTAATCTTACCATTAAAACTCACCTCTATGAGTGTCAGAGTTTCTGTGACTCCAAGTCCTCAGTGATTGTAGCAAGGAATGGAGGCAGAATGACGCCTCTTGTATCACCTTTTGCAAACAGAATATAATCACATATTTCTAGTGAAAATGTTCTACCAGGCTTCCATAGGAACAGTCATACAGTGTGAACTCTCATTATACATGGCCCTTCAGATTATTCTCTTAACAGAGAGCCAAAGAGACATTTCTTCCAGCTCAGAATCTTCCTGAAATGGGCTTGCAAATCTGGATTTTTGCTCTGCAGTTTCTCCATTCCCTTCCCTTGCAGTGCAACACAGTCCCAGAGAGGCTGCTGGAGCAAATCACCCCAGCCTGGCTCTTGGAAGCTGGAACTTGTCCAGAGCCTTTTAAGCAGAGCTCACCTCCCACCCCTGAACCACAGGCAAGGGAGAAGATAATGCTGTAAACAAGCTCTGTATTTCCTTGGCTTTTCCTGATGCAACCTGTAAATTCTTCTTAAGCGAAATGCAAAATTTATTCTCCAATAGAATATTAGTTTTCAGCTTTTTATTTCCTTAGGCAAAGGAAATAAATATTTACTTCAGATCAAACTATAGTTTTTCCAGATTTGAAAACAGTAACAGAATAAAAACAAAGGACTCCTCACTTACTCTCCATTTATCTCTTTACTGTCATCTCCATTTCTGTGACATAACCCATCTCTCTTCCTCTTCTGCAGAAAATTTTAGTTGCATTTATTTTTCACAGAGATTTGGAATTAAAATAATGATAACATTGGGATTTAAAGTTCCTAACTAAATACAGATATGCTCTTTAGGAGCCTAGTATTTGGCACTTTCACTCTATACAGAGGTCACTTAAAAATGTCATGAGAGCTGGAGACTTTTCAAAACAGGATAAGTGCAGCAGCACTGATAGTGTTGAAGGCAAAAACAATAGAGCAGGTGGTACAAATCAGCAGAGAAATGGAGCACTTTGGGCTACTGCTGTCTGTACAGCAGTCCTTGGGATCTCCAGGAGAATTTAGGAGGAATACAAATTTTTAAGTCTCAAGTTCTTCTTCATGTCTTACTGTAAATTAGTTTTTCTTCTTTCTTGAACTTTTTATGCAGGCCAGATACTCCTGGAATTAACATTTAGACTCAGGTACAATGTCTGCGTCTTCAACTGTACTTTCAAATTGACAAACAAGTCAATTTGCTATTTTCCTAACTTGTGTGTGCACTTAGCCTAGAAATATTGGCAGTCTGACGCTGGTATAAATAGCATTATTTAAAGCAATCAGCCTGATGTAGCACCCACCTCAGGCAATGAAGTCCTGGCTGAGTTTAGAATACCACACTCAGATTCCTCTCCCATTGGTCACTTTTTCTGTAAGTTTTTTGAGGGTCTGTCACACCTGCATGTCTCACCTGCATCTCCTGAGGTGGTGGATATTGCCTGCATGGGGTATTCATCCTCCAGTTGCTGCAGGTCTGGCAGCATTCCCTGCCTCTGCCCTCTCTGACATCTGCTGGGGAAGGAGAAGCGAGCTGTCATGGCAAGAGCCACTCTCAGCCCCTTTGCTCCCATGGAGAGCACTGAAATAAAATGAAAGCTGCATCTGGACTCCATGTACCAAAGCCATTTCCTTGGCCTGAGAAAAAATTGGCAATTTGTGATAGAAAACATCTCCTGGTGATGTACAGTCAAACCCAGAATACTGGACTCTGCATCCCAGTCTTTTCCACATGGAGCAGAGCAGAGAATATAGGCTCTCCTACAGCTTTGAACTTCCCTTGTCCTTCTCCTTGAAGTTCATTTTGGGAGCAACTGTATGCCTGCAAAGTGAATTCATACACATCCAGGTGCCCAACACACAGGTTCACCATTGTTTTACCTGCTGGGACAGTTTGACTGGAGAGCGAGTATGTGGCTGGGCAGTTCCAGAAATAGCAAAGATTGGGCAGAGGGATTAGGCTGTGCTATTAAAACAATTGTGCTTCATATGAAGTCCTTGCTACTTACTACATTTTTTCCAAGAAGAAACTTGTTATGGTGATAAACACTGTGCTATTCTTTACTGTGCGAACTGTGCCTTTTAAGACATTGCTACCTTGCCTAATTTTCATTTTGGATAAAGATGTTCTGTTTGTTTCTGGGATACAAAGGAGTGAAAGGTTAGCGCTGAAGGGATAATCAGTCAGAAACAAATAGGCTGATACCATTAAAAAATTGTCTTCAGAAATCCTGGAATTTAGATGTAATCAAGGTCTTTGTTAGGGAGGCAATTAGAGCATATCCTCACCATTTCAATGAAAAATGTTGTGGTTGGCTATTGGCCATCAGCTGCAGATGAGAAACACAAGAAAATGTTATTTGGACAAAAGGGCACAACAACATTGGTAATAATACTGTGCCTAAGACGCTACAGAGAGGGAAAGCTGTGTTAAACAACATTCATACAGTATTTTCAAAGGAAAGTGTGCTTTTTTTACTTTTCAAGAAGCAAATCAATATTTAAATATACTTTCCTCAGATGTTATGAATAATTTTAAAACTAAAATTAGAAGAAGTGCGATCATTCAGGATTAGGAAGGGTGGCGGGAATGAATTACAGCTGCACTTGTTTCTAGTTTCTAAGGGAAGAATTAATTTTTTTTTTAAATTTGTTGTAAGGTGATCACCAGTATCAATCATACTATTTGTGAGAAGATGAGGGGGGAGGAAGAAAGTGTTTTCTATTCAATTCAAACTAAACACGTCTCCTGACACACTTCCTTGTGGATAAAACTTCTTACAAGAGGCACCTATGTCAGCAATGGGGTCAAAAACACTGCAAGGATTCATCTTGCTCATCAAGGTCATAGACAGGTGTCACAGATGAAGTTGCATCAGGAGACCCCTGAGTGGAGTTGTGGGACATGCCTACTTCAAGTCTGACAGAACTTAGGGTTGCTTTGGAAATCTGTAGACATAAACACAGGAAGGGGGAGATATGTAATGTGTCTAGCTACTGTACAATACTTATACATGCCAACAACAGTCTCATTTATCTCAGATCCTAGTACGAATTTCCCAAGCTAAAAAATCTAAAATATGTATAAGTTTTACTTGGAAGCTGTGCATATTTGAGATGAAAAAATCTGCAAGACAGTGAAGATGGGGCCCTCAGTCTTCTTGTATAATCTCCGAGCAGAAGTTTTCAGCTTTCTATGGTGCTGTGCCACCTTTTGTATCTTGTACCATTCTGCATTCAGAGTTTTATAGCCTACTGACTCCTACTGATCTGTATAGGTAAATGCATTGTAATTCCTTCACAAAACTCCCCTCCATATGAACAGTGGGAAAAGAAAACACCACAAAGCAATTTGAGACTGTAAGACATAATATTCAAGGTCCCTAATTACTCCATCAACACAAATGTTTTAATTTAATTTAACAAGAGATAGAGCAGTCAGATTATGAAAGGTTAGGTGCATAAATGTCTGTGCTTTCCAGATAGGAACTGAGCCCTCTGGCCAGGAGCACAGGAACCAAGATTAAGACTCTCCCTGGTGTTTCCTTTTTCTGGGGATTTTGGTGTAATCAAGAAGCATCATAACAGTTTATCCTGGCTCTGTCTCCAGTTGGGCAGAGAGCATGTTATGAAATACAGAGGCAATCACTCTGGTCCAAGGTAATGACGTGGAAAAGTGGTGTCAAGGAAGAAGAATTTTTTTAAGCATAGGAGCCTATTTGGATAAGGCATTTTAAACCTATCTCATTTTCCTCTCACAGGGTGACAAGTCTTGTGGATGGAAGAAAAACAATAGTAGTCACCTCTGCTGACTTGTGAAAGGTTATACCAATATGACCAAAGAGAGCAGCCTACAAGAAGGCCTATAAGAAAACAAGAGAGGAACTTTTTCCTCGGGCATGTAGTGGCAGGACAAGGGAATGTGGCCTTAAAATAAGAGAGGACAAGTTTAGATTGGATATAAGGAAGAAATTCTTTACTGTGCGGATGGTGAGGCACTGGAACAGGTTGCCCAGAGAAGTTGTGGATGCCCTACCCCTGGAAATGTTCAAGGCCAGACTGGATGGGGCTTTGCGTAACCTGGTCTAGTGGAAGGTGTCCATGCCCATGGCAGGGGGGTTGTAATTGGATGATCTTCAGGGTCCCTTCAACACCCAACCATTCTATGATAAATATGCTGTAAATTAGACTAGATAAAGCTGCTACTACAGAGAGGGTACAAGCTGATGCAAAAACCATATTTCACCCTCCAATGGTTCAAATTAGAAGCACTTATCTCATGGATTTCTGTTGGTCCAGTCCAGTTCAATCTTCTCAGTAATAACTATGTTACTATTTGTGGAGTATAAAGAGCGTAGAGAAAATGCAAGTATACAAGAGGGCAGGGTTCAAATTCAAATCATGTGAACAAACCCGGGTAATAGTTTGAAAAGCCAGAAGGACATTTAAGAGGAAAAAAAAATACACTAGGCAATATAAGCAAAAGCACAAATACCAGATGAAGAACAAGGAAGAACTATAGCAAACACTATGCCTTTACAGCAGATCACAGACTGAAAGTGAGTGGTGAGTGTGGCCTTACCAAATAATGTAAACATCCTATTGGGATGCACAGTCCAGAGGATAGCCAGCAAGTTGCAGTCATCCACATGCTCTGCTTGTCACTACTAAAGCTCCTGGGATGCATTCTCTGTTCTGGGCAATGCTGTGCAAAATTAATGGATCAAGGGAGACAATTCAGAGAAAAGCCATGAGGCCCAAAACACATTCTTTAAATGAAAATGTGAAATTACTAGGGAGAAGGGATTCAGGGAAGTGAGACTGGTCAAGGGCACAGAAGGCTTGTATTGACACACCAGATTCCTTAGACAGGTAAGATGTGCAATAAATGTAGATCTACACACACATAGAACTACCTATTTGTACACATGGTTTAGTCACATCCAGGGCTACAGGAACAAGCTCCTGTTCTCCACCTCTGAAAGTGTCAGGGAGTCAATGCAGCAGAGGCTAACTCACCTGTGAGAGTCATCACACAGGGCATCTCTCCTCAGCTTCACATGTACATTCTCATGGGGCAACAGATCGGTACATAAAAAAGAGGTAATTTGAACAAGAACTACAACACAAGAGTAGAATACTTGAAGCACAAGCAACACTCCTGATTTTCTTCTACTGCTTACATTTTCTAACTGATTTGGCATAAAAAATAGGAGATTGAAGTTGCTCATACCTGAAACATATTGGCACCAAGGTATTCCTTTGTCCAAGGTATACAAGCACCTGGATGCTAGATATTTTGAGAGGAAAGAAAAAGATGATAGACAGAAAGAGAAAATCTGAAATTACCTGAAAAAACTTAAATCTCTCATTGTTTCAGAGTTGACAAAGTGCTTTCAAAGTAACAGACACTGTATCTCCTGAAAAAACTATGCTTGACACCCTGACAGTTACAGATCAGGTGGTGATTAACTCAGCTGGTGATTGTGTGGTGCTAATAAGAACAAGGTTGTGGATTTGATCCCTGTATTGGCCATTCACTCAAGAGTTGAACTTGGTAATCCTTGTGGGTCCCTTCCAGTTCAGAATATTCTGTGATCCATGAAGTGTCATCTTCCAAATTTTTTTCTAGGATCAGGAAAGTATTGCTATATTGTTCTTTGATAAAAGTTTCAGATTATTCATAGGGGCCTGTAAAACAATTGAAGAATGTACTTTAAAAATTTAATTTTAACTGTACTCCAAACAGAGTTCTTCCCTGAAATCCATAAGTTCTGAATTCTCAGAATCTGCCTATATGGTATCTGTGAGCCCTTTGGGGTAGAAGACGTATGTTGGACTAAAGATATTCTCATGTCCATGTCAACAACAGCTTTTTCATCTAAAACCAGCTTGGAAACTCCCCTGACAGTTCCTCATTGTCAGCACAGAGGCATCAATATAATTTATATTTTTGATGTAAGTTTGTGATCTCAGAATGAATATCTCTAAAAAATAGTTACAGTGATAAGGGAAATGGCCAAGGTTATTTATTGCTCAGAAAAATTCAGTTATCTCAACTGTTGTCAGCTACTGCTGGGTGTCTACTAGGCACCTTCTGGAGGCAGAGTTCATCAAGACAGACTGATGAGGGACCATACCCAACCACTGGCAGAATACATAATTCCTGAAAAATATCCAGCATGGAAGATAGCAATTAGCCTAGTCAAAAAAACTCTGAAAAAGTCCCTGCGGTGTTGAGGCTGGGCTTACTGGATTGATACCGCCTGATCATGATGCACACTGCTCCAGGTAGTGGTCACAGTCAGTTTGTTTTCTCCATGTGAGATCCTGCCCTGTGCACCTGCAGTACTTCACCTCTTATGGACAAAGGTCTGGGGTGTGCCCACACTCAGGCTGTAAGTGCCGTTTCTGCTGCCTGATTACCTCCATTCCAAGCCAGAAAGGCTAGAGAGGGAGGGATTCCCCCAGCAGCTTGCAGTGTCCTGCTCTGGTGGAAGCACCATCTTAGAATCTATTTTGCCACCAAAAACCAAACCACGCAACAAAGGAAATCCTCTACACAGCATTTAGACGAGTGCCCATAAACACAAGAAGATTAAAGCACATCTTTCCTACTTTTTGCCTATAGCTCAAGCTTGTTCCTGCTGGTAACCTACACTGCTCACAGCACATTGTCCAAACATCTTTTTTTACCAGACACACAGTTCACACCAGCTGTTCTCTGTCTCTTCTAACTCCATATTTTTTATACCTGCTTAAATGACTGGTTTTGGCACGTGCACCTTTTGGCCAGTTTTGCTGCTGACTGTACCTGAGGCAGAGATCTGCATCAGCCTTGCCTTTATGGGGCCACTGAATTCAGTAAATCCAGACAGATATCCCTGTGACTCACTCATGCCTTCCCGTATGTTGCCAGCCCTCAGTCAAGCCCTGTTTTCATGGTTCCACAGTGAGTTTTAACATGTATCCTACTTGATCTGGATCTAAGTGAATTGCTGAATTTAACACTTCTCTCCCTTTGAATCCTGGCCTCTGATCTCCTTAATGCAGTGTAGACGTTTTCCCCTAACTCACCATGGACATCAACATTTGAAATACATTCCTACTACAGTTCTTGGAGAATGACAAACTCCTTCAGGTAATACTTTAGCTGACCTATTTTAAATATCTTCTTTTGGAGAAAAATAATAGTAGCAGCTTAAAAACATGCCTTTTTTTCACTGTCTGGTAAAATATTCATGTTATTGTCTGACACCTGATGTAACAGCTCACTGAGCTGAAGGTTTGGTAGCTCTCACCACTATTTTGGCTGACAGGTCTGTGGCTGAGCTCTCTTTGGTGTCAGAACCCCAAGGACCATACAGTTGGAGAGTGGTGGTGTGCTGATCATGCAATGAAAACCTTCACACATCTCTGACTGTGTGCCAGTGACACACCGCAATATCCATCTGGGTAATCCAATCCATGTTCTCTACAGAGAATCAATTCTGTTAACATGACTGAAGATCATCTACTGAGATGAGCAAAGAAGATGGCCTGTTTGCTTCCTCTGGGCTGTGAAAGTGTGGTCCTGATCATATACAGGCATACGTGGCTAAACGTGGTGCTGGCTTTTTGCCTCTGCATGCCTCCTGTGCTGCCTTGCTTGCTGCTGCCTCACTTCCTGCTCTTTCAATGGATTTGACAGCCTGTCCTGCTTCTTGGGCTAAGTGGTTGGGCAGTACTGATGGCTGCTTTCCAGCTGATTTCCTATCCTAACTCAAAAGTAGCTTAATTTTGTTTTCAATTGTAGTGTTGGGAAAACGTGTGGGAATCTGGGGAACTAGAAACTTGACTAAATGAAATATGTTGTTGTATTGTTATAACCTAGTTTGGGCTCTCAGGAGACTCTCATGAATCTGACAAATGCTCAAAATACTGGAAGCAAAACTGACTTTAAATCTTTGTTTCTCATTGTTTCTAAAAATACTGCAGTTTTTCTACGCACAAAGTAGCAACAAAAAATGGAAACAAGATTCTCTCAAGTTTCATTTCAGACCTTTCATCAGGAAATTAGTCAGGACTCTCCAGAGCAGTCTTTGCAATGAGTTTCTCTTCTCTTGGTAAGGCTGTGGAGAGAACTTTCAGCAGACGGGGAAAGGGTGAAACATGGAAATGATGTTAGAGTTCAACAACAGCATGACGTTTGTGTCCCAGAGAAAAGGGGAACATCACCCCAGGGACTTGAGTTGAGCATCCACATTGTGATCACATGGTGGAACATTCAGATCCGAAGCCAGGCGATGGAAATGTGACCAGCGTCACTCCCAGGTGTGGTGCAAGGATGTACCACAGCCAAGAGGAAGGGAAGTCTTTTTTCAATAGGAGAAAATTCTCCAAGCACCATCTGGATTTGAATAGAAGTACTCGTTAAAGGAAATAACTTGTAAACGATGACACTACCCTTTGCAATTCACATGGCTTTCCACACACATCCTTCTCATAACACACAAACAAACACACACAGAGAGCTGATGAACTCCTACTGTTTACAAATCCAGTCTCTCAAACCGCGACAAAGAGAGGACATGGCCAAAAGACAGAAAACCTGAAGTATCTTCTCTACAGTCTAAATGTGTGGTAGAAAGAGACCATAAACCTGCTTTCCTTAGTTAACCCAAGCAACCAATTCATTTTCCTTAGTTACCCCAAGCAATCCATTATTTTTCCTTACTTAGCCTAAGAAATCCATGAGCTTATAATGCAGTAATTACTGTGATTGACTCCTGCACAATGATTGATGGGGAAGAGGTAACTCTGAAGGCATAGCAAGTCTGTATCACTACCTATCTTTAGTCTTTCCTTCTAAGGCTTTTCTATGACATCTGCCTGGTCTGTGGTCTTAGCAAAACCCCAAAAACTCTCAAAAAAGTCAGCTCAGTAAGAGCTTGTGGAAAAGTAAAAAGATTCAACTATAAGTGTATTGTTAATTCTTATAGCCTACAATAGTAATTGAAAATAACAATGGGTTTTCTTTTTCTTGTGTATTTGATATCCATCCATAGGCTGTAGAAAAGTTCTTCATCCTTTTGGGAACTTCATCTATAACTTCTATAGAAAATATTATTTTTTCCATCAAAATGTGTGATTTTTTTCTCTAAATATATTCCTATTTTCTCTCTTGGATGTGACTAGCCCCTACACTAATAAGACAAAAAGCACAGGATGACAATTTAAATAAACATTCCTGAAAATGATGCATTATCTGATGGACTTATTTTGTTGTTAGCAATATGAAGGCAGAACAATTTGTTATCATATCTTCTGGCTAAATGGAAAGGACATCTGTAATCCAACTGCAACAATATGATGAAACCAGGACTAGCATCCTTTGCACTAAACTTTACCGACAGAGAGGACAGTTTCTGTCCCAAGGAACTGATGGTACAAGGAACCAGAGTATCATACATGTCTCTCAGAAGGCAGATTTACTGCTGTGTGGCAGCTAAATAATAGAGGAAAAGTTTCTCCTTTTGGAATCGCTGGTTTTAACTGAGAGAGATTCTGTAGTAAATACCAGTAATTTGCATGGGCTGGAGAATATTCACAAAGGTGAGGCTGCACACTTGTCCTTACCAAACTGATTCCTTTCATTTTTCAGAACTTATTTCTGTTGGGGTTTGTCCAACAGTGGGATTCACTCCCTTGCTGGCACAGCCAAACTGCAACATCTAAGTGGGTGAATATTCAAAAATGTAACAAGCAACCACTGGTAGCTGCTAATCACAGCAGCTGGGAAGTGATGGTCATTTGGGGAAAAAAGCAGACTAGGATAGGCAGACGACATGTCTTCCACCATCAGCACATTTGCTGATCTGTCATCTTCTTGAGCAGATCTGATCTGACTCTGTACATTCACAACAGGGTAAGCTGCTTTTTACTGTGCCATTTTCACAACCAGACTCACCGAGGACAATCGAGTCATATTCATAAGAGGTAGAAACTAGAGCATGACAATTTGATCACCACAAGTGAAGGTAACTGTGGCAGACAGGTGGAAAGGATGGAGTGTCAAGATGCAGAGGGGAAAATTGTTTCAGATGTCATTTTGTAGAGAACCCATAAACACAGCACCTTGCACTCACTCGTTTGTTGTTTGAACACACAGAAAGCTCACTGCTTTTCTTTTCCACTTCAGTCAGCATGACAATCTGTCTCCCAAGACACTTAAGGAGTTAGCTCTTAATCACATACAAAAGCTGACATTGATTTCAAAGGAAGAAAACGCCTTCAATGAAAAGAAAATAGTATCTTCTATTTTTCCACTATTAATCCAAACAAAAGGACGTGCTCTGGAGTCTGGTTCTGTAGGTACTGGGCCAAAAAGCACCTCAGACAACACCGGTCTTCAGTATGGTAATTGAGTGCACACTGTCAACTGTGGCAAACAATAGCAGGAAATCCAGCCCTCAGGCAACGGAAGGCTCCAACATATGAAATCCAACACTCGTATCATTTATTTCTACATTAGGAAAGAAACCCAAGATAGATGAATGGTCAAAGAGTAACTCCATGCAATGTTTGTAGGCAGGAAATAAAAGTTATTTATAAATGCTTAATAAGCACTTTTTTGTTCAACAATAAATTTTCTGTATAGAAACTGGTGAAATGCACCATACCGGTTTTGTCCTGTGACTGTTTTCCAATCAGAAAAAGGAAAATAATAACAAAAATTATGGCCACATTTGTTAGAAATTACTGTTTAGATAGAAAATGCTCAGAGGAAAAAAATCATTTATCAGTCATTTAAAAATACTCTTAGTAAACAGGAAAAGGTAGACAAGAATTCCAAAAATCCCACTTATGCTCAGCACTGGTTTTACACTTTGCAACATATTTCACTTTAGAGTTTCATGACAGTCTCTTCTCTGACCAGGTAATGTACCCAAGCCCTTCTCTTCACTTGTGCACTGCCTTACTGGTTGCAGGTCGTTCCTTGTCTCAGGTTTCCCTCTCACAGGCTCTGAAGATGACAAGTTTGGGCATCTTGTGCTAAGGATTTCAGGGATTTCACATGGATAGGACTTGGTGTTTTATGTTGTATCTTTCCGTGGATTTTCCCACAGAGCTCTCAGGTAGCAGTTAGAAATATGACCCAACAGCTGGGATTGCTTCCTGTGTAAATAGATTTGCCTGCATTTTTGTGCAAGCTTTTTGAGAATGTGGAATTTCTTACGTGCATAGCTTATATGCATAAATGTATATCAAAGGCATGTGAACTTTGGAGAGAATAGAATGAATAAGATGATTCCCAATTACCAAATTTTTGTGGAAGAAAGTAGCTTTAAATTAAAAAGGAGAGGCCACAAACTCCAGATTAGGCCACCCTGAAGAAGAAAGAAAAGGAAAGGAAAGAAAAGAAAAGAAAAGAAAAGAAAAGAAAAGAAAAGAAAAGAAAAGGAAAGAAAAGAAAAGAAAAGAAAAGAAAAGAAAAGAAAGAGAAAGAAACCTACACTGCTTGTAACTGAAAAGGAAAAAATGCTGTGATGAAAATAAAAACAGTTGTAAAAGTCCATTTTCTGGGTCACGTCCAGCCTCTCACCCACCCCAGAGTCCTTCTCAGCAAGGTTGTTCTTGATCTGTTCATGCACAGCCTTTGTTCATACTTGGGATTGCCCTGACCCAGGTGCAGCACTTTGCACTTGGGCTTATTTAACTACTATGTACAATTTTATCAATAGATAAGCACTATTAAAATGTGTTTAGGAGGTCACGAAGGTAAAAATCTGTGAAAAATATTTGCTATAATATCACTTGTAGAAAAAAATGAAGACAACAGGTATTGCACATCTAGCTGGTGGACATGGAGCTACTATTACTAAAAGCAGGCAACACTAATGGTAGCTTGACAGAGTCCCAGCATAGCTCCACTTCATCCAACTAGAAAATATTTTCATCCTCTGCACAAAAAAGTGCATAGACAGTCTTCATTCATACCCCACTTGTTTTTTTTTAAAGCTTCATTTCCTAGTTTTCTTTTGATGATTTTCTGAAGTTATCATCTTACTGTTTTGCTGTGTCTATTGGAAATTTTATAAACCATTTTAAAAGACTTCTGAGGCAACATGTTGTTGGAGGAAACTGGAATATTGTTCTCCAGACGGATGTTTTAACATAACCAGCTGCCTTTTATGTAGTACAGAGGCAGAGGAGGCTAACAACAGATCTGATGCCACCTTAGGGGAAGGAAGATTTCTAAAAGTGCAGATCTAGCACAAGTTGCATGCCATTGCACAGAAATCCCAATTCTCTGTAATGCTTAACTAGCCCTCATTATTTCGTTTTCATCATCCCCCTAAAAATACGGAACCCTAAAAAACTACCCAAACCCACAATATTTCACAGCCCTTTTATTAGATCTGGTCCTTACATTGCCAGCAACCACATTTTCAAGGTTTCTCTGCTAATAGTTTGCTGGTAATTTAGTTGTTGTTTTTCACTGGCTGTTTTGGAATTTTTTTTATGAAATTGAGGCCCTGAGATATTAATACTGCTCTGGGGGAGGCAGTTTTAAGAACAGAGGAGCAAAGCAATAAACATGTTTAAATAAAGTAAAAAAAAAATATGTTACGTGAAAGTTGATTGACTCTAGTAACAAAAAAGCTAGACAAACTCAACTTTTACATACATATAAATAGAGTGTTACATGACAGCATTGATGGACTGTAAGAGTCTCATTGTACTGAAATCTCTATTATAAAAAGAAGCCTGACATTTACTATTTTGTCTATTATTTCTAGCCAAGTCTTCCCAGGCTTCTGAATCCACAGTGTGCATTGAAAGATCAACTATGCCTACCAGTATGACAAGTCTAGGAATTCTCCTTTCTTTGTTTCTCTATTTCTGTTTGCTGTGGGTGCTTGTGCATTTTGAAACAGTATTCATTGAGAGTGTATTTGAAAGGTCCTCCATGTGACAGAGAGTCATAAAGTCTCACTGAAACACAGCAGTTTGGGCAAGGAAGTGAAAGAAGTAGATTAAATCATAAAAATCAATGATAACTTTTGGATGTAGAAGAACATCTAAAAAGCCATTAACAAGGTCAGCCCACGTGTTTGCTGCACATACCACACATGCCAACTCTCCTGGGGCGATGAGACTGAACATCTCTGAGGCCGTTTGCCATGAAAAGACAAGAATTTGCAAAGTTGGGTGTCCAATAGACATTACATCACTGTTCCTTTGAAGACCTGTCTGGGATAAAGACCTCCACAGGTCAGACTTGAGTGAGAAGTTACACAGGCACACTGACCCTACAAACAGTCTTTGCAGACTGTATTAACTTTATCTGTCAGCACAAGACTTTGGTCTGTTTTGCAATGCAACTCCTGTCTTTACAGAGATTTTGTGTGTAATTACCTTTCCCCAGGTGCCCAGGAAGATGGCACTTGCAGCTAGCAAGGCTGTCTGCAGGCCCTTTGGGTGTTAGTGTCACTGCCCTTTCACTGTATGGAAACCATTGGCACCTCCCTTCATCTCCACGACCACTGTCCCTTCAAGTACTTGGGTCTCTGAAAAGAATTAACATCATAAAGCACAATAAAAACCTCAACATAATTTGTGTGATAGGCAAACCAGCATGTTCAATATGCTGTCTTCATATAGTCATTATTTTGTAACTGGTTGTCTAGGAAAGTCTTCAACTGGTTTGCACTGCCCAGTTGAAAGAATACTGGAAGGATAGGTATTGGGTGAAATCAGAAAAAAAAAGGTTTGTGCAGAAAATAAATCCCAGATTATAAAATTCATTTCCTATCCAGCGGCAAACAATGTCCCAGAAGATCAAAACAGATGCACATATAAAATGCTGGGTTTTTTACTTGTACAAGAGAGGAAAATAGTAAATCAGTGATTACAGTGTCATGTACTTTTCTTGGTATTTTAAATATGTATTAAATAATCATGTGAGTGCTTCAGTGCCCAGGATTAAGATCTATCTTAAAAAGTCACATGCACCCTAAGTCAGAGACTCTCTTGATTGTACTTATTCTTTTATTTTAAAGCTGGTTTGGGGAAGATGCAGTTAACCAAACACAACTCACAAAGTTTTTGAAGCCAATAAACTGCATTACAGCATGTTTCCATAGAATCTGTGTTGTTGGCTGAGTAGAGAAACTTCATTAAGAATTAATTCATTAAGAATCAGTGCTTTCCAACATTAATGGTATTACCACACAGGGAACTCAGCAGAATGCTAAGAAATGGGAGAAATTTCCACTTTCAGAGCAAGGGTATAGTTCAGCATCCCAGAGTTACTGCCTGTAGTCAGACAGGTAGACACTTCAAGACCCTACATGAACCATGACATCAAAAACATTTGCTGTTCAGCCTCCACTATGAAGGTACCTGGAACCTGCAACAATATTTGTTGTCTTGAGACATTTTCTCCCTGCCAGTTATAACAGGGGCAAAAGAAAAACCTGTTATGAGAAGCAGGTAGTTTGATGTGAAAGGAAGGAGTAGGATGTTGTTTACATGTTCTTGAAAGTTTCAAAGTACGTGAGCAACCTATAAAGCAATGCCAATGTGTAGCTTTATTTTCTTCCTCTGTATCTTTTTATGTTAAATGATTTTCAAGGGCAAGAGGGCACTGAACGTGCTTCAAAAATAAATGTGTAGTAGAGGAGCATGTGTATGATGACAAATAATTAAAAGAAAAATGAAAAGGTCAGATTTTAGTGCTATGTTTCTCATGCATCTATCATCCTCAGTGACAACGCTGAGGAAAGTTTTTCAGCTAAAAAAACACCTTCTGAGTCATCACTCACACTGACTGCATGGCACTGCTATTCTGAGTTATCTGTGTGACAGCCTGACCTAATCAGTGCAGAGTGGGATAAATCTCCCCGTATATGTTAGCTCTAAGCATAAGTCACCCCTGGCCTATTATTAGAATGCATATGCCTAATGAGACAATCCCTGTGTAGCACCCCTAGAAAGTCATAGCAGAAAATGCAAAAGCTGGCTCTGTAGTAAGTGATGTGGGAAATAGAAAAGGGCCCTCACCCTCCTTCTGAGAGCTGATGATGAGAACAAGTCATCTGTGTTGGATTCCAGCTGGCAGGCCAGAAGTGCAAAGCCTACAGCTTTCTGTGCCTTGAGTCATCTAGGCTGTATTAGGGGAGGAATGTATTGGTTATCCAGATAGTGGTTTTAAACGTTAAAAATAATGGTAAGAAGGACGTGGTCTGTGAGGGGCAGTGAGATTTTTGAGCTGTAAGAACACACTGTGATCTGCTATTACAAGTACCACCACAGGTAGGGAGCTACAGGCACAGCACAGCCTCTGTGGCTGAAGTTGGGAAACATGCTCTAGAGCCAGGTCTCACCAGACAGACTTTAGAAAGCTGATTTCTTAGTCTGCCAAAAAATCTCAAGTCTCAAGATATGAGAATTTGCTCAAAGAAAAAGGTAAGAAATATCCCCAAAATAATAACATCAAAATGGCAATGGAAGAAAGGTGGTCAGGGCACCTCCTTTCCTGAAGGAGACATTGGCTTGAGGCCAAGAAGTAATTTTCAAGAGGAATATTTTCACTCTCTCTCAGACATCACCTCTTACACCAAAATGCAACATATTTGACTTATGCACTACTAAGAAATCTGAAATTCATGCATACAATCATCCTTTCAGTACAATTCGTCTTCAGAGTCTAAGTCTCCAGACAAAACCACCAAACAGTGACAACATAGGAAAAGTGAAATACCTCCTTTCTTTACCACAGTTGCCAACTCACTGGTAGGAAGGACACCTCCTTTTAAAATTAGAGAGCCCTGAATCATCATTTTGAGCTTCATTCACAGGTCACAGTCACCTTTTCCCTAGTGCCTAGGAAACTGTGCTGCTGTGTGCTCAATATGATCCAAAAAATGTCAGCCATGGAAGCTGTGATTTCCCAGGGACAATGAAACATCATTAAAGTTAGAAGACACTACACACTGGGTAAATGCCAGTGTCTCAATCTGTCTTCCTGAGAGGCCTGTAAATCTGTCCTCAATCCTCAAGTGAGGAAGTAAAACTACTGTGCATATAGGTAGGAGACACCCAGGAATATACAATACCTACAATTTTGGCTATTCTTTTTTCAAACTGGGTTAATAAATCTTCATGGGCAGAAACTGATCTCTATTTGTGATACACTTTTAAGGTCTTCCATAAAGACTACTCACAGGAAGTAAAAACAACCCTCCAAGTCTGATACTCATGGCAGTGTACTTGTACAGGCTCATGTCACCTTTGAGTAGCAAAACAAGAATTACTGCAATCACCAAAGATGCCATACCTTTGTTCAGACACTCCCATCATTTCAGGGTTTTATTAAGCTAAGTTTAGGACATTTCAGTTTGTAAAAGGAATCTCTCATCTTCCATCTGGAGTGTTGGGAAACAATTTCATATTTCAGAGCATAGGGAGCCCCTCTAAATCTCTGCATAATCTCCACAAGTCACCTGGAAGCACTTCACACAGGGTTACCCCACACTGCACCTTTACCCAGCCCAGACACAGACCCTGTGACAGTCCCCCCCTGAGCTGCCAATACCCCTGGGAGCAGCACCAGCCCATGCTTCCTGTGCCCAGCACACCAGAATCAGCCCAGGGCTCCTCCGCACAGTTTTGCAAGTCTCCGTGCCCAGCACAAACCCAGGGCACAGCTGATTGCTGTGGTGCCTCACAGGGATGCTGGGGAAAGGAAAGGAAGCCTAGAGCAAGGACACTGGGATATTATGAGCCCACTTTCCTTTTCCAGGCTGTATTTTGCACAGGGTGGAGTCTAAGCAGCAGCTCTGGAGAGCAAAGGAAGCCAGGGAGCCCACCGCCCACTCTCTTAGGAGCGTTCTCTGGGCTGAACCTTAAAGTTGAACATCTTGGTAGAAACCGTCAGTAAGTGGAGCCAGGACTGAAAGTCATTTCCCGAGCAATTTGACAGCCTGTTCATCCCTCCTTTCACAGGGATTTGAACCTTGCCGAAGGGAAGCTGCTGTCAGAGCCAAGCACAGGCTTTCTGCCCTGAGCCACATCAGTGATGTTCCACTCTTTAGGTAAATGTTGTCCGTTATACCCCCTTCATGGTTAATTAGCAGCTGTTCAGGTACTGTAAAAATGCAAGGAAATACAATAAACAACTTATAAAGTGATAACACTAAACAGACTGGTTGGAAGTGAATTGAAGCCACTGGGACGACTTCTGCTGTCTTCAGTGGGTTTTGGAATGGGACCAAAGGCTGTTCAGCATTAGATAAAGAGAGATTTATGTCAGGACTATACCACTTAATCTGTGTAGTAGCCCAGATTAATTGCACAATTACATTTTCATTAATTATCCCAAACTCTCTTCCCTAGTAGCTAGATTTAAATATTACGTTTTACAGTCTTAAGCTCTGAAACAGTGAATCATGTGCCTAACCTTGAAAATGCAATTAGTACCCTGGAATTTGTGCCCTTGTTTCTATTTTAGAGAACAGGAAGAGTTTGTAATGCTCTTGCCACTATGAACAATGGTTTTCACTGATACAATATTAATTACAACCTGTCACTAACATGCACACTCATGGAAGATGACTATTTCTAGTGGCTGTGTTCTCCTTTTACTCTTACTTGAAGGATAACAAGACAATATACTGAATTGAGGATGGGTGCAGGGGAAGGAAGGAGAAAGAGAACATTAAATAAGCAACATTTAAAGCAGTGTCTGCAGAAACAAATACAGTCACTAAAAATGTTATAAAGTTCCTATTGAGAACATTTTTATTCTCTGATGTAAAATGTATCTGTTTATAACGGTATCTCTGTGATACTGACTGTGATGGTACTACAAAGACAACACAGCTTCAGGGACTGGGTAAAAGTGGGAAGCTCTCTAACTAACAGAGGAGGGAATCAATTTTCTGGGCTACTGATACCCACTAGGCTAAGAATGTAGTCTGCGCTGTAATAGTCTTTGGGCAGTTTCCAAACAATGCTGTGTTGTGGGAAGGAAGCTATAATGCAGTTGTGTCCCTGTCTTATATTGACTTCTAGGTCAAACAAAGCCTGGAGTGATTTGGAATTCACTTGCTGTGCCACTGCTTACTGCAGCTAGTTTGTGAAGGAAGCTATTGTAGATGAAAGAGAGAAACAAAAAGCATTTGATCCTTGCAGCCCTCATGAGACAGCTATGAATTTATGGCAATTTTTTTCTTTCCAGGCAGCAAAGGAACAGATTACTATCTTATTATAGATCAGCGTTTTTACAAATGCTGAACAGCAAATGCTCCCTGGCACCGCTTACTAGGGATGTGAAAAAGAATTATTCAAATTACATTGAAATCGCCTGACAGCGCTTTGAGATAAAGATGCATTACAATAAATCTGTGTCTAAGCATTGCTGACCTAGAGATAACAAGGGAATTGCTGTACTTGATCAGACTGAAAGTGCTTTTAAGACCTGAACTCTCACAGTGGCCATCTACGGGTGATGAGAAGAGCACACAAGAGTAAGCAGGGCATGTACCAAGTGATCCTTTCCCCTCATACATCCCCCCAGACTTCAGACAGCCTCAAATGAGGCACTGCTGGAGCCCACATGAACATTCTTACATTGATAAGTCTGGTGGCTGCTCTCCAGAAATTAATTTCTGCATTTGACTTCCCTACCATTCTGGGACCTCAGTTTCCACCACACAAAAATTTGATTTTCACTACATGAAAATCATGGTCATTTGCTTCTTTTTCACTGCTTGCCAGTTAGCGTCCCGAAGCCCTCAGATTGTGCAAAAGTTGAAGGGAACAAAACAACCATTCACACTTTATCTTCCCCAGACAACTTTGTAAGTCCGTACCACATCTGACCTTGCTCATTTTTTCACAAGTTAAAGATGGACTTTAGCTTGAAAGATGAAATGATTAGTCTTTCTACACCTCGTTTTCTCCAGTTATAGAAAGAGGTTTCTAATGTTAGGCGCATTTCTAAAATTTTATTACCCCCTCCACCCCAATGTCCAGGAAAACTCAACTTACAGAATGGTTTGAGCTCTTCCTGATATTTTAGTAAACTTCCTGATATTTCAAAGTTAATGGAGATTACGGGATACTCAATTGCACTGAACAGAATATTCAACACTGTTGTATAGCAAATGCTACTTTTAACTCAGTTTTCATGCAAGAAACTTGATAGATATGTTAGGGAGAAGTAAACCCCGACTGAGAAAAGAGCTCATGCTTTGCTGTTAAGAAAACAGTGGGAAAAGCTACACAGAGATCATTCATTTACTTTTTTGAGCTTTTGTATTGGCAAAACAGAAAGCACGAGTGGTCAGAAACACCTGCGTTAGACATGAACACACCAGCCATGTGCAAAAAAAGGCATGAAATGGCTTCTGGTGAGCTTAGTGAGCTAATCACTGGGAATGCGATCCTGCCTTCTTGAATCAGAGGTAAAATTCCTAGCATAATTCCCATGACAATTTATGACTCTTAAATGGGTAAAACAACTCTAAAGATGGGTGTGGTGGTAGCTTTTTGAACGTCACCTTTCAAATTCCCTGCAGACTTTAGCAAAACTATTTTGATTTCTGAAATTCTACTTCCACACAAGAATCTTCTCCAATATGCTACCAGACTGCCTAGCCAGGCTGACTAAAACTTCTGCTGTCCAGAACCAAACATGAAACAAGATCATTTGCTTTTTGATGTAAGGGGCACAAGTCTCTGGAAAAAAAAAAAAAAAATTAAAAGGTATCTTAATTGGTCTCACATTTCAATGAACTTCTTTCTAATATTACTTGTTTGCTACATTTCTTTAAACTCATAAAAATACACCAAATGACCCTGCCCCTGTACTTCAGTTAAATTTTAGCTGCTGCAATTATTAGCTAATGACATGATTACCTATTCAAGGCTGAAGCATGTCCAGCAACAAAGGAAATCCCTGCCCAAAGCACTAGGAATGTACTTGACTTTTGCCAGAAGACAGGGCCATAAAACCTGCTTATGTTTCCCTCTGCTAAAGTCAGAATGCCCAAGAAACAGTTCAGGTCACAGCAACCTTAGACTTCCTCATGACTGAGCGTAGCCATTTCAGGGCCTCTGCCTCATTTCAAATTCCCTTGTAAAATCTGGGAGTATTTCTACCTAATTTATTTATTCCTCAGACTCATAGTAGGCATATCACTCTAAATGTTTTGTTTAGGCATTAAATACAGGTCTGCAAATAAAAAAATATTGTGAGCAATTGTTTTATAGAAGTCTTGGTCAGATACTTGAAGAAAAACAGCAGTCCAAGACCTGGGTCTTTATTCTTGAATGCAAGAAGAATGAAGTAGGTGTATGTAGAATGTTCAAGAAGCATAACACTCTCATGCACACTTTTCCTGTTTGCTCACAGCAGCATTACTGCACTTCCAGGGGTAATATTTGCCAGGACTGGGAGGATCCTGCAGGACTGTGGCTGGATGGAGGGAAGCTTTGCCAAGGTGTACACACCGTGCTCCCTGCCATGCTGAGGTTGTTCCCCAGCAGCATCCCACCAGGGCACTGCAGGCCTGCTGCTCCTGGAGCATGCACAGGACAGGAGGCAAAGCTGACAGCAGCTCTGCTTTGAAGTTTCCTCCTGGCCACAGCGTTTGAAGATTTAACCCTTAAGGAGATTTGGGTTATAGTCATTGGAATGCTAGATTGCTTCCAAGGATTCAATTAAACATGCCGTACAATAAAAGTGCATGCGTGAGACACCATTTGGGTTTGGCACCCTGCATGGGACTAGAGTCTAATTAGGCCTTTATTGCTAACAACATCTGGTTATAACACTGTCTGCATTTCACAATGGCTGTTTTGCAAGTTCTCTCTCGGTTAACTAACACATAGATGCCTACACCACAAAATAGACCTTGATGCAGAAATCATCAAAGCAGCACTGACCAAAAACTGAATTTATGCATGAGTATCCAAAAACCAGAGAGCTGTGATTCAGTTATGCCCACTGATGTTAACAGGCCATGAAGTCTAACAATCAAAGAAGCTTTTGGGTCAGGTTGAAGGCACCAGTACTGCGGCCAAGGAGAGTACTCTTCCCAAACTTGTGGTCAGATGAACTAATTAGCTTCTGAACTCTCACAAGGAATAACAACATTTGGACCTTAGGTCAATTGGCACTGCCTGGGTTCTAAGAGAAGATGACTTAAAATCATTCAAAAGATTTAAAAGTGAGACAGAACAACACATAACCTCACAATACTCTCCCAGGGACAAGTAGGCATAAACAAACTGGGAATTTTCTTTCAGAGAAAATATTTCCTGCACATCTGATTACCTCAGATAAGTTTTGTTTTCTCAAGACCCCAAAAAATTAATTTACAAGTTTGTTACATGTAGCAAAATATCCTCAAAGGCTTATTTGTGTCGTTCCAAATAACTTAACTCTACAGAAAGCAGCAGATATGGTAGTGCATGCTTGACAGTCAGGTCTTGCTGGGTATAGATTTACATTCAGCCCTGGGGCTTTTGGCTTCTTACTGATAACTGGAAGACTGGTAGTATTTGCCAAATACAGCTTGAACTTAAGTGGTTGCAACTGAAACTGAGTAAGAATAGAAACATATAACCAGAGCAAGATAACATTTCATGATCCATAAAAAAAGAAACAAATGCCTATTTTCACTTACTTGTTTCTGAAATATTATTTAATGGAAAAAGAATAAAGAGCGTTTTCAAGCTGATATGAAAGAATGAGTCAAATTAAGAACTCGTTCTGAAGTGTGTCACCAGCGATTTTGTGGTAGTGCCATTTCTATTGCTTTCCATGTGGCCACCTACTAGATAAGGCTTAATATCTGATATTCTCCAGTGTATTTTAACAAGATCTAAAATGTTAATTAAATATTTTATTTTAACTTTGTTAATCTTTTACTAACAACTTTTGCTTCATGTCACAAGATGGTTATGATTTCCTGATGGAAGCAGTTAAAGTAATTTTTCAGATCCTGCCAATCAGTGTAACTACACTGAACTTAGTCTAGCCCCAAGTATTTATTAGAGTCTTGAGATCATCTACAATGAGTCAAAATTCACAAATACTGCAAACAAAGACTAAACATTTTTAGGGGCATCCATTTTTTGGAAACACTGTCTTTCTGGTTATGCTTTCTTAGTTTTTGTAAAACATCATATCTTGGACAGCCTTACTGTACACAGAGTGGACTCTGATGTCTTTTTTTTTTTTTTAAATGAATGTCATAAACTTTTTTGATCAACTTTATTTTTGAAACACAAAAT
>VWZN01007605.1:250168-287328 GCA_013396955.1 Regulus satrapa
GGGGGGAGGAGGCCATATAGTTAGTGTGTTTCAAGAAATTTCAGACATTTCTATTTGGTCTTTATTTGTAATTCATATATTAAAGCATAGACTTACACAAATATTCTGAACACTCCCTGGAGACCAACTTATTCCTGGATTCTTTTAATCTATTGTATTCTTAATCTTCAAGCAGCATAAAGATCATGAGGAATGTGCCTTACTTTCATGTGCTTATAATTTTCTCCATGTGAATACAAACATTGTAGTTACATGGGCATTTTATAGTGCAAAACACTCTTTGTAGACTAATAAATAAGACAGGAGGCTGACAGTGGAAAATACGGATAAGTTAGCTGAACCTATATATTATAAACTGAACTATTGCACAACAATTGGCCAGTTTGCAGGAATTATATGTGCTTTCTAAACAGTGAAGTCTATCCTAAATACCTAGAGATGTTGAAGTGTTAAAACTAACAAGCATTAACTTTTCATTTACAATGAGCTGACTCATTTTTCAAAAAAAAGTCCAATGCAACAAAACAAAACAACTTTTTTTCCTTTCGACTTGAACCCTCAGATTTTTTTAAACAACATGAAAGACTAGTTTTAACTACACTGGAATCCTTGCCAGTCAGAGATGGGCACCTGAATCACTTTGGGTATGAAAGTGCAGGAGCTTTTAATTTGTACTGTAAGGGGTGACCACCTTCTTCTGTATGTGATGTATTTTCTCCTAAACAGCACCCAAGGAACAAATTTATGTGTGCAATAGATAGAGAAAAGTGCTCTTGTTTTGGAAAATGAAAAGGTAATGCCTGTGCTGTTGTCAGAGTAGAAATTGGATCTTAGCAAGTGTCTTTTGTTTCAAAGGAAGTCCATCCCACAGTTTGGAAACTGAGTATAAGAATTACTCTTCTTGTCTAAATTGACAAAAGCCAAAGCCCTGTCTCAAGTGCAAATGACAAATTGTAGCTGTTCCCTTAATTGCATTGGGGTTTTGTTGGGCTTTTTTTGGCGGTTTTTTTTGGGGTTTTTTTTGTTGTTGTTTTGGTTTGGGTTGGGGGTTTTTTTGGGGGGAGGGGGATGTTAAAGTTTTTTAAATTTATTTGCTGAATTAATCAGTAATTTTCTTGGCTTTAAGATTAGCCAGAATCATACTTTTAAATATCTTGAGGAATTTAATTTTAAATCAGAAACTTAACTTTTATTGTATTGATATTTTAACGTATTATTCTGACTTTGTTCTGCTTGATAGTGTTCTTCTCCAGTATTTCTACAAATGGGTTTAACTACTAAAAAGTTATTGAGTTCTTGTTATTGAATTTCTTCATCATTCAGTATTGTTGCTGAGTTGGCTGACACTGAGAAAATTTACCACAATTATACCAAATAGTTAACTATTGATTAGTTTTTGGTTAACCCAAAATTTTTTGTTTAGAAGTTCTTTTTGGAGTTTAGCTACATAATTAATCCTGTCTAATATCATTGACCTCTGTTTTATAAAGCCTTAGAAAGACTGCTTCAGAATCTGTTGACCAGGGAGCCAAAATTTTCATATATGTGACATATATTTTGCACAGACTGAGTAGAAGTTTATCTTTGAAGTACCTTTAAAAGCATCAGAAAGCAGATGTGAGCTGTGGGGCAGACAACCCAGACCACAGTGAGTACACAGTACCTGGAGGAGCAGGCTCTTTGAATATATCTCACTAGTTATAAATCCATCTTCCAATTGATGACATCTGCCTCTGCTACACAGTGGCAGCACTCAAACCAAGCAATGCAAGAAGAGGCAAATATGAGGAGTATAGGGGAAAGGAAATCAGAGATTGTATCTGTTGATTTTTGTCTAAATATGGAAATTCTTATACAATAGACCATCAAATGTAATTTCCTATGCCTTAGAGGACAAGCTGTACATTTTTTAAAATAGTTCAAAAGGCTTACAAACTTGAGCTCAGGGTGTGGAAGTGGGAGGAGGGGGCCAGAGGAGCTGTAGAGAAAAAAAACTGTAGTACAGGATATCCCACTCACAAGGCTTTGTAAAACATCCCTCCATCTGAGAATTCTGTATATCAGTACCAGGCAATCTGTTCACCTGAGAGAACAGGGCCCACTGCAGATTGATGACTTTGTGCAGAGATGTCTCTGTGCAAGGACACCTGAGAGATCCCTTGCCAGCTTCCACGTACAGGAGGAGACATACAGTACCAGAGCTGAAGCATCCTCCTGGTGCCATTCTGCATCATGTGCTGCAAAAAGGAGGAGCCACAATACAATAATGGTCTACCCTTTGCTGTACTCTTTCTTCTCTGCTTGAAACTCCAGATGTGCTTTGGTCTGCCCCATCACAACCTTGTCCCTGCCTCACAGAACAGTGAGCTCAGTATCTCACTGAGGACCACAGCCCTGACCCGTTTATTTTTTTACCAAGAGCGATTATAGCTAGTCCCACTTCACTTCTTTTGATATCTCATTTCCAAATGCCTTTATCAAGTGAATTCCGAAAGTTGCTGGGCTCTGCCTCATGATTGCAAAACCTTGAAGAAACCACTGGGCAGTTTTAAGTCTTTGCTGGGTCAAAGAAGAAACAAGATTTCCAAAGAACTAGGACAACCTTTCTCCCAGTACTTGAAGAGTTGTGCTTCTCTCTTGTCTGGTAATACTTGCTGAGTATGTGGTAATAGGCTTGTACAGGAATTCTTGCCTAATGTCATTGGGACATTACAGTACTGAGAAAATCAATGCAAATTTACAGCTATTAAGCAAAGTGTTGACAGTAGTGAGCATATGGCTTCCTTCAAAAAACAGTCTTGGGAGATTTGACTGTGTCACATGCATCCCAAAGCTCAGCTTTGGAAATGTGTTTGACGCAAACAATTTTTTGGGGTAAAACTGAGATCCCTAGATCGAAGCACAAACTGAGAGGTAGAGGCTTTTTATGCAGTCACAACCCTCCCCAGATTAGTGATCAAAGCTGACAGCTTGAATGATCAGCAGGAGCGATGTCCTGTTTCCTTCCAGAGCTCAGGCTCATACAGCCTCATCCATCAGTAAAGAGCACTGAAACAAACAACAGAAAATCATACTTATTAGGTGGAATGCAATGATTTTGATTGAACTGAAGAAGGAATTCTGAACCTGAAATGTCACCTAATTTTTCACCTTTATCAGCTAGTTTGATAAAGAACAAAGCTTTCCCTGCAAATTCTGCTTCCTTATGCCCACACAGTATGATAGCTATGGAAACATTCTCACCATTCAGTGGACCTGTCTGGAAGGGCAGAAAACTGGAGAATATGAATGAGCATTATTTTAACTTTTAATAAGTTAACTTTATTTATGGTAAGGCAGGATTATGGAAATACAGATGTAGATAGATAAAACACAAGCTCAGATGTCTTTTTCGATGACAAGCTGCCCTCAGGAACAAGAACTTACCTGGATTTGAACAGCCCATTTCCCTGCCCTCAGCAGCTTTGTGTTAATTTGCAAAAGCTGCAAATCCAACATTTCATACAGAGGAAAAGGAAATAAAGAGTGAGATTTCCCTACTGGCAGCCTTGTCCAGGTTAGTGTAACTTCAAAAGTTACAGCACAAGCCCTCTGAAGATGGCTGGGAAGTTTTCTCAGGCAGGAAGAAGTTCTGAGTAACACTGATGCAGAGTGAGATTAGTATACTTGAATTTGACAGCAACAGTGCAGCATACTTGCAGATAAGGAGAAAAGGATATCAAAGCAGGGACACTGGAATGTGGGTAAGGGTCAATTTATGCACAAGGATTTCCACCACAGACACCCCTGGAGTTTTTTGGAGTGGCTTCACAGCACTCAGCAATCTAAGGAAAGAACTGAGCCTGATGATGCACACTGTGTGCTCTAGGTAATCTCAAACCAGAGTGACAGTCGTGTCACTAGTTATTCTGGTAATGGCCTGCTCTGTTTCCTCAAGGCAGAATGAAACCACTTTCACTCTCAGCTTACAGTGATATTGTAGACGAGTAGGAATATTTTAAACAAGTAGGAATAGTAATGAGCACTTAGTCCATCTCTTCCTGTGAAATCTTCCATTTATGTTCTTAAAAATCTGTGAGAAAAGGTTCCACACTTCTAAGTTCCCACCTCAGTGAGAATAACAGTATCACACAATTTTATAGCTAGAAGAGAAAATATTTTTCATGAGAAACTATTTGGCACAAACATTTTAGGGCTATAACCTCATCTTGAAATGTGGGACAAGAGAAGTTAATTGTTGGAAACAGCTCAGTTATACAGGATGGATGACGGGCCTGGGAAAAAAATATGAAAAAGAAAAGTAATTAAGCAAAAAGAAGAAGCAATTTTACCTGAAAACAAATTCAATCCTCAAAAAGAAAACTTTCTTTTCCCAATACCACCTTTCAAACTCATTTTAAAATAAATTTTTTTTAGCTATTCATTGGCAACCCTTGCTCATTATCTACAAATGAACAACTCATGGATGTAGTACAAGACAGTTGAATTTGGACATTGAATTACTTCTGGAGGTAGGTAAAATATTATTGTAAGATTATTTCTGCAGAGTGGATGCTGGACTATATTGAATTCTTGTTCACTAGAGAATACAGTTGGCCACCTTGGGAAATATATATACATGGGTTTCAAGAGAACAGCAGAACAAATAGTCACATTCTCCAAAAAGGCATAAAAGGAGAAAACTCATGGGGGGAGATTTATAAAAAAATTGGGACATGAGGCAGGGAGTGGAAGAACCACTGAGTAGCTGAGGTGAGCTCAAAGGAGAGTTGCCTGTGGTACTTTTTTATCTTGGTAATGATGGAAGAGCTGACTGTGACATGCCTGAAGCACTGATTCACAGGTGTCACTTTTGAAAAGTAACAGCAATGGTCAGCAGGAAAGTTGCAGAAGATCCAGCTTGATGTGCCCTGCCCAGCAGGAAGTATGGTTCCAGATTCTTCTAGCTGAGAACAAAAGCACATGAAAAAATCCTTTGCTGGTGAAAATGTCAAGGTCCTCAGTTCTTACTGAAATCTTCTTTGAACTTCTGTGCAAGAAAAAAAAGTCTGGATGTTAAATATAGAAGACAAATTATTTCTTTTGAGGTACTGAACAAGATCAAGAGCAAAACTAAAAAACAGTACATCTTTCATTACCTAGGAAATTAATAGCTCCATGTTTTAATTTCTTATGAAGACAAAGAATTATAAATTCTGGCCACCCTGGTGTATTATATAATTTCCCTTGAAAAAGGTTTCATCTGCCTTGTTTGTGTCCAACATTAGCAATGCCTTCAACAAGGTGTTGTCAAAGGCCCCAAAACTGTTCCATTCAGCTTACACTTCTACCAGCACACTGGGATATTTCCTTCTCAGTGATACATTGGTGTAAGCCTTCTCACATGCCCTACAAACTTACATCACCTCTCCTCAATGAACAGATTAGATGGCAAAAAGGCAGACATGTTTGGAAAGTTCTAATATGTACTAAGAAGAGAGGAAGTCATCAGGAAACTGATAGTTCCTCAAGCTAATGAATGTGTCCCAACAAAAATGTGCCTATTATATTCACTATTCTTTGATGGGAGCGTTTTTAGAACATTTATTCTGAGCAGTTCAGCAATATTTAGAAAAACATGCAATGTATTTGTTCATTTTTCTCCCAGGCTTTCACTTAACAATGGGCGGCATGAAGGTTTTCCTGAGTTCAACATTTGCTTTCCAGATCTGCACGATTCTGATGGCTTGGAAATGTGACATCATCTTAATGATTTCCCCTTATTCTCCATTAGGCCATTCCACCGCTCAGGAGTATTGTGCTGCATTGATAATCACCTTGAGAAGACTTTAGTGAAAGCCTGGTGGGTGTGGTGCTACGAAACATGGGAAGACACAATGCTCCTCAAAATGAGAACATACCAAGGATTAAATACTTCTACCTTGCAGCAAGAGAGTGGTAAGAATCTTGGTAGGTGTCCTGGCATAGGGACTAGGACTGCCTGGGAATGCCTGGGAAATACATAGGAACTGATCACTTCTTGGTTCCTGAACACCAGTGTGAATATATGAAACAAGAGATCTCTTTAAGAAAAAAAATTTTAAAAAATTTTAAAATAGAAAGCCAGGCCATCCTTTGTCAGGCAGGCAAAGAGTGATGTACATTGACAAAAAAACCTGAAACATAACAAAACACACCAACCAAAACAAACCAAAACAAAACAAAACAAACCAAACCAAAACAAAACAAAATACAAACAGCCAAAAATACATATATTAAAAAAAAAAATAGGTCTCATGTGTTTTTATCAGTTTCATTTAAAGGTCATCAAAGCCTAGTTACTTAGGAGATGATTAGGATTAGGATTAGGGTTAGTGTGATTTAGTAACCCTCTTTTAGGGTATGTGTTTCCTGTCGAAGGGTTATCCAAGACTGAGCTGAATGCTTCAAGTTCTTGGCTTCTGTTTGGTTCCACTATGATTTGATTCTGAGATTGGATTTAGACTAATTTTCATCAGTGAGGTACTTTGACAGGCCATTTAAATGCCACTGCTCAGTACCCCGTGCAGAGGTCACATTCTGTTAGAGCTCAGTTTACCTTTGCTCTTTTCCCAGTGGAATTATTTTACCCTAACTTTATTAGTCTTGGTGGAAATTGTCTAGGTATAATCCAGTCATTTGTGCACTCACTATACCAAAATTCACTACAGGACAACTAACCTCATTCATAAATGCTTGCTTAGGGTTGCAGGGATCTTTGTCCATTGCCCACAGAGGGATCCTCAATAGCTGTGCTGGACTCTTCTGTCATGTGTCTGTAGTTAAATGAAATACATTTCCACATTGAACATAATTTTGATCCTCCCTCCTACACCACAGTTGGAGTATAAAGCTACTTATTAAAGACCTGTTAAAGCATCCAGTCTTCTTTGCTGATGAAACAAAACACAAAAGGTCATCTGATATTTGCTTTAAAAAAGGCCAAGGGACACAAGAGATAGAATAAAATACAATCATCAACTTATAGCAAAATTCACATGCCCAGCCTACTATTTCCAAGTGCATTGCAAAAGCCTAGCATTTTCATAATCAAGTCACAGATTACTAAAATCAATTACAAAGGTTAATGCCTATGACAACTCTTGTTGGTAGTGGATCTCATTTTATAATATCTTCTCTACTGTTACAGAAATAAAATGCAAATATAAATTAAATCCTATTACTATTGAAATCTGTTTTCAGATTTCTTACCAACTATAGAAATGATAAACTAACTATTTTTGTTAACAAAATACAGCGGCTATTTCTGACTCCATCCCTTTTCCTGCAATAAAACCTTGCCATACTGTAATAGAATTTGGCAAAGTAGAAAAATTTCATAGTTATTATTGTGTTTTAGTAGGGACCTCCTCTTTGATGTCAGCCTTTCAGAGGTGCATCTGTCCCCCGTTTGGTTCATGATGAGGTAAAGAAATTTGTCTTTGGTACAAACCTGTGAGGATTTGCCAGCTAATGGGTTAAGGCAAAAGCAGGAGGAACATAACATACTGGAACTATTTTACATAAGCAAAAATAACTTTTGAGTTATATCTTGTTTGTTGTCTTATAAGAGAGAAAGTTTTGCCTGGTCAGTATTTGGGCAACAATCTCTGTACTCCACAGGGAATACCCAAGGAGATGGTAGTTGCTCTGATTACAGGCTTCATATGGCAGGCAAAATTTAAGCAAATTAATTCCTTTAATATTTCTACCACAAATGGAGGCTGTTTGCTTGCATGATAGCTTGATAAGGAGATCATACCATTCATAACTCTATCACCACAGAACTTAATATTTTGTTTTACAGCCGATAGCTCGATGGCTCCAAATTACTGCACAAGTGTGGCTCCTGGAGCAGCCTCACTCCGTGTATTCCAAGAAGCAACAGAAGTGCTGAGAGAGATGATTGCATTCTGCTCTCCCATCAGGAGTGGTGGGGCATTGCCTGAGGCATTAACCACACAGGCGGAGTCAAAGCTCAGCATTGCTCCCAGCACAACCAGTGTGACAAATTAGGTTTGTGGTCATGGTAAAGAATGTCTTAGACTGTTTCTCCTACAAGATGACACCAGCCCATAATCTTTAAACTAGTCCATATGAACAGACATGGAGCTCCTAGGGCATGTCTCTGCCAATTAATTAAAGGATCAGCATGTGGTGGGGCCCCATTCTCTGTTGAGGTCAAAGAAATTGGACACTGAAGAAGAATCTCTAGAAGCAAAAGATATAAATTGACAAAAGAAAATATATCAGTCTAAACTGATATTACACAATATAAGCAGCAAAATGGCTTCTATGTTTAAGAAATGCCATTATTATAATAGCCTCATTTTCTAGGCTCTATTCTGTTACATGAGAGTCCTTTTTACTTACACATTAAAAGCATGCTTAGCTATAGAAGAGGATCAAGGAGGCAGGTTTGACCTGATAAGAGACAGAGGAAGCAGGCTGTCACCTTTTCCTCTTTATTTGCTTCAGTGCCATACACAGTTCTCTGTTCAGATGAAGTTGTCAAAGTAGTTATTCATGGAGGATATCCAAAAGGACATCTCTTTCTGGAGCAGTTATAGCTCTTTGAAATCAAGCAAGGCAACTAATAACATTATAATAAATGTGCACTTACTGATTTTCTTTTCTAGGACACACTTTTTGCCTTTTTTTTTTTAAATAAAAATGAACATGACACATCTCCTTCAGAAACAATTCTACATTCCCTTGTAAGTATTTTTTTTTAAACTACTAGTGGTAGTCTTTCATGCCAAAAGGGAGACAGTCCACGCTCCTCCCTCTCCAAATGTTCCCTCAGGAACACTTTGTACTTTCCCTTAACTGTTCACTACGTCCACTGGAGTCCAGCTGCAAAAAATGGCTCAACTTTACATCTGTATTTTCAATCAGTAACAAATTCATGGCTGTTTTCCCAGACAGAGGGCAATTAAATGAAACCTGTGAAACTCATTACCAAAACCTCTGGAAACATCAGTTCACCCAAACAAAACTGTTCTCAGTGTTTCTCAGACTAAGCTTTCAGGGTTAAAAGGAGGTTTCATAAACATGTAGGGGAAAATCACTCCCAAGTTCATCTGCTGGTTCTCTCCCTCTCTCCTTTAGTTCACTAGTATTATGTTCCATTTTAAAAGTTTTGCTTAGCATACATTTTACTTCCACTATACTGCAGACATGCATGCTAGTGGAGTTACTCTGATCTGCAGGAAAAGCCACATTCAAGTGACATTCATCTAAATATATTGAAGAGAAAAGAAGAAACTTTTTCTTCTCTAAAAAGAGATGGTATCTGCAAAATGCCATGTTCCAGTTCTGTCCCTAAAACCATCTCTGGAGAGCTACTGTTAAGGTTTTGAAATCCTAAGCAACCTCAGAAACACTGTTGATCAACCAGCTGCAAAACTAAATGGTTCACCAAATGTTTCCGAGACAAGATTTTAATATTTTCTTTATGTTCTGGATAAAGGCTGACAGTATCTTTGTTTTGCATCAGGGCTGTCCATCTTGTAAGCCTACAGCTACAACTAGTGTTTAGACAAAGGGGCTTAGACAGGGTTACATCTTCTTGAGCACCATCCATTTCATCACGAGAGTCAAACGTCCTGCTCAAAGAGTACTTTTTACAGGGCTTGCAATAGCAGTTTTCTTAAATTCTTAATTTTCTCAAGCTAAAAAGCAGCTAATTTCTGATCTAACTTGCACAACATATATTATCTATCACTCCTTCTGTAACTTTGTCACTGTCTTCAATGTGGATGACAGACCAAAGGGGTCTCAGAGCCCTGACCTGGAGGACCATGAAGAATGGTTGAGCAAGAATGATCAGCTCCAAGCTGACCTTGAAATACTGCAAGATCTTCTGCTCCAGCAGGATCCCTAAAAATCTATGGATTGGATAGATTGGATTCATCCAAGAATCCTTGAAGAGCTGGGTGATGTCATTTAAAAATCTCTCTCAATGATTTTGGGAATCCGGAGAGTTTCTAGTTGACTGGAAGCTTTCAAGAGGCAGATTTTAAAGAAGTGCAAAAAAGAGGACTCTGAAACCTACAGGCCCCTCAGTTGCACTTTGGTGCCTGGTAAAGTTATGAGGAGAGACCTCACTGTCATCTACAATTTCCTTGTGAGAGGAAAAGGAGGGGCACTGACCTCATCTATCTGGTGACCAGTGACAGTATCCAAGGGAATGGCCTGAAGTTGTATTATTGGAGGTTTAGGTTGAGTATTAGAAAAGGTTCTTCCCCCAGAGGGTGTTCAGGCACTGAACAGGCTCCCCAGGGAAGTGGTCACAGCACCAGTCTGGCAGAGTTCAAGGGTTTGGACAATGCTGTCTGGTACAAAGTGTGACTCTTTGGGATGTTCTTTGCACAGCCAGGAGCTGAACTCAATGATCCTTGTGGGTCCCTTCCAACTCAGGTTATTCTGTGAATCAACATCAAGGCCATAAGTTCTGCCACAATTAAAAAGTTAGCACCATTGAATTAAGAACTCTATAAAAATTACCCTCTATTTATGCACTACAACCAGCCTCATGGGACCCTAACTAATATTCCCGGTACTACTTCCCCACCAATAAAATAGTGACAGTGATGAAAATTTAGTATGTCACTAAGGAGCAAAAGAAGAACTACTCAAAGCAGTAGCAAGGTATTGCTACAGAGTTATATAGATAACTCGCAGAAAGGTATCAGGACCTCCAACTATGTAGCATGGCTTGAAGTTTTTCTTTCAGACCAAGAGTCATAAAAAAGGAACACAGTTTTAGTGAGATTCATTTGATAGCAATCACAAAGGCAAGATAAGGATTTGGATTAATTTGTTGATACTAAAAATGTGCCATAAAGTGAAAAATAAGCTTCAGTTAAGCACTAGAGTATCATGAAACATCTCCACCATATACCATTCCTAAGAGCATTTAGGTCCTAAAATGGGTATAATACTAATTTGCTTAGTCCAGAGTTGTCAAATCTCAAACCAATCAATTACATCTGGCTTGAAAAGCTGGTTAATCTGGACCAGCTCTTCCTGCTCTCTTTCCCAAAGCTCCATTCCACAGTGCCAAACCAACTGCCTTGGTCTGTCCAAATCAGCCAGCCTTGGTCACCAGCTTTCCACTATGAGGACCCACAGTCCTTCCTGTTGTAGGGTGACATCTGGGAATTGGCTAAAGTCATTGCTTGGAAAATGGCAGCTTTGTCCTAGATCTTTTCCTAGGGTTTCCCAGAGGTGACCAAAAAGTCAGACAAACCAAGAAATGTTCACATGTTTTAAGAGTCATATTGCATAAATTCAAGTCTTCAGGACACTGCAACAAGAGGAGGAGACAAGGTGAATGTGTGCCTATGCAGCCGACTGTATGGAGATCAGGTGCTATGGACCTAGTCCATAATCTATTTTATTATTGTGGTTTTCATTGCATTTATTTTTAATTAAAAACAGTATACCCATTAGGACTAAAAAGACACATTTTCAGTGCTTAGTCCAGAAACAGTACAAATTGTACCACTACTGTATGCAAACCAATACCAGAAAATTTGCAGGTCTCTGAATGAAGACAAAGGAGTTTAAGCATATAAAAAAAGGGTGGATGCAACCACCACTTAAAGTGTGTTCTAACCATTCAAGCAGCTAATTTAAAAAGGTATTTGTATTAACATTTTTGTTTAAATTGTATTTGTTCACCTCAACATAAATTTTCCACTGATGTGGGAGAAATATGCAGAAAATTAACATTCACAGTGTTCATGGGTTTAAGGAATTATCTAAGATTGTAATGGTGTGTGATGACATCTCTCCATGTGGGCAGCACTGGAATATATAGCTACAGTCAGCTTTTCTACCCATCCAGTTCCTTCTCAGCTTTTCTATTGGTTCACAAAGCAACTTTCACACCCCTGTTGAAGACTGCATTCTGTACATTGGTGACATCATGACTGGACTTCTCTATTCACAATCCAGCCCTGTCATCATCTCTTTTACCTCACATAGTCAGAGGTCTAAACATCTAGTAAAATCAGTAAAAGGCTGAACAAAAGAAAGATGTGTTCAATAATTCATTATTAGTCTGAACAGCTGCTTGGAGTTCTGAAAAAATGAAATTTCTAAGAGGGTTGAATTTTCACACACATTCATTTATGTAAGTTATACTAACTAGGCATGTCCCTGTCCCGTGAGACAGAAGGAGAGAATTAAAAGAATGATGAGTCAGTGAGGAGGTATTATGTTTTCTCTAAGAGGACACCATTCAGAGTTCTTGGCTATTATGCCTTTTGAAGTGCTGAGATCCCCAGATGCACATTCTTCCTTCATAGATTACATTCCCCTTGTAGCAATGAGCATACAGCAGCTGTCTTCTTTCCATCAGCATATACTGTACAAGGCTTGCTAGATGGAGAATTTTGCTCTCTGATGTAGGATACCCTTTCACTGCTTTGAAAAGATCAACCATGCTGATGTGGATACTCCCATTCAGGGCAGTAAAGGGCACAGAACTGAGGATTCCAGCTTTTATTCACACTACTGTAAGAGCTGGTTTTGATCCCATGTGGTCTCATGAGTAAAAATTATGGCTACTTCTTCCTTGCCTATTTATCTGTAATCCACCAAGCAGATGTGCTAAGCAATTCAGAGAAAACTGCTTTGCAAAATACAAAAGCTCTGTCATGCTACAATCCACCTTGATGATTACAGCATTTGTACAGTCTCCAGAACTTTAATTTCTAAGGCCTTTATTCTTTCCAGAACATTCATTTTTTAATTAGGTGACTTAATGCACACTTTTGAAACAAGAACATACCCATCTCCATTTTTCCCGTCTTCCCATGTTCATTTTGTACGATCCCTGTAAATGCTGGGCAAAACCACATGCCTATCATTCTCAGGGTGTCCTAGGGAATTTTCCCCCAAAGGGAGACTGGTGTATCCTTTGTGAAAATGTGAAAACAGCAGCAGAGGGAGTAGGTGTCAGGAGAGCTTTCTCAAAACTTTTCCCAAGGCTCCTGCTGAGGCAGGGAGGTTCTGCACCACGTCCAGCACTGCTGGTATCACACCACACTCTGCTGACTCAGGGCTGAGGCTCTCCTCCAGCAGCCTCTCACCTGGCTGATGCAACCACACTGTGCTTTCAAATCACTTCAACCACCTGCCTTTCACCTGGGAGATGCATGCAACATAGAGCGTGCACTATGGGGGCCTTGGGCAATTTTGTTTCAGATTGTGAAATGCTGGCTATTGTGCAATGATAAATTCACTTTATGCCTCGTAATCTCACTTCTTTAAGAAGTGAAAGCGTGTCTGCAAGCATATATGAATCACACTTCCAAAATGAAGACGTTTTGAATAGAGCTAAGTTATATCCCTGGAAAATCACCCCCTCCAAGTATATTGTCTGCTGACCTGTTTTTGAATGTGGTTATAGCCTCATTTCACAGGCCTAACAATCTCCAATTATACCAAGCAAATTTTAAAGGGCCTTGAAAGCAGTAACTCCGTCGCAATATTGTCATCATAAATATGGTCACAATACAAGGTGAAGCTACCATGTTCTCAAAAGATCAAGTAACAAATAGATCAAGATCAAGAAAGAAATAGACTTAGTAGGAAAAAAAAAAGTGACATAAAAACTTTTCAATGTCATAAAAATGCCTTGAGATTGGGCGTTCCTTCTTTCTAGCTCTCTTCTCTTACCTCTTCTATATCTCCCTGCTGGTTTTTGCTGCTTATAGAGAATATGAGTCATTGAATACAGACAGACTTTGAGGGTTTGGGGTCTTTTAAAACAACACCCTAAAACATTAAAAATTGCAATGTTTCATTAAGAAGATGAAAGCAAATTTTAATATAACACTTTCCTGGCAAAGAGCTGAAATATCAGATGCAAAGTGAAGCATCACTCTCATCATTCTTAATCACTCTGTTTTTAACTTCAAGGGTGCATCCTGTTCTGATGTCAAGTATTTTCTACTTACGGTACCTGCTGGATTCCTAGTTGCTGTATTCAGCTATTTTGTGCGGCAGCTCTTTGGGTCCCTTTCTTCTGAGCGCTTCAGTCTGTGCTTGATTCCAGACAACTTGCTCTAATATCACTCTTGCAGGACTGTACTTCTTCTAGGTGTCATTTCAGTGTCATCTACATTCTCATTTAAATTACAGATTTTTCACAGTTCAGAATACCACTTGGTCAGCTTCAGCAAAGCAGCAGTAGATTAAAGCAGTGGGATTTGCCCTAGACATTAATTTTGAGGGCACAAAGATAGAAGGCATAGAGTGGTTCTGAAGAAAAAAACCCAGTGGACACTTAAGACAGAGATTGCCATCTCAATTGTCCTCTATAGGGATCACTGAAATTAATATTTCTGAATATTCGTGAACCTTTATAAATGAGTTTGCCAGAATTATAGCCACCACAGTGCCTCAGTACAAGGTACTGTGCAAACACTTGTTACACAGAATCAATCTAGAGCAGACTACAGAAAACCATATTATTATTTCAAACATACTATTTTTCCAGCTGCACATGGCTCTCCTTTCACAATTACAGGATCTACAATGCTTATAAAATATATTCTCTAAATCTGCAGGTCAGAGAGCTGTTCAGATTTTATACAGTGAGTCCATCCTGAAGATGGTAAGCTTAACCCCATCCCAATGGGCAAAAAGGTGGGACAATGGATCTGCCAGGTACGCAGAGGGTAGGAGAAAACTTACTGATGGAAGAGGAAAAAGGAAGAGAGGAAACCTTAGTCAGAGTAAAAGTGCCAATCTGACCCCAGCAGGCATCAGTTCCTTATTGTGATGAGGGATTTGGCCTTTGGCCAATGTTTGTAGGGCCTTTCAGTGCCAGAGTTCAATTAGTCAGTCTAAAAATACCTAAATAAAAAGGAAATTTTGGGCATGACATTCTGATACTAAATGCCCCTACAGCAGGAAGAGTGTCACCAATGACCTGATGACCCATGTGCTGAGGGACAGTCACCTGCCCTGCCAGCTCCCCAGCTCACTGTACACTCAGTGCTGCAATGCCAAAGCCCCATGGGCCTGCCAAGCAGCAGATTTTCACAGACTTATGACTACTGAAAACAAGTCCAGCTTTCACTGGCATAGTATAACATATTCCACTTCAATGGAGCTTATGTTTGACTTACTCCATGTTTTTTGATTTTTTTTTTTTTTGCTCCAGATTTGCTAAAAATAAAACCATGTGTGAACATTGGGAAGTTATTTTCTCATTCTTCCCATAAAACTCAGCCAACACAAAAGAAATACTTACATGAGTAATTCATTTGTTTGCTTGTTTGAAAGTCCAAATTCAAGGCATTTGAAAATAAAAAAATTAATGCTTTTGAGAAGCAATAATTGTTCCCCTCATGAAAACAAAAGCATGGAATGGAAATGTGTAAGCAATCACGGGAGTTATTGATGCTCCAGTTACATTCCAGTAAAAGCTAGGCAGATTTGTTTGTGTGTACATGTGTAAAATGAAAGTGAGTATGCATTTTACTTTTAGATAATTTTGTTCCCTTCCAGTAGCATGTATTATTACTGAAGAAAAATTGATTATGGAAGAAATAAATATACTTTGCTGGTAGATTTTTCTCTGATCCATAGTGAGCACACTACACACACATTCTGTTTTCCTCTTTCCAAAAAAATCAACATCCTTGAGGAAAAAAAAAAAAAAAGCCAGTGTTGTTTTATCCAAAAGAACATGCATGTCGCATGCATGGGATGTTTATTGACCTTCCTGCTGAAAGACACACAAATTCTCCAAGCTGTCAGTTCATGCATCAGTTCTAACAGTCCTTCCAAGCACATGTATAATACATGTGCAAACTACTCATCAGCAAGGCTGTTTTAGAAATAAGCTATCTTAGATAGTATGCAAATACCTAGAGCTATGTCTCCAGTCCATTTGGATATGAATGAAAGGGAGGAGAAACAAAACGTTTCACTAAAATTGAACTACTGAAATAAAAGATTGAAAAAAAGAAAGTATTTCTATTAGTGGAGGTAAAAATCTACTATTTTGTCACCTAAAATTAACATACAAGTGGCTATCAGCAATCCATTTACTTGTATTACATTTAACCAATTTGATTCAGGAAAAAAATTAAAGGTTTTTTTAAAGTTAAAAATACTTATTCTTTATATCATCTAATTATTTCATTGCAATTTTTCATTTGGAAATAGTATCTTGACATAAGATTGAGATAATTGTATAATGGGTGTCTAGCTGTGCTCTGGATGTATAAATCTCTTTGTGTTCAGCAGATTTCTACCTGGTACAGTTTGTAGAGCCTGTGCTGCTGTTTAGCAGTGAATGAGGCCAGCTTTATGGTGAGATGGACCACCAGGCTTCACTGGCTGGGTTGACTTGAGGCTCATTTCAGCTGCCTAAAACATCCAAGGCATCCAGTGCCACCACAGGTGTCTTGGGTACCTACCTGGCCTCCAGCTGCCTCCAGTAGTCCACAGAACTTCAGCAATTTCTCTGAGATTTTCCAATATTTTAATTCATTTTTGTAAAAATTGAGTTAGCAAAAAGCAAAATTATCTACTCCATGTCCTAGGGAAAAATTCCCTCAAGAGTATCTAAATGCCCCAATCATACAAAGGAGTATGAAATCCCAATCTTTCCAGAATTTTACTGTAAATTTGGAATGCATTTTAAATACATTTCAATGATCCACTTTCACTTGCTGAAAATTACCAAGGTTTTCCTCAAAACTATAATAAAGAAAGTAATTAATTTTTTAAGCTGCTGCCTACAATATCATCCATTCCCCTGCCATAATGCAAACATGACTTTTGTTTTCTACCTTGATATCCAGTATTATAGCAAGGGATGCTTTTGAAACACTGCAAAAGCTGCTCAGCTCAGTTTACAGTCACATTCATTTAAACCTCACATTGATTTTAATAGGCACCAAACAGCTTTGAGTCTGTTTTGTAGTCCTGAGATGTGTCTGATCAGTCATCCTCACTTTCACCATCAGAGAGTTTACAGGTGGTTGCAGATGGCTTGCTACATAGAAACATGCTCCTTATCAAGGCAGAGTTTCTTCTTACATAACAGTTAACGAAAAGATTAAATTAAAAGATTTTGTTAAAAGATATGGCTGAATAGGCCAGGTGCTAAACTGGAAGACAACAGCGGCTTGGAAAGAAATTTCTATGTTTTGGCTGGAGAACAGATAATAATACAGAATAAATACTTTGGGAAATAAGCTATGTAATTGCAAGTGATTTTTCTCTTTGTTTTGGTTTCTTTTGGACAAAAAAGTTTTGTCAAATAGGCATGCAGATTATCCAGAACACAACTCCAAAGAGTACACATGGCTTTGCTGTAAGGAGAAGGCTACCCTAGCACTGGCTGGCTTCCCTAGTGCTCAGGAAACAGGAGGCAGAGTGGATGTCCTAGAGCCCTGGAGCTGGGGGCTCATGTTTTTGGGCTCAGGACAGTGCACACACCTTGAGCCAGTGCAGCTGTCTCGAGCCAGAGCAGTGGGTGCCACCAGGCCTCCAGCCACCTCCATCCAGCAGGACCCAGGGCTCCCTTCCCACGTGTGCCAGCCCATGGCAGTGCCTGTGGTCAGCTGGGACACCCAGGCAGTGCCAGGACCACAGAGCACTCCCTCTGTGGACCATTGGTCAGCTGTGGCCAGAGACAGCTCAGGCACCCACTGGCACAGAGAAGCCACCGCTGTCTGGAAATCAGCTGAAATGCAAAGAGTGTTTGCTGGGGCTGCTGGACCTAGAGGGATGTTTCGAGAGTTCCCAAGGCTATTCAGTAGAGCTTGTGTAATGGCCACTATTGCTCCAGGCTCTGGAGACCACCCAGCAGTGTGTGAGGGGCTCTTGACCCTCCTGCTCTTGCTTATTTCCAAGCCAGCATGCCATCTAGAGAAAAAGGAGCCTGAAAGTGCCTAAGCAGGAATTTTGGATGGTCTGACTCTGTGCAGTCCCTCTGTGCTGGCACTGACCTAGGCCCAGCTGCTTTCCCATGGGCTCCTCAAGGGCCAAGGTCCAGCATCCATATCCAAGCATCCAGCAGCTACACTAAGCCCTGCTGGTGCTGCTCTGGGTGCAGCCATCTCTATCCACAGGGCTGATGATTCCCTGTGCCCAGGCACAGCCACATCCCCAAATGCCAGCTTGCAGTTCCCTATTCAGTACTCATGTAGGCTTCATGTCTTTCCCTTCTCAGATGGGAAATACCCGCATGGCATTGGAGCAAATAGGGACATGGTAGAAAGAGTGCCTCATGTTTAGCAGCTTTTCCACAGCAGGTTTCCACAGAAAACTACATTTCTGTCATACATGGAGTTGAGCAGCAGTATGTATCCCTCAGGTCAAACTGCTTCACAGCAATCTTTCAAGAAAGAGCCTGTTCCCACAAAGGGTCTCCACAGCATCTCCTAAATGTGGCACATTGGCAATAAAGAACCTGCTCTCCTCTTGGATGCCATGGCTACACACACATAACAAGGTACTCATTGCTTCTGTTATGGATATTTAAGTAGAATTTGCTTTCAACAACAGGACAACAAGGTTTAAAAAGCTGAATGAAACTAAAAAAAAAATGTTTTTCCACTGTATGGGCAGGTTAAAAAGGAGCTAAACTCAAATAGCCTTTTTCAAGGACAACTCTCTGTTTGAAGAAGTTCAAACAAAACTACATCTCCAGAGAAAAAAAAAAAAAAGTTTCTTTCCAGACAACAACTGCCATTTTTTCTAAAATTAAGACTGAGATTCTGGCAGTACCATAAATTCTGACAAAGAAAAAAAAAATCAAAAAATTACTGAATAAGCCCAGGTGGCTTTACTTTTGTTGTAATCACAGGATATACTTCACAGACTTGCTTGTAGAAAGCAAGTGGAAAATTAATCTTATCTATATTTCTCAGAGATCAGGTTGAAATTGCAGTCTCATTCAAGTTTTATCATCCTGTGCCATAAAATGCAATGTTAATAAAAAAATCTGAAGGATTGATTTCTGAGGCTTAGAAATATTTTTTGTGAAGGAGGTAAACCGAATTTTCATATCATCAAATTCTTCATTTTCTAACTTCCACAGGCAAATTAAAAATGAAGCATTGTTTGAGTTCAAAATATCAAATTAATCTTACACAGAGGAATGAGTGTCATGGGAAAACAGAGT
Source organism: Regulus satrapa (assembly GCA_013396955.1). NCBI lineage: Eukaryota > Metazoa > Chordata > Aves > Passeriformes > Regulidae > Regulus > Regulus satrapa. The sequence continues at coordinate 269,352 of VWZN01007605.1, forward strand.
GAGCATTAATTTTTTTTCTAATAGGAAATGAGAAATACCTATTCCTGGATATAGCCATTTCAAAAAGTAAAAAAGCAACAAAGAGTATTGAATGGATAATCTGAGCAATTTTATCCCCATCTTCAAAGAGGGGAAGGTGGAGGACCTGAGAAAACACTGACCAGTCACCCTTACCACCATCCCTGGAAAAGAGATGGAACCGACCATTCCGGAGGTCATCAACAAGCATTGAGATGAAAAGAAGGTCACCAGGAGTAGTTAGCATGGATTCACCAAGGGGAAATCATGCTTGACCAATCTGATGGCCTTCTACAATGACATGGCAGGATGGATCAACAAGGGGGAAGCAGAGGTTGTTGTCTCCTTCAACCTGAGCAAAGTTTTTGACACTGTCTCCCATAACATCCTTCTAGGTAAGCTCAGGAAATGTGCTGGATGATGGACAGTGAGGTGGATCAAGAACTGGCCAAATGGCAGAGCTCAAAGCATCATGTTCACCAAAACAGAATCCACTTGGGGGTCTGTAATCAGTGGTGTTCCTCAGGGATCAATACCGGATCCAGCCTTGCTCAGCCTGTTTATCAATGACCTGTAATCAGGTACGGAATGTACCCTCAGCAGGTTTGCTGAGGATATCAAACTGGGGGAGTGGCTGATACACCTGAAGGCTGTGCTGACATTCAGCAGCACCTTGACAGGCTGTAGGACTGAGCAGAGAGAAACTCAGTGAGGTTCAATGAGGGCAGATGTTTGGGACTGCACCAGGAGAGGAGCAACCCCAAGTACCAGCACAGGCTGGGGGCTGACCAGAGAGAGAGCAGCTCTGTGGAGAAGGGCCTGAGAGGCTTGGGTGACAAGTTAACCACCAGCTGGAAGTGTGTCCTTGTGGCCAGGAGGGCTAGTGGCATCCTGGGGTGCCTCAGGAGGACTGTGGCCAGCAGGTCAAGGGTTCTTTCCCCTCTGCTCAGCCCCAGAGAGGCCACATCTGGAGTGCTGTGGCCACTTCTGGGCTCCTCAATACAGGGAATACAAGGAGCTACTGGAGAGGGTCTGACAGAGGCTACAAGGGTCATCAGGGATCTGGAGCTTCTCTTATGAAGAGAGCTGTAGGAGCTGGGCCTGTTTAATCTGGAGAACACTGAGGGTGGATCTCATCAGCACATATAAAGACATCAAAGGTGGGTGTCAAGAGGATGGTGCCAGACTGTTTTCAGTGACATCCAGCAAAAGGACAAGGAGCAATGGTTATAAATTAAAACAAAATAAATTTCACCTCCTTTCGCTTTACACTGAGGGTGGCAGAGCACTGAGAAGGCTACCCGGGGAGGTTGTGGACATCCCTCTCTGGAGACATTCAAAACCCAGAAACCCACCTGGACACATTACAGTATTACCTGTTCTTGGTAACCCTGCCTTGCAGGGGATTTGGACTGGATCTCCAGAGGTCCTTTCAAATCCTAACAGTTCTGTGATTCTGTGAAACTACTTCTAGTCTTATTGCTTCAGTTAAGTGGTACAAATCAGGCACAGGCCAGTTGTGGGGAAAGGTTATAGATATATGATAGCAGGTCTTCTTTTATCCTTAAGAAGGCATTCTTAGTTTTGACTCCTTTTTATATTAAGAATGAGAAAAAAAAAAAAAAACCGAAACAAAAAACATGGCTATGTTTGGTACTGATTCAGAAAACTGGCAATAACCTGAAGGCTTTAGATAGGGAGAGTAAATCTGAGAAGTTTCCTTTGCAGCTCACAGGCAAATGGCAGTGGCTGGGAAGGCAATACAGACAGTTTTACCCACTCTCTGTACATAGAGGATCCACTGCTGGAGCTGTATCATTTGTCCATATCACCCTTAAGACAAATTTTGTCTTTGTTATGGAGGACAACGTGTTAAGGAATATGCACTTCCTGACTGGAAGAAATCTCTCCTGCCCAATTTTTGTGGAATTTGTGAAGGAAGATGAAAGTCATTAGGAACAAGAGAAGCATTCAGTAAGGCAAAAACTGCAGTTTGAAGAAACTTACTGAAAGTTTTACATGTGACACACCTACATTATAAATGACATTTTCCTTCACAGAGGAGCACACAATTCAGTAATTCAGCCCCCTCTACCATAAGACATTAGAAACCAGCACTGCTTGTCCATTCATCCAAAAGTGCACATTCTCAGAAACTGGGAACTGCGTAGTTTCTAGTGGGCTGTCTGGATGATAATAGTAAGCTATTTCCTTCTGAACCCACTTAATGGCAATTAGTACAGCTTTGGGGATGGTGATAATCATTTATTTATACTGCTCTCTAGTAGAAAAAGAGCTTTTAACAGTATTTACCAGAGAGCAATAGCTGCAATAAGCAGGTTATCCAGGGACAGATGCATCTCTTGCCCAGACCCTGACTACAAAATGCCATTGAGTTTTATTTTGCCTGGAAGAACATTAGGCAGACTATACTTGACAATCCCTTGTGGCATAGCACTTTCACAATAATTATCACTAGCTTCCAAACCTCCACTCCTCTTTGGGTAAAATGTTCTCTGCAGGAAGTAATGAGAAGCTATTTCTTCTGGGTTTGGCCCTTTCCTAGCCAATGTAACTGAAAATGTTTCTTATACAGCATTCTACCTGCTGCCCAGCATAAAAACAAATCAGTCTGGGTGTTCTCAAATGGAGTCACCACCTTGGACTTTTCAAGACCCAGCTACAAGTCTATGGCTGACTTGACACCAGTAATGTGATGGTACGTGGTTACTTGACAGTGGTAGTAGTACTTCAAGCAGCAGGCTGGACTAAGTGACCTCCAGAAAGGTATCCACTACTGATATGAAGCTGTGAGATGCGTATAAAAGCCTTAGATATTTAGAACATGATAGTTTTGCATTTGAATGGAAACTGTTTTGCAACTGAACCAAGAACCTTGTGTTTAATGAAGTTGGTGCTCGTCCAACAGCAGAGCTTCTGAGCATATACACTGTTGCACATCATACTTTTGTAGCTTGCCCATGCATTCCACGGATTGCAGAGGTCCTTTTGATTTCAAAATAATAAAATGAAACATCAGCAACTTAATATGGTTCCTCCCATGCAAGAAGGATGTCATTAACTTCAGTCACTGGCCTGACCTGAAAACAGGGGACCAAGGCCGAGTCACAGGAACTTCTGGCAGTGAGTAGAGACTGGAGGAGAAACTTACAATACCTTGCAAACAGTACATAAGACAGCAATAAAAGTTCTAAATATAGGTTAAGTAGCCTCCTTTATTCCATTGGATGAAAATGCTTTGAAGTTTGTAAGTATTGTAATACCTCCATTACATTTTTATTATTGAGGTATCATTTGAAGTGCTAACAATGGCATCAGCCTGATCAAGACTGAAAGGGAAAAATGGTAAAGTTAAGATCCTTTCACACTAGTCACTTTCAGGCTAGTTTTGGTTTGGACCTTTTTCCCTGAGGCTGTTGTGTCAGCAATACCTGGAGACAATACTGAGTAAGGGAAACTTCCAGGAAAGCTAAAGGGGAAAATATAAATATAAAAATGTCCTTGTTTTTCATATCTAAATCTGAAGACAAAAAAGCAGACCATGTCTGTTTCTGCACATGCCACATTAATATTTCAGTTAGTATAGGGACAAAGAATATAATTTGAGGTGAGGCAAATGAAGGTGGGGGAGGGGTGTGTATTTGAATAAAATTACTGTGAGGAAATGATTAGCACTGGTTTTTTTAAACAAATTACTAAGTTGCACTCCTTCTTACATCCTTTTTCCTCAACTACTTCTATGACCCCATTTTTTAACACCGAGCTTTCCAGAAAATGCCTATGAGGTAGAGAAGTATTATCATTATATCTCTCAGATGAGAAAGAAAAGCACAGAGGATAAAAGCACATATTAAAAGACACATAAGCACATGGCTTTAAATGTCTACGTGTAAGTAATTCTATTTGCTGAAAGCAATACAGAAGATTAGTGTCAGTGTCTTCTACTCTTGCTCATTAATCACTTTATAGCATTCTTATTTATTGCTCAGCAAAAGGACATAATTACGTGACCTTCCATAGTTAAAAGCTCTTGCTCCTTTGTCTGTATACTGAGTTGTTCTATTTATAGCCATTTTTGTGCAATTTACTTGCAATAGGAAATATGCTAGTTATGCATTGAGAAATCAAAATCTAACCTTGACTTGGCTCTTCTACATTGTGTGAGTCTGCTCTAAAAGCCAGTGGGAAATCTGTGCACAAACTTTGCATTGTATCATTCCCCAAGGCAAAGGCCAAGAATGCTCCTGTAACTCTGCAGAATTTAGGGCACAGACTAAATATTTCTCAAATTGCACAAAATTTGAGTGACCTATCATTCATATTCTCTTTATACCACTTTATATCACCTATTTCCAGCAGGCTCAAGCATTTTCCTGTGCAACATTTCTCTGACTGGCCTCTGTTGCTAAAACATCTTTTAGTTTTCCACCTACAGTAAAATTTAATTTCATTCTTGATTGCAAATATTGATTTTTTTCAAACCTAGTCTGAAAAAAAAATCTCACTTAACAACTGTCTTCAGAGGAAATATTTCATTTTAAAGTTAATGAAGTGTAGTCCATTCACTTAATTTATATACTCATCAATCAGCCATTCTTTGTCTCTTTAAGTTATGTTTCCATTTACCTGTGCATACTGTCTTTTTTCTGTGCTATTTTTTTTAAATTTCATTTTCACTCATACTCCAAACCAGATTTTACTTCTTTCATTTTTCCCACACACAAAGGCAAGAGCCACCACACCTGTGCCATGTCAAGTTCTCATAAGAACAGATATGCTTCCAAAACATCTGTTCCTGGAGGTGCCAGCTGAACCTGAATTTGACCCTGGTGTCTTACCCACATCTGATACAACCTTCTGTATTATATCTTGCCCAGATCCTGCACTGCCCTCACAGGCTGCCTCTGAGATATGGACATAATATCTCTCAAGTGATGTTTCAGCATGAAAGAAAACACAACCTCACTACTCACTTTAGCCCGAAGAGGCTCTGGGGGGTCACCATTCAACCCCCTACTCAAAATAGTCTGTCTCCAGACCAGGAAGCTGAGGGCTTTGATCTGTCTTGATATCAAAATCTCCAGGCTCAGAGATCTTAGAGTTCTCTGAGCAATTTCTTACACTGCATGGCTGTTCTCAGAGGGAAAGCATTTTTCTTTTTATCCAGTCAGACACTGCCCTATTTCAGATTATGATAACTGCATTTCATTGTCCCACCATGCAGATTAGTCTTGAGACTGACTCCCTTTTCTCTGTAATCTCCCCAAAAATAATGTAAGACTGCACTTAGGTGCTCCTGAACCCTTCTCTTCTCCAGTCCAAACATGTTTCAGTGGGTTATGAAGTGTACCAGTTGTGGGATTCAACTCACTTTTAAAACTCATCCTCTAAAACTTGGGTATCTCAGGTTCTTGTCTTGTCTTCACCTCACCAGTGAAGGAAGAAAGACATATGTTCTTGGGGGAATATCCTCTTATAAAATAGGTGTGCAAGAAAGGTTGGATGAACTCCAACATTGTCTGCAAATGTTGGAGATTTCCTGCTAATAACAGAAAGAGACAAATTACTTAGCTAAAAGCGGAGGACTATCCACATGGGAAGCTTCAGGAGTGATGAACCTTGCCAGCAGGCACACAGACTCTCCTCTGGTCTTTGACTGCTATGTTTGTGGGGCACTGGCCAAGAAAGGGCACCTCTTCATTCTTTGTTTCCTCTCTTTTAGAAGAACAGAGTGATGACTGATTTCAGCATTTTGCCAAGTGGTTTGATTTTGACATACAAAAAGTTCCATGTGAATGGAAAGGGCGCTGGTCCAGGATGAAGCCGCAGGAGAATGAATCACTGGCAGAAATCATAATCCTTTTACGTGGCACACCCCAGTGGTAGCAAAATGTAACATTATTTTCTTCAATTATTGTTTCTGGTTGGCAAATAGAGGAAACATCCCTAAAAAGGCCAGGCCCCACAGGTGGAGACAGAGATTTCTGCTTGGGGAATGCCCGTTCTTCACAGAGCGCTGGGCAACAAAAATCTTTCCTTGTTACAAAGGTACCTTAAAGCCTATATAAAACCAACAGAAAACTGGCACCTCCCTAATCTTATCTTTGTCATTGCACCTATTACAGTTGAGGACACACCTTCATTTAAATACAAATAAAGTTCAAAATCTTTCTGAATCAATCTGATTACTTAAGTGTTGTAAGAAAATGATTCAACACTGCAATTACCTCTTACCATAATTGATTGTATTTGTTTACATGGTAGGTTATTAACAAAATATTATCTGGAACTGAACTCTACCTTTAAGCACAGTTTAGGTTATTGCAGCAATATACCAAACATAATGTCATAAAGGTGCAGCAGATGGCTACTTAATTACAGTTCATAATATTCAGCATTCATTCTAAATAGTGCATTTAGAACCAAATTAGCTGTCTTGAATGAATGATTAATTTGACTGATAGTGAACTCTATGGCATTACTACTAAGCATTATGCAGCTTTAGTAAGAAATAACTCACATGATTATGTCAAATTTTATCTTTGAAATACTATTTTAGAAAATGAGAGAATGGTCTTTGCTTCTTTCAGGGTGATGTATTCTATTCCAGGAGCTGTGGAGTACTTTTCAGTGCCTAAATTCACCATCTGGTATAGCCCAAAGCCATTATGTTCTCAAACTGCTAGGCAAGAATGATTGGTTAGTTTATAAACAGACATGTTGTAAGCAGGGGGAAGAAAAGAAATATATATCTCATTATTGGCATGCAAAACTCAGTTTTAATTTGAAAATCATCTAAATATAACCAAAGGATTGTTCTGTTTCTTAACCATAAGCTTTTTTCAGGGTGGAGCTCTTCCTTTATTCCACTTCTATACACCCTGTTTCACCAGCATATTTCCTTGTGTTTGATGCAGTCTGTTGATCTTTCAGATCATGTTCAATTTTAAAGTTTTCTCTGGTTAGCTGAATTAAGGCCCTTCCACAACAGGTAGAGCTCCCACAAATGCTAAATTGTTTGCTATGAGACAACATGGATCTGTTCTGTAAGTGCCAAATTGAGTATCGGACTTTTTATTACATCCAGCAGCTCCTATATACACATCAGGTCTAAATCAAAATTCTTGGACCCCTTGATTGGGGAAATAACAAGATGTCTGGACTAATATTTTAGAGGATTTTATAGTTCAGTTGTGAGTACTTGTGACACCTAGTGGTCCTGGAAGAAACATGCAAATATTCTAGAGGAAGAGGAAGTAGGGGGTGGGTCAGGTGAAGGAGGATGAGTTTCAATATCCCTACTTGGTGATACTTACTACAGTAATCTAAGAAAACACACAGCTGAACAAATTCTCTCCTTGAGGATGAGGAACACCTGTCTGAGGCAACCACCCTTTGCAACCCATCATGTAAACAATGGAAAAATTCAGCTTGCTTCTGAGGGGGGGTGGCACTAGGTGATTATAGATGTTTGGGTAAGGTGGTCAGGCAATTACCCAAGCCCTTTCCATGAAAAAGGAGGTGGGCACAGGAGCTGTGGGTGATAGCATCAACCTGGAATCAAAAGAACACCTGGGTAGAGCAAAACTCTCTACCATGAAGACAACCAAGCAAAGTGTTGTAGCCAGTTCATTTCTCTTTAAAAAGTCATCCTTTAAATGTAACACTTAGAAATGTTCTGCCATCTAAGATGTTCTGTATATCCAACAGAAAAATGTGTTTCCTAAGGAATGGACTCAGAACTTAGATGGACTATAAAGAAGTCTGTGTCAATACTTTAACAAAACCCTTTGAATTGATGAACTTCACAAAAAGACCAGATCAAGACTACACACCCACCCACCTGATGCACAGAAGACAACTGGATGTCATGGTCAGATGCAGGGACAGCACAGCATGAGCTGTGCTGGCTAATTGGGGGCTGGCACCTGGAGAGGCAGAGCCTGCTTGCTGTTGCAGAGCAAAGCTCTTCACTGGCTACCCAAGGTACTGACAAGTACCAAGTGGACAAAATCTCAAGAACCTCCTGTGCTGGAGATTCCTAAAAGAAAACTGCTTTTGGTGGTAGAGAAAACAACATCCAATGGCTTTTAGTAGTCTCTAGAAGAAATCAAAACGATGGCATCCAACATAACACAAAACTCCTCAGAGACAGGTATTCACAGTTAATTAATGGCAGTGCCTGTTTCTGTGCTGCTGTCTGTCAACACAAAATACCCTTGTAAAGATCTTTAACAGGGATAACAAAAAACAAAACCAATTGACTTCACAACTAAACAATTTTTGCACAGCTAGACAACAGATCCACTAAAACACAGCTTATAAGCATGCAGTTTCAGCCATATACAGTTTGTATATATTTAGTGTGACTCATTAATTAGGTGATTCACACAACTCCTGTGAGGTTTGTGGGTGAGGGGTAGGCTCTGTACCTCCTGCTGTATCATGGCTTCTAGTGCTGGAATGTACTATGTATGTCTCTGGAAGACAACAAAGTGTGTTTGCAGTGGGCTTGGCAGTTTACTGCTCAGACTGCCAGCTGGCATTTCCAGGTCATGCCTGCCCTTCGTCACTGCCATGGCAGGAGCAAAGCACCTCAGCTTGGTCCTCCAGTTGAGGTTTGGTGAGACAAGTCTGACTCTACAGTGTGCCACAGTTGTTACAACTCCTATTAGATCCTATTGCTGCATTTGTCTATAAAGGAATAAAACTCAAACCACAGTAACAGCATTATTTAAGTGTCTAGAAGAAGCTAATGAACAAAAGATCCGACATCAGTACCAAGGCTGTTCTCAGACTTTGATAATTTTGCTTAGACTGCTTAGTTGTAGGTGCTGCTTAGTTTCTCTTGTCTAAGAGAACTTTGTTGGGTATCCCTTTGTAGACCGCACTAAGAGAAATAAATGTATTTTCCTAGAGTGCTGGTGTAAAGGCAGGAAGAAAACCAATCTCGCCTAGTAATCTTACTTACACCTAAGTAAGGTGTAAGCTGTGGGCCGTCAGAGATAGAAGTAAATTCTTCTCATGTAGAAAAAGTAACACATCAGATGGTGAAAGTGAAACTCTTCAGGATTTTCTAAAGGACCATCTGTTTCTTCATCCCAACCTAAACAGCATAACTGCAGTTAAAAATGGAAACTGGATTGGTTCATTCCACTCAGCACCACACTCCCATTTTCCCACGTGAATCCTGAGGCTTGCAGGGGAGCCAAGAAATTATGACCCCTGGGTCAGCAGAGAAGGAGAGTCACTGTGCAGGGCACAGCACCACCAGTGACAGGGGCAGCCTCAGCATGCTGCTGTGGTACAGCCCAGGTCTGAACGGACTCTGCATTACATAAACCCAGGGTAAACAGAGCCTGCAGAAGCAATCAGTTTGATAGCAGGACCTTATCAGTCACTACTTGTCAGCAATGCAGCTAGCAGAACGCCAGAGCTGTCCTGCGTGCACAGGCAGAGTCTGTAAGAAAGACAGAAGCAAAACCATGAAGCAGAAAAAAAATCTGGGGGGAGTTGCCCTAATTGTTCTCTAATTGTGAAGAATGACAAGAAGAAAAATACCTCCTTAATCAGTATGTTGGCACCCAGATTAACTTATGAAATGGAGGGCAGAGTCAAACTTTGTGACAAGGAGGACCTATCTTTTTTCCTTAGTAATATAAAAATAATATTATCACAGAAGAATATGGGATCTCCATTTGTGAAATATTTTAAGAATAGCTCATCTCTTACTTCTCAGGGGAAACATAGATGTAATTGATTTGGCTTTGTGGTAGAAAAAGGAATTAAATTATTTGTGAAATATCCTTTTTTCTGCTTTTAAATTTTTTTCTATACATAAAAATCTATAATACAGTTCTTTCTATAATACACTTCTTTGAGATATAAGCAGAATAGTACTGAAGAACAATGCTCTTCCTTGCAATATCAAATGAGGAGAGAGGAGAGGAGAGGGGAGGAGAGGAGAGGAGAGGGGAGGAGAGGAGAGGAGAGGGGAGGAGAGGAGAGGAGAGGGGAGGAGAGGAGAGGAGAGGGGAGGAGAGGAGAGGAGAGGGGAGGAGAGGAGAGGAGAGGGGAGGAGAGGAGAGGAGAGGGGAGGAGAGGAGAGGAGAGGGGAGGAGAGGAGAGGAGAGAGGATAGCATACAAGAAACAAGGAGAGTGGTAACTTCAAAGTCATTCCATAAAAAATAAAATTGTTTGGCTTCAGTAGAATAAAACTTCATTTGCACAGTTATACTTGAGCTTAGCATCTGAGTGCTTTCAGCTTTAAACTTCTTTCAATATTTAGAATAAATCTAGTATATGGCAGTAGAACATAAATACTCATAAAGAATTATTTGGAATTTCTTCTTTTACCAAAGTAGGAAGATTAACTACTAAAGATCTATAAAAAATGGAAAGTTGAATTAATTTCACTAAATCCATCTTGTTACAGAACAGAAATAAGCAAAAGCCTTTTAAACTTCCTAATATACAGATAAGCAAAATCAGTACAATGTTCAAACTTGCCTTTTGATGAGTCATTTCACAATGCAAAATGCTAGACCTATCCTCACCAAAGGGTAAAAAGGGGACAGAAGAAATGCTGTGGTTGCTTACCAGCTCTTCACCATTTTTTCCATTTGCATAAATAAAACCTTTGAACAGCGGATGTTATTTTACTTCTGGGCGTCAGTGAATACTTTGGGGTCTGCATCTGAGGGAGAGCTCTATGGTTGGCCAAAAGAGACACTGGTCATTAGAAAAAACAGTAACTTCAAAGGCACACCAGAATTCTCAAGAAACACAGTTTTATATGATACAAAGGCAAAGTTATAAAAACAAAAGTTATGCTGCTCTGCCCTACAAGAAGTGTACCTGCAAAAAGCACCTTGAAGTGCTCATCCCATGAGGAAACCTGCACTGCCTCTTCTTGGCTCCAATATTTAGAGTAGTTGTGTTAATAAAATACTTTTATTCATGCAGTCTATTATTCTTAAATTGCATCTGAAATTACATCAAATTACATGCAAGTGTATGTTTCAAAGAACAACTGGAGTCATAAGAGATATCCCATATAACATTATTTTGCTGGTAAAGAGACTTATACACTAAATAAAACTGGTGTTTCTAAATGCATTGGATTCATAGTAATAACATAGCATAATGTTTCCCTTTTTCTCCTTGATGTATCTACCTGCAACCTACCATGCTAAGAAAGTTGCTCTGCTCATTAAATACCTGACATTTTATTAAGTCGAGTTAATTTCAAGACTTGACAGGACAACAGCCCATTGTATAACATAGTCAAAAGTTAATTACAGCCTTCTTTTCTGTGACATGAAGTAATTGTACAGGCATGATATTCTACAACATGTTTTATTGGTGTTTTCTTCAAAAGATGTTAAGCAAGCATTAAAATTTAAAAAAAAAATAGATCAAAGTTAACAGTGAAATATTAACTGAATATTCTGAAGCAACTGCATAGTCTTTCTATTAAAATCTGTTGATACTATTGAAGGTAAGTAAGGGAAATATTTTCTCTATAATCAGGTGACTAAATAACACCAAGAGAATAAAATATATTTTGTTCTCCACATGCTACTCTTTATTCCAAGAATAAGACAGTGACAGTGTAATAAAACCATACCAGCAGCAGTGATCTCTTTTTTGCTGTAAAATGCTTAGACTCATCAAAATAAGTAAGTGAATATATGAATTTATCACACTTTATGTGCCACTCAAATTGTGTTCCCAGTGAGCTCTATTCCCATCATAAGTATTACAGACATCAGGAAGAAAATGTTTATGATTTAAAGAGACAGTAATGTTTCTTGAAATTAATTATTCATTCTTGATTTCTGATATTAGTTTTCAGTTACTAAAGCCTAATCCAATCATACTGTAGTAATGCAGAGCTTTCCATTGATATCAAAGGCTGAGGCTCCACAAGATGCTCTCAGTGTCTAATAAATGCATTTAGCTCTTGATTTTAGCAGGAATCCAGCCCAGAAATCCAAGCCAGTATGATTCAGCCTCAAGGCAGAAGCTAACTCTCTAGTAAAATATATAGAAGAAATTATGGAAGAGCAGAAAGCATCTCCTGAAATTTAAAGACATGAATACAACATGATGAGAGAAATCTCACTAAAATAGAGAAAAGAAAAAATTATCTCTAAGAAAATAGTCAACTACAGTGGAACAAAGACACAGCTGACTGAAAGGATTATCAGCTGGGGGAAAGGGAAATTCCAGTAGATGTCTGGACAACCTCTCACACAGACAGTGTTTTTAATCCTGAGGAGGGATATCTAGCCATATCCAAATGTCACTATCTTCATGAATTATTAGATCTATAGCTGATGACCTGAGTTTTCACAGCTTTTTCTAGGATGTTTTAAACATTCCTAAAGATTTTGTACACTTTATTTTCCAAGAATAAGTAATTTTTCAGATTTGTATTTTCTGTAACAGAAAATTCTCAGGGGAGGCATTTCTTCACAGACTTATTGTTTTGGTCATGTTATATCAAAGTATATTTAATTTTGATTTTTCCTTCCTTCTCCGCTGCAGATTTATGACTGTGTCTTAAGTATTGATAACAAGATAAGGATATAATTGAGTAACTTCCCAAAGTAATGTATATTTGACAGATATGACTAACAGGGATCAGATCTAAAACATGAGGGGAAATCTCAGAACCCTGCAAATTAAGATAATAACAAGGCAAAAATCAAAAATTAAGCTGAAAACTTTTGCATTCCAGCTTAAAAGTTGAGTTCCAGTTTCATCCAGATATGATGAATTTTGTCCAGGTCTGTGGAGCTTTAGCTGACAGATTAATAAAGGAAACAGGTCTTTTCAAACACAATTGTTTGTTTAATTTGATTATCACAAACTCCATTCAGAAATTAGTAGCATTTTCATTATTAAAAAAAAAAGAAAAAAGAAGATTCAGCAGAGATTGGCTTTTTGGGTAAACATACACAAAAAAAAAATTTTAAAAAATTGGATAAACCTACTTTGTTATGTCAGGAATATACTGATTAAATACTGCAGAAAATTCTGATTAAAACCACTTCAGTGCAAGCATAAAAACAAAGAGCCTATGGAAATAATTATATCTCTGGCTAATATTGTTTAGACACTTATTTCTTCAAAATCAGATTTTGAAGATGGCTGCCATGGATAACATTGTATGCAGTTGGAGTGGGAAGTTGTGCACTTAGCTTGGTGCTGAAAAACAGAATGAAGAAAACAAGCTAAAAAAAAAAAAAAAGAAAGGGGGAGCTGGACAAGATACATATATTAATTCTTATCTTTCTAAATCCCTGTTCCAGTTTAGCACAGCAGCTGGGTGTTTGGAATCTGAGCCTGAGTGACCTGATAATCTTTTATTTTTTTAATAGAAAAAAAAAAAGAATAATCTTTATGAAGAAAGTGAGCATACAGAAGGATGATGCTCAGATAGGCATGGACTGTGTTGTGCTAACAAGAAGGGGAAAGAGAAGTGAGGACATTAAGGCACTGAGGCATCTGTGATTTTTGTTCTATTCAATTGGCTTCCTTTTCTCTGTCACAGTTTCAGAAAAGCAGCCAACTGTTAAGTTAGGGTTAAGTTAGTTCTTAAAAATTAGACCATATTCCATGAAGAGAGCTATAAGAATACAATTATTCAAACAATACCACCAGAAGACAAAAGCATCTTGCATTTTCATTCTGCATCTCACATCTAATGGAAAAATATAAACATCAAAGAATAGAAAAGTCTAGTTTTCTGACCTTTATATGCAATCTGGACAAAGCAAGGCAGTTTAGGAGAATAAGATGAGATAATAGAAAGCACTCAGAGCAAATCTCAGTATCAGATTTACTTTACACAGTTTAGGAGACAGTATTTATATTTTGCCTTAATTACACTACAATTACAATAGGAATAGTTCCTAGTGGTATACTCTACTGCTACTTATGGAATTAAATTGCCCTATCAAAGCCTGGCCATAATTTCTAGAGTGAAGAGTCAGTCTGAGTTGTCTTCAGCTCAATTTACCATGTACCCAATGAGCCTTTGTACTCTAGGAGTTTCCAGAAATTCCCTGTCATGAACTCTCTAATCTCAGTTCAAGGTTTCCCTTGAGGTCAAGCCATGCAGGCTATCCTATTCTGTGTGCTTTTGAATTTCCTGATCACCAGCAGGACAGGATTTCATCACAGAGCCCCAGAACACCATGCCACACTCATTCAAGCCACTGAACAAGAATGCCCCTGGGGTATGCAGCACCAACTGACTGCTTTAAAACTGCACTCAGTCCCTCAGTCTTCTGTTGGACACTTGCACTGCTCACCCTTAGCTGGCACCCTTTCTGAAGGTAATACACTCAATGATTTCAAGCAGGAATTCCCAAGGGAACCAGATGCTCTGCCTAGGGGAGCAGAAAGTCCAGTCCTAGATAAGTGGTAGGCATGGTCCTCAGACTGGGATATTTGTCTTCTGGTATTTAATTTCAGAGTGCACATCTGTGATTAATGACAAACATTTATTTTAAAGTGTTAGCAATATTATTTGGGATTCAGCAGATTTTTGTAGGACATTATCTGAAACTGGTTCTAGGCTACACATGTTGCAGAAACTACATTTCTTCTGAAACTATAATGAACTTCACATGTAAATATCTTCAGAATATAATTACGACCACCTGGTAAAGGGAATTGATTTTGAAAGCATTTTTGCTGGAAAGGAAACCAAATTCACTCTGGGGAGCAGGGTCTCTCATAGTGTTTCCTTTTCCTCTGAAATAATAGTATGAAGTAAAACCATTCTGGGAAGTGTCAACAAAAACTTAATTTGATGTGCAAGGGCTGAAAAGCCAAAGCTAGAAGAACCATGGGACAAAAGTGTGTTTACACAGATGCTGGATTTTCTCCAAAACCTAAGAAAATAGTACTAAATCCTCTCAGGGCTGAACAATGGGACTGAAATTAGGCATCAGAGAATAATTAATATATGTTAACTTGCTCCCACCCACCCTCTCACTGGGTTTTTTCCCTACAATCACAAATAATCATCATAGTGCAAAGGTTTCTCATCCGTTCATGGTGTCAGCACATAGGCAGGGAAGGAATCACCAACAAGTGGAACTGGTCAGCATTACTGCTTTTATTTTTGTTAAACCATTTTATGCAGAATATAAACAATATTGCAGCTCCTTCATAGAAATTAGTTTTAAGCATGAATTTTTGTGTAAAATCTGAGGATATCTGAGCTGGAGACTGATCCTCTGATAACCAGCTCAAGAACAGACTGACACTCCAGGCTGAGCTGAAATGAGGCTTCTAGGCACAGACCCAGGTCTGTCTTAGAACCCCGAGAAATATTTACAGGGCACTCATTTTTAGCATCTGATCTTAATAAAATTTACTTTGAATAGACTGCTTTATGAAGCAACATAATTCATAGGACATAATATTATGTAGAAGTAGATAAGGTGGTTTATACAATTATTATACATATATATTTTAATATAAATTATATATTAAAATATTGAATTGTANCAGCTGACAGCTATCAGTGGAACCATATCCTCAGAAAACTGAGATGTTTCCTACCACTGACTTTGTTTTTTAAAAAACTTTTATCTGGAGGGCGTGTGTGAGGTAGAAAGGGGAGAGGGAGAGGAAAAGCCGGTATTAATTGCAGAGATTGCAGGCAAAGTAGGATAACAATTTTGAAATAAATCATAAAACCAAACCATAACAGGAAAATCCTTAATAGTCTGAGCAATATACAGAGCCAGTACACTCTCCACAAAGCACAGTGCCCTTTCATTAGTGTTCCTGGAAAGCTCAAAGAAGAGACTTCACTAATGTGGTGGAATATCAGATCTAAATTACTAAACAATTTCATTTTCTACTCCTTTATCCCACCTCGCTACCAAAAAAACTCCTCCTATCCACCCACTCATCAACAAACAAACAAACAGACAAGCATAAAAACAGCAGCTTCTTCCTTGTACACCAATTTGAGAAGCCAGTGAGATTTAAACATATAAATCGGACACTGTTTGTGACTTTTAATAAATGTCTTTTGGACATGGAAACTGCTTCTCTTTGAGCAAGTTATATTTGCAGCTTCATTTGTTAAATGTGATTCCTTCAGCCCTCCAAAATATTTCAAAAACATGCACTATAATGACACAACAAAACTTGTTTCCTTATTTATTTCTCTAGCATTGTAAAGCAATCCTGGCTGGATAATGCAGAACTTCTTTTTTATCAGTTCTATTCAGAAGTTTTGTTTTCTGCCTTCTTATGTGATAGAGTGAACGACAGTTATTCAAATGTCAGGACAATTGGTTATTTTGCACTGATTAGGATACTGTGCATATAAACCTGTGAAGAGTGAAGCTTTTTTCTAATATAACAAATAATAAGAGGAAACTGGAAACTAAATATATTTCAAGTCTTGGCTCTCAGTACCATAAAGCAATTGTCATTTTAAGTGTATGGTCTAATCTAACACAAACAGGTTGTATATATGCTACTGCTGGGTCGCAGTACACTTAGATTGAAGCTACTGGCAACTGAGGCTGGAGCTAACATCAAAATAAAGCAAATAAATATGTGAGAACTAAGTAGTTCTGGAGAATTAGTTCTAAAGAATTCCAGTTTCCTCTTGATCTACCTGTTACCATTGGTCAGCTTCTGTGCTCTAAGATGACTTATTAGGTGTGCCAAGAGAGCTTATTATGATTTTTTTCTATTTAATGTCAAAGTGTCACTTCCATGTGCAGTCTTTCTATCATCAACGTACTTTTGATGGTCCATCTCCTTCATCAGGCCCTTATTTTCATGACATTTGTGGAAGAATAGTTATCTTTGGGACCTCTAGCCTCTACTTCATGTGTGGCTGAATGTGGAGAGCACAGATATGCAGACTTTACAAGCCTTGTTTCCAAAGGAAATCACTCTAAAAAGATACTCTTCTGCCTTTTGTTTTACAAGGAGTGATCTCATTGTAATCAAAAACGGATGTCCTATAAGAGACATTAGACTGTTTTTCCATTCAAATGAAAGATAAACAATTAGCACTACCCAGGTTCAGGAGTAAACGAGCAGGGGTAAGTAAGAGACCAGTGAGCCCACAGAAGGCTCAATGCCCAGTTGAAAGCAGTAACACAGTCTCTTTAGGAAGGGAGGCAAGATTTTCATGTCATGTCTGATGGTGCTTGGTGTACTTCAGGTCCCTTATCAGAGCAGTTTGTTTTCCATATTACTTCTATGGGTAGATTTGCTCTATTTCTGTATAACTCTATGTAAGAGGACACCCTCTGTCTCTAGGGTTCATATTAAAATAAGAAAAAATACTACTAGAAAATAATACGAAAAATGACAACTCAAAAAGAAGCCATGGAAAGAAATTGGAAGAAATATTCACTGGCAAGAAATGCTTGCAGATGACAGAGGTAAAGAGGATGACATCATAAGTAGTAATAATATTATGAAAAAGATAAATGGTCTAAAATTACGGGAAAAGTCACTTTCCACGGTTAGCGGAATGGCCACCAAATAACAGATTTTTTTCTATTTGAGTAAGCTCAGTAATATGATACATGCACCGAGCAGCTACAATGTCAGAAGTAAAAATCAATTTTGCAATAATGGATGCAGCAAACAGGACCAGTACAACTGCATGATATCCCAGGTTTCTGAATTCATGGAAACATTCCTGTCAGTAAATGGCTTCACTTTTAGGACAGGCTTGTCTGGTATCACAGAAATTCACCTAAACTTTAAAAATTATTGTCTCATCTGACATCTCTTTGGCAGAATAGAAGCATTATAGACTGTGTTTCCCAACCAGTGTAAAATTAATACTCAAGACACTGATATTTCTGATTATTTATTATGGCACTTCAAAGCATATAAACTCCATTGCTAAGTGTTTCAAACAAGTGGGGG
>VWZN01007605.1:297947-352580 GCA_013396955.1 Regulus satrapa
TTTGTGTCTGCATATCATATGTAGAGTTCCATTACTGAGGATATTGATCAACCACTGTGAATGGAACCTCAGGAAGAAAACAAGGTTTCATTTAATAGTTATAACCATACTTCCTATTCTCAGAATATCACAAAGGAGAGCATAATTGTGCATAAATTTGAAGGGCAGAACCTGACACTCACTCTACAGAGGAAGGGTCTTCTCATTGTGATGTGGGTATCAACACCTTTCCCAGGAAAGCTGAAGAGGGGCTGCAATTGCTCTTCTTCCCGTTGGCCAAAATCATGTAGCAGGGTGCTAGGAATATGTGTAGGCTGTCTAGCTGACCTGGGTTCCCAAAGGACTTCATCCTCCATCGAGGGCTTAGGTGTAAAACACTGTTGATGAGGGCTCCTTTTCACCAAAGAGCACAAGCCTTCCCACACTGCACACAGCAGGAAGAGGGAGGCTCTCTGGGCTGCTGCTCAGTGCATTAGCTCCCAGTTCTCACTCACCTTTCAAGACCTCCTTTTTCATGGACTGCAGAAGAAAAGCCCTTTGGAAACTAATGCCAGTTTTTACTATTATCCTGTTCCCATTGCCAACATGCTAAGTTTGCCAAGAGGGTTGAGGACATGACTAATTTTTGCCTCTGGCATCTCAAGCTACCATGCAGGACAAGCAAGTATTTTGCAGCTTGCTCTTCTAGACTTGGAAAAGTCTCACAGTTTTTGGGTTTACATCCCTGATTCCACCTCAATATATGATACTATATATCTAACATGACCAGAGAAAATCTGTAAGGAAGTAGGAAATCACACTGCAGTTCTCTGATTTTTTTCCTAGGCTTCTGCCAGAAGTTTTTGATACTGACTCTGCCACCTTTTATGCACAGTTTAATTTGATACTGATCTAGCTATTTGAAGGAGTGATCATGTGATTTTTAAATTTGAGATTCCCAGTAAATACTCTGAAATTCATTTGAGCAGTGGATTTTGAAGTTCTATAAATCTTCATCTATAAAAAGATACTTCTAAAACTCCATGAAAACACTTACTCTTTTATTCATGCAAGTGACTTGAACCATTCACATTCCCCAATAATGAAGACAATTCTGTGCATCCATGAAGGAAAGAACTGTGTTAGAGGGGACAAACCTGCTGACTTTGCATGCCACCCATGTTATTTTCACAGTAAGGTTGGTTTTTGACTCCTTATTGAAAAAGGGTGGAGGGTTCAAAAGAAACAGAGTAGTGCCTGAATAAGGAAGGAACCTGCTGCTTTGCTTCCTACTTGTCCTCTGAACTTCCTGCAAGGATTGTCAGCCTGAATTGTAAAAATCTGTCCACTAAGGATGTCTTTCCCAGGCTTTGCTCCTATTGATCAAGCATGTCTGCTTGATGACTTTTCCAGCTATTTTGCCTTAAAATAAATATTCATTCATAAGGAAACAAATCAAACTCACCTCTTCCAGTGAAGCACAATGCAAAGATCTCCTTTGATGCGCTATTAACCTCTGCTATTAACACTTGCCAGTATGTAGGAGACTGCTCTAAGTCAAGCAGAATCTCTAGGCTTGCCTTAACTCTGCTTTCTTTGGAACTTCAGGAGTTCCTCTTTGGAACTTCAGGAGTCATGATCAAAACCAGGTCAGGAGCTCCTTTGCCTTCACACACCTAACATCTGTCCCTGGGCGCATCCTTAGTTTTGTAAAATCCCAAGAAGACCAGCTCAATGTAAAGATCATTTTTCATTAAGTTAAAGATAATCATATGCAAAGTACCACCTCTACTTGTTCAGGCTGCTCCATCGCAACTTTTATCAGCTTTCAGAGCAAGGCTGAGCAGGAAGCAGAGACCATGGAGTAGTCTACCAGCAGCAGAGCACCCTGAGCGCATGAAGCTACTGCATGCTCTTGGCAAACACTAGAAAGGCTCAGAAGAGTAACTCAGGCCTTCCAAGGGGAAAAGGGGAACCTGGCTGAGATCAAACTACACCAGTAAGGAAAAAGACTATTAGGCCAGGAGATGGTGAAGGCAGAGAAGTGCATCTGGAAGAGGCATCGCTGATAGGTCAGTCTCAACGTGACTCCAAGCCATTCAGTGCAAAGGCAGGGCCTGCACCCAGCCAGGAAACTGGTTGCACATGGAGTTGGTAAGGTGGGCAGTGAGCCAGCAATCCTGAAAACTGCAAGGAAGTGCATACACGTGTAGGAGATACATTTGGAAACAAGCATCTTGAGAAACTGTTAAATATAGTCCTAGGATATTCAACTTCTGAGGGTTTTTCTGGCTTACTTAGACCATATAAACTCCTTGGTCATTTAAAATCCAAACAAGCAGAAGTGAAGAATTTGCAGTGTTCGCTAACACTGCTACTCCTGGTTGAAATCTTCAATAAAAATGTCATAACCTTTTCCTAAAAACTATGCTGTGGATACTTAAAAAGGGAGTACCTCACCCAGGTTGTGTAATCCAAATGGCATATCCATCCATTTGAGGACTATTTTCCCTATGCACTGATAAGAATGACTAAATAAATAGGTATTTGTATAATGAAAATATCTAAGATTATTCTAATAATTGCTAAATTATCTTCTAAATTATATTATTACTATCTAATATATTATATAATTATTATCTAATCTATATATTATCTAATGCTAGGCATTAGAGATTTAGCCATTTTAATGTCATCACCTGCCATCAGACATCCTGCGTGGCCATGGCATTTGCATTTAGGCAATCCTAGCTTTTTAGCATCTGTTCCAGTCCCTTTTATAGTTGGGCAAGCACCCACAATTTTGGTGGGATACAATAATCAAGATTAGTGGGCTAAAGAACGGCAACACGCAAAGTCAATGCTCACCCAGACACGCTTTGTTGTGCATGAGTGACCTTAATACCCTGAACATCCCCAGTGCTGGCCTGTGCATGTCAGGAAGCTGTCAGAGCTTTGTTTCGGGCAATCAGCAGCAGGAGCTGGCACTGTAGGAGCAGCTTGCAGCAAAGCTATCTAAAAGCTCAGGGAAGAAAGTCATTATAGATTATCTTTAACGTTCTTGAAAAATAAATTTGTACCTTTATCTCCACGATACAGGGAGAGCAATTTTCTACATATTAGCATAATAATCATCAGAGGAGTGCCTTCTTGCCCATCTTGCTTGTTTATATCACTCCAGTATCTTGCAGTCTCGAGAATGCACATTTTTAGCTTTATTTTTCTGTCCTGTAGGTTTTGCTTTACACGTTGCATATTAAAAACCCAGTCGTTACTTCTTTATCACGCACAAAACGTATCAGAGCTTTATCACTGCAAACTGCGGATCCCAGCACCCACAGCAAAGGCAGCACCAGCCTACACTGGTGGTCTGAATGGTTGGTGATCTCTCAATGGCAACACTGCAGGCCTTCGGCCTAACCTAAGCAGGAAGGCTGGGCATGTGTGGGTTAAAATTAAAGCCACACTTAGCAAAAGTGTGTGTTTTTACAGAGCAGGATGCCTACCCATGCTAGTAAAACAAAAAAGTGAACTACCTTTCTTTGACAACAGAAGGAATTCATTTTGGTGATAAAAAACTAGCTAGGATCTTCATTTTTCTCCCTTTTCTATTGATAAATATAAGCCTAAATACAGGGACAAAATAAATCAAAGATACTTAAATATTATTAATAGTTAATTATTAATTACTTAACTCCTGTTTAACTCTTTAAGCACATAGAGATGTCTAATTACTTAAGATGGATGTAGGCACTTCAAATTAAAACACAAGTTTTGTACACTGATGTACAGACTGTCAAGGAAATAAAAAAACTTGCAAAAATCATTGATATGTTACAGTAAGAGGGCTTTTGAGCATATGAATACATGATTAACCAGGGGAGCAATAATTGTGAATAGGTCTTCCACTTGAACAATTCTCACTCTTCCTGCAAAGCTTTTTCAGTTAAAGTTATTGGTATATGATGTTATTCTAAACTGTGGGAAAAACAAAAACGAAATAAAATAAAACAACCTGTCCTTTGAACAGTCTTACTTCAGTTTGGTCCTCTTCTACTGTACTCCTCTAGCTTGGTAAGATTTAAAACCCTCTCAGTTTCAGGTGTTCTCATAACCCCTCTGCTGTAAGGGAGCTCTGTAGCAGTTTTAGCAGCTCAGCACTCCAAAACCACCCCGAAGAGCTTGTGACCTAATTAAAAAAAAGGGTTCCAGTGCAGAGAAGGTATTTATCCCAGACAAAATTATTAATATCTCTTGTTCCCACATCCAAATTTCATTGAATAATCTTATCTCACACTCTGTTTGTTGCAAACACATGGGAAACATCCAATGTCTTTAGCACAGCTCTGCTTCTCCAGCATAAGACAGCACCTTGACTTCAACATTCTAATGAAGAACTTGCAGAGAATTACCTTGACAGTGCTGTTTAAAATCATCTTGCTTTCAGAACAGTGTCCATCTAATAATCTTGGCAAAAGTAAGGTAAAACTAGTCTCAGATCTGCATCCCAAATCTGCTGCCACCTTTGGAAATACAGGTAGTTTCAGAGAAATCAGGCATGTGATTATAAAAAGGTAGAAGTAAAGCCTCTCAAGAGTACCCCACCTGCAAGTCCCAAAACTGGAACCACATTTTTGTTATGAACAAAACTGATGCACATGAAACACATGTGCAGCTGACACCTTCACCTGCACAGCCTGAGGAGAGATCGACCTTTCCAAACCCACAGAGCTTTGCAATACAGATGAGACACCTAAGCAGTTACTCTAATAAATAATAGGGTTGGACATGAGACTATAAACACCAAATAAAGCTCTCCCTTTGATCTTCATAAAGTAGTTAATGGAATATCCCAAAAGTGAGCGACAAAACCACTACAAAACTGGACTTCAAAGATAGCCCTTTTCTCCAATTATCAAAAAAACTAACTTGGGAAACTTATTTAGTTTTATGCAGGATGAGTAACTCTACTGTGTGTTGACATAAACTTGTTACTTTAATAGCTGAGATAAATTTACATTTAGCAAATTTCCCACTTCGTTCAAAAAAGAGGAAGAAAGTGGCAGGGACTTAGCAACAGATATATTATAAACATAGTAGTATAAAAAAAACACTCCACATTTGCAGCCTGCTGTCCCTCAGCAAAGTCGATGATGAATAATTTTAAAAGTTTTCTTCCAATTTTTAATAAATTTAATAGCTTTCAAATAAAAATAAGAATAACCACTCTAAAAATGTCTTGCCTTACACTGATAGAAATTTTGTGGGAAATAACGTTCAAAGAACTCCGTCTTCATTGCAGTATTAATTTAATAGCTAATGTGCATTATTCACATTGATAGGCAAACACATATTAGTCCAACATGCAGCTGCTTAGAAAGATGCACTCGTGCATCTTATGCCACTCTGACCCACTCATGATAGAAGATCTGTTGCTCTGGTATGTTCTCCTTCGAGGGGAAGGCAGGGAACATCTGAAGTCTTTCGGTCATCTCTCCGATTCTGTTGCATAGGAAAAAGCCTTCCGTGCAGCCTGCTGTTTCTAACACATGTAGATGCAAACACACTTGTTTTTCCATTCTTCAGGGATTCTTCTTCTTGTTTTTCTGCTCTTCCTTAAGGTCTTTTGCATAGCATCTGGACTCCAACGCTGTTAACATTTCCCCTGTCGTCAAGTGGGCTCCCTTCATTATCAGTCGATCTCCATCAGCTATAAATGAAGAAAACCTTAAGAAGTCACAAAGTGACAACTTCTCTGATGTGCAGTTGTTTTGTACCTAAAAATCCAAATGCACAGTTCGCCTTGCCTGATTAGAAAGTACTCCAGCTGCTAAAGAACCTAGCTATGCACCCCTGCCAAACAAACAGATCAAACTGCGCACAATATGCATTTAATTTTCACTTCTGCATCGCATTATTGAAAAACCTGAAGCATTTGTCTGGGTATGCCTACAGTAAGAACACATTTGATAAGAACGGTTCATCTTGTGCCCCCAAAGTCATCTCACAAAAGGCAAAGAAGGCACAATTTCTACACATGGCTAAGCATTTTAGCAGCCTGTTGTCTGCAGCCCATTTAATGTACTTCGGCCAAAACAATGAATTGGTTCACAGAATCCTGTGGCTGTAATGTAAAAAACCAGGAAGCACTAGGATTTATAGACTTCTGAAAGAATTTATTTTAGAACAGGCAGGGAGCAGTATAAGTTGACTATTATCCAAGTTAATTATTTTGCAAGATTTGCAAATCTGAAACCAATACCCAAACCCATACAGTGAAATACCATGCCTGGCATCCGTGTTCCAGCCTCATCTTTATCAACTACATGGGCTGCAACACTTCACTGGAGAAAAATCAGCTCTCAAAAAATGAAGAGTTTAGAGGTATCTTGGCATTAATGAGATAAACTGGTTTGGGTTAACACTGTGAAAAAACATACAGCTTTGAGTCTTAATACATCACAAGGATGGGAAAGACAGAGGCGGGGGGGAGAGAGAATCAAACAATGTTAACATTGAAATAGGTAAACTTTCCTAAACAAAACAAAGACCATTAAACAGTTTTGACATTTCCACCAATTCACTAAAAATATGGAAGTTTAAAGACGAGAGGGTAGCAGGAACCAACATTAAGGAAAACTTTAGTGTGCTACATGACATATTGGTCCATTACAGCACAGCAGGAAAGAAGATGCAGCCAGGGAAAAGGACAAAAGCAGATTAGAGCCATCTGTTCATAGCCTTGAATCTGGGACGCTTCCAGAACTGATGAAATTTCCACCACCAATTCCCTGCCTGCTCACTATACCCTCAAAGGAAAGCAAGAAATCTGCTGTACATGGTTGACCTCATTCTGCAGGTCCATCTGCACTTAAATAGCCTCACCCATCCCAGCAGCTCCTTCGAGTTGCAGTTACCCTGATGCATAAGCAACTAAAGGTATCCAACCTTCCGTTCTCAAGACTGAGATGCCTCCACCACAGGTGACATAAAAATATCGCAGAAAGTAAAAATATTATTATGTAAAAACAGAGCTACATTTACTTTCCTGGAATTGTACCTGACTGCAAGGTCACATAAGTACATCACCACAAAAGTACACTCAGCTCCAGTGTTGTCAGTTGCTGGATCTACGATCCTTCAGATCTAGCAATAGTAGAGACATATATACACATTTATCTAGACATCAGGCTGTTAGCAACACCTTCTTTCTTTTTTCCTCCCAGCTGCATAACATCTAGTTATGGACCAGAGACAAAAAAAAAAAAAAAGCCCCCAAAAAGCCCCAAAACCATAATAACATTATAATAACATAAACTCTTTTGTTTATTTAAAAGCAAGCTCCTTACCAAACTTAACATCTATGACTGGTTCAGATCCATCATGTCTCACATCAGCAGTTATTTCACAGTTTGTATTAGTAGCTTGGATTTTTTTGTGGTAAATACATTGGAGAAATTTTCTGAAAATATATTAAAAGAATTAAATATATTAAGTATGTTATAGGCAAAAATTAAAGTAAGCATATTTCTAAAACTAATTTGCATATCTCCATATTGCAGGGCCACAAAGTTTAAACAAACCAGGATTTGTACTTAAGTTCAGACAGGTTCTTCTTATGAGAGAATCACTCTTAAAAATCGAAACAGATATTCCTTATATACTAAAAGGCAAAGAGCATACCAGAGAACTTTGTAAAACTTCACCGTTCTACAAACTTTCTGTGTTTCTCTTTGCTAGATTAGTAACAATAATTTAAAAAATAAACAGCAAAGGCATTTTAATTTTTCTTTATACATCATTTGCTCGCCAATGTTTTTTTATTTGGGTTTGAGACAGCATTTATTTATACGGCATCTTTGGTGTCCTGTAGATTGCTGAGACGCACGACAGCTACTTTAAGCTGCTATTCTGGCAGTTTAAAGATATTCTAAATTAAGCTGTGTTACTAAATTCATTTTAGGTGTGCCTGTAAAGTCCCCGGAAAAGGACATTTTGGAATCCTTTGGCGCACAGCCTACACCGCTGGGGGAGCAGAACCCCCTACACTTCTCCAACAATTCATTACGGGCACGGAGGAGCTGCTGTTGCCCCGCTTCCCCGCTCCCGGCACCTGCCGTGGTTATGGAGCCCCGCTAGAGCCTCAGCCACGACGGGGCAGCGCACTGAGAGCTCTCCGGCAGAGCTCAGTGCCCCGGGCCAGCAGCACGGAGCGGCCCCGGGGCCGAGAGGAGAGACGGCGGAACCCGCCAGCGGGGAGGCCGCAGCAAGGGCCTACGGAGGGCGCCTGCAGACAGGAAGGCCGGGGGGAGCGGGCCGGGCCCAGGGCCGCCCCCGCGGTCCCCTCACCTGGTGCTCTCCACGTTGGGCTCGAAAGGGCAGAACCGCACCACGATACTCTTCACGGGCCGCAGCACCAACCTCACCTGGGACGCCATCTTCTCCCCGCCCCCTACTACAGCTCCCAGCAGCCCCCGCGCAGGGACGCCCGGCGGCGGCGGCCGCGGCGCGCCCCGCGGACACCTGGGAACTGTAGTCCCTGCCGCGGCCGTCGAGGCGGGAGGCCCGGGGGTGCGCTGNGATCTAATCTTACTCTGCTTGTTTGAAGCCATCCCCCCTGGTCCTGTCACTACACGCTCTTGTGAAAAGCATCTCTTCCACTTTCCTGCAGGCTCCCTTTGGTACTGGAAGGTCCCAGCAAGGTCTCCCCCAGAGACTTCTCTCCTCCAGGCTGAGCAACCGTGGCTCTCTCAGCCTTTCCTTGCAGGAGGGGCGCTCCATCCCTCTGATCGTCTCTGTTCTTCTCCTCCGCACCTGCTCCAGCAGATCGATGTCCGTCGTGTCCCGAGCGCCCCAGAGCTGGATGCAGCAGTCCCCGTGGGTTTTCACAAGAGTGGAGCAGAGGGGGAAGATAAGGATCAGTGAGGAGCTTCCAATACAGCTGAAGATAAATTAGAGGCAATGTTTTGCAGCACATCAAGGAGGAGAGAGATTTGCAAGAGGCACTTAATTTTTCCTTCATAACTAGTTATGTCCAGGAGTTGCGTCCCAGCCCTTTAATTAAACCTGGAGAAGAGGAGGCTCAGGGGTGACCTGATGACTCTCTGCAACTCCCTGAAAGGAGGGTGTATCCCGGGGAGGATTGGCCTCTTCTCCCAGGCAGCTAGCGACAGGACAGGAGGACACAATCATAAGCTGCACCAGGGAAGGTTCAGGTTGGGCATTGGGGAGAAATTCTTCAAGGAATGGAATTGGAAAGGGCTGTCCAGAGAGGTGGTGGGGTTACCATCCTGTCTAAGCAAAGGCGGGATGGTGCCTGGCGTTTGCCCGCGGGGTGCACCTGATGGTCTCAGAGGTCTGGGGCAGCCTCATCGATGCTGTCACTGCCTGGGTGCCGGTGTCGCCGCGTGTCCGGGTGCCACTAGATGGCACAGCCCTCCCTGGCAAGTGGCTCCGCAGCGCCGGGACCTCGGGGAGCCACGGCATCCGAGCACACCTTGGGAATTCCGGCGCAGAATTCGATACAGACCCACGATCCCGACCTACGGGAACTGCATGAAAGATCTGTCATCCCTTGGAATGGGGAACCTATTTTTAGAAACTTGTCTTTGTTTATTCCAAGTGCTCCTCCTTTAAAAAACTCACACAGTCATTCGGTAAAGCAATTGTCTTCAGTGAGATTTGGACGAGAAACCAGCTAGCAAAACTAAGCACAATGGAGTCAATATAGTTGTAATGTTTGAATTCTCGAGAAAGAGAATAAAAAATGTATATGTATATGCGTGAATGTATGTATTTATTTATTCATTCATTTTTATATTTGTTATATATAATGGTTTTCCCTTATGGAAAAAATAAGGGGCAAAATACATTATGGTGAGATGTCTTTTACAAGACTTCTCTGTGACCAATAAATAGTTGATTTAAATGGGAATTTTTCCTATACAGTAGGCTTAGACACAGGGCAAGGTCAGTACTTTGCATTTGGAAGGCGAAAGTAACTTGTAAAATTTCAACATCTCTTTCTTCGTTAAGAAGAATAACACAGAGAGCTCAGTGTATCCAATTTAAAATCTGTGTCAAAATTTCCACTGGCTTCTATCGTAACACTGAAGGAATAACACCAGTAAAGGACAGGGGAAGAAAGAGTGATCACTGGTTTTTCTAAGTGCTCCATTCTTCACACTTTTGGTACTGTGGCACTCACTGACTTGAAAATATACATACCCAAATCAGGTTTATATTTGCTCTTATTGCATTTTGATGATAATTTAAGAAGAATGTTTAGCTTACATTGCACAATTAAATGAAGAGAAAATTTTGTTTACTCCTTTCCACGCTCAGATCAGTTATTTTTTTAAATTTTTATTGTCAGCAGTAAAATTTGCATATTTCCCCTTAAGCCATCTGTTCAGAGTAATTGAAAACTAACTCTGATATTCCAAAGTAGTTTTTAATTTTTTGAAGTCTGAGAGATTCACAGTAACACCATACAACAGGTACCTGTTAACTGAAAGTCTCTGTGTTCTATTTCTCTCTTCAAAGAATAGTCTGTATCTGTGGTGTGAAATTCCTACTCATCCCTACAAACAGGAATATCCCTTCTTTGCATGCTACCCCTTCTTGTGGACAACCAAGTCTTTCTTGACACTTACTCTAAATGTAATAATTTTAGGTGATGATAATTCTGATGGGAATGTGAACTTTTACAGCTACTAAATTAGATAAATAAGCAGGAAAGTGATGCAGCTATTTTTAAAAACCCAACAACAAAACAAAAGAACCCCAACCAAACCCAAGCATTTCCTCATCTGTCTTTAAAAACAAGTGGTGGTTAAGCACAGTACATTGGACTACCCTTACTTTATACCAGAGCAACTCCAACTGACCTCTGCCGTTTCAGGAAAACTGATGATTTATCCATATAAGGCCTTGAATCCATCTCTCCAACTCCAGCAGGTAATCTGGGAACTCTCGAGTGCCTGCATTTGAGCCGTTCTTCAAGGACATCACTGGGAGTCTGAATGATTCATGATTCTCATACCTAGTGATAATGTACATAGTCCTAAAGCACAGTAACATGAAGAAGCATCAAAAGATACATTATTATAATGGAAACAATTTCAGTATTCCTTTCACGAGGTGGATCTTTTTTATTATAAATACTGCCTCATCCCAAGTCTACAGACTTTTGTGTTACCAGTTTCACTGAAGTGTAGCCACTAGCCCATAGATGATTTATATCTAAGTACCATATACAGCGAGAAAAAAAACTGCGGCCATGCTTTTTACATTGTATTTATGTGGAGAAAAGTTGCAGAAAAAAGTTATGCAGAACAAGATCTATAGTATTAATTATACCAAGTAAATTTTCCTATTTTTTCACTGGTCATTCTAGATCTTTTAGATCCTGGGAAGATTATTCTGCTTTTCCTCCTGTTTCTTACTTAGGTGCTTTTATTTTCTGTTCTGTTTTCTGACTATAGAAAGGCCCACAGTTCAGAACTCTTGAAATCTAATTTCTCTCTCGTTTGGGCATCCCTGCTTTTAGCACCTTGGCTCTGACTTTTGATTGCTCTTCAAATGCTGCATGAGAGAGGTTTATCAATGCTGCATTTCAGGTGTGTGTAACACCTCTCTGTGTTTATTCAGTTCTGGAGACTCGGATCCTTGTCTCTGACTGTCCTCAGCTCATTGCCTCCTCTGCATCTTCATCCTTTTCCTGCTGAGTCTTTCTCCGAGCCTCGATGTCACAAACATCAATAGGCCTGGAATTGAGCAATCAAAAATGTCATTTCTGTGCATCTAGTTACAAAGCTGTGTGGTCCAGGAATAAAATTTAATGCTGCCTTCAGGGCAGTAAGCAGTGCTGAGGTGAAGTGAACCAACACAAAGCCAGCAGCCCGCCTGTTCCACACCGAGGTGATGCTTCCAGAAGAGGCTCTTCGAGAAAGACTGCATGCTGGGCCTGACAGGAGAAGCAAATTATTTCTGGAAACAGAAAAACACTCTGACAGGTGTGGTATAATGGAGCATATCTTCGAAAGAGCAATGGACAGAGACAGTCAAGATCACGAAGGACTTGCAGCAAGTCATTATAAAGAAATAGTGTCACATTGAAGGACATGTTGGAATCAATTCCCTACCATACTGGAGGAACATTGCTTATAATCATAAAAATATAAACCAGTCTGTGTTTTCTGTCTGGCTTTGTTTCTTCCTCTGAACTGAATATTTTACACCATATGTCAGTTACTGAATTTTAAAAATATTTTCCTTGAGATAAGTGCTGGTAAAGGTCCTTTATTCTCTGAAAACTGTAGAAATCAAGCATAGTTTTCTACTAATATTATAACAAATTTTGCATTTTATGTATAAACCAGCTTATACTTGTATGCTGTTAATGTGGTTTTCAAAAGTAAAAGCAAAAAATAAAATCAACCAGCAAAGGTGCCATTTACAAGGAGCCTGCTTTATAATTAATTCTGAAATAATAACTCTGCGTATCAGTTCAGAAAAGCTCTTATGGGAGAGAATAAACAGATTCCCTAGTTGCTCTTTACTCCTCTGCAAACATGTATTTCTATTGCCCGAGGTTAACAACTGCCAGCAGAAATGTTTGCTAAAATAATATGCAGCATTTAACTGGCTGAGAACATACTGTGCCAATTCCTGACTTGTAACTTAATTTCTTGAGGATAATACCAAAAGCTTTATTTTATACATTTTCTTCCTCATCTATTAAGTATGACATTAAATATCTGCAGTTATCCTTTGGATTTTTATGTTGATTTAAAATATACACTTGCTTCCAGCAAAGAAAGTTCATTATCATAATAGCAAAAGGCACAAAGGTGAGGAGAAATGAATGGCAAAAAGTCAAGGTTAGCACCTGTGTCCTTGAGGTCTGGAATCTGTTCTGGCAGCTCCA
This sequence comes from Regulus satrapa, assembly GCA_013396955.1. NCBI lineage: Eukaryota > Metazoa > Chordata > Aves > Passeriformes > Regulidae > Regulus > Regulus satrapa. The sequence continues at coordinate 310,858 of VWZN01007605.1, forward strand.
GGTAGATTTAACGTGTGTATTTTTACTTTAAGGGTCCTTGCACACAGTGGCTCACAGGCACAGTCCCATTTGACAGATCTGACTCAGAGCCATTATCATAGTTTGAGGTGGAACCGATTTTTCCCAAATGCAGAATTTGGGGAAAGCAGTTGTATTAGAATTTGATCTATATTTTCAAAGACATCCTGAAGGTTTGTCTGTGCTTCAAATAACTTGGTAGAGGTTTTGAGGAGCTCAGCAGCATATTGACATTTGTACCACTTTGCTAAGGGCACGCTTCAGTGCTGTGAATACCATAAGCAAAGCAGTTTGTTTTCACTGTGTTCTGCTAAGAATAGCTATGCCTATAGATTGATGGTTTAAGTTATTAGTATTGTCAGCAAAGTATAACAACACTGCTCAATTGAACATGGTGACCAGCCAAGATAGTCTCTCGGTATGCTTTCATTTTTTCCATGTCAAGAACTTACACTTTATATTCTACAAGCTTATTTATGCACCAATTTTTACTTCTATTTTATAGATTTCAAGAATGTATCTAGGCATGGTATACATGTAAGCCATAGAAAAACTACTTAATAGAGATAAAAGATGAAGCATAAAAGAGTCTAAACATTTAGACATAAAGAAACTAAATATCAAAATAAGGGATTTTTATGCAACCATTTGCTGTAACAAGTTTCATATAATTTAATCTATCTATTAATATAAGCAAAAGGTATCTCCTCAAGCGAGTAATTGTAAAGAATTATTGCCATATGTATGAGTAGAAGACCATATTTCTTTTAACTCAGACATGTATCTATATCAGTGACATGCTACTAAATTTGATATTGTAATTCCAATATAAAGGTAGTTTGACTTATCGAGAGGCCATGATAAAATATGGCCTTGTTGTTGTTGTAAATTTAAATATGCCACAATTTCCTCCATGTGGAGCTCATTCTACATTTCCCATCCTATGCTCAGTTACAAAAAAAAACCCTCATACCAAACCACCTAGCAACTGGATCACAAATCTGTCGGCCTTACCTTGTACTTAGAATAAAAGAGGTAAGTTAAAAGCCTGAATAGCACAGGAAGATTCAGGTGGTGTCCCACAAGAATTTCAGGTGCAGTGTGGTCAGTGATATGCACTGACTTTCTTGCAGAAATTAATAGAATAAAGATCTGAGTTATTTTGAAGTTTTTGTCTGATATCTCCTTATGTGATTACAACAGTATTGTAATAATTACTTTATTGTGAGCTAATTGAAGCAACTTGTCAGAAGTTAGAGGAGAGCAAATAAGATACTGCAAGACTTTGTTGTCCATACAGAAGCTACATCATAGAAACCATAGGCAGCAGATGACAATTTAGATAGATATTCCCAGGAAATTGATGTTACGCAGATGAAATTAGGGCTATGAAATGCCATATAAATCAGAACTGGTGAGTTTTATTCAGGCATGTATTACTAGTTAATACAGGAATTAAGCAAGTATCATTTCTCAAAGCAGTAATTTTCAACCTATGGACCCTTAGTCTTCCGTGGCCTATGGATTCATGAGGGATTACTTTAAAAGAATACTAATTCTTACTCTTGGCAGAGTTCCAGTCGGAGTCAAGGAGTCTCAGTCTCCCTTTGAACACTGTGAGGATCCACAGTGTTACTGATCTTTACAGATCAGTAAAGGTTGAACACCACGGTGTAAGTGCTTGCTGTTCAGCCCTGATGACAAGAGATAGCAGAGTATTGGTTACCAGGCTAGTTCCAAATGATTTTCAGATTTTCCAGACAGAGATTCCTAATGTTTTAAAAATATCAAAGATTTTTCTCTGTATCACTCAAACCAAAAGAAATCATCACAATTTTTGCCCAGTCTTGAATTACTGACTGAATATATCCACATTTCATCTCTCCTGAACTACATTAATTAACTTTAACATCTGAGAGCCCTTAGGAGAACCAATTCAGTTCTTACCTTCATCCAATTTCTTGTGTGACATATTAAACAGAGAATGTGCAAATCAGAGGTTTAGTGTGTAAACTTGTGTTTAGTTTTGTGCATACAATACTGTTGTTGGCCTATTGAAATTACTGGACTAAATTTCACTAAAGTTAGTCACGTTTCTCTCTGTAGTACTGATGGGTAAAAAATATCCTGATGAATCAAAACTACTAAGCTACAGTTATTTCTAATACATTTTTATTTATGCTGTTTTCCCCTTTTCTTGATGAATGGGAAGTATATAAAGACAAGAGATTAATAACTATTATATTTATACATATATAAGATATAAAGAATATTTCATATCTGAAATGTAGAAAAATATATAAAATATAATTTATTTTCCAAAAATAATTTCACAGTAAGAAATTTTGTCTCTTATCAATGCCCCATTGAGAAACTTAGAGAAAATCAAACATTTGTGACTGATATGACTATAACAAACTCTAGAGCTCTATAGAGATACAAACAAATATTTAAGAGACAACCACTTCAAAAGGAAGAGACAGAAGCCAGACTTTAGCTATTTTATTTAATCTCCATCATGCCTGCAATGAGGGAGTACATTCATTTACTGCAGTCTCTCCCAGAAAATCCATATCCTCAAACAAAGGCTCAAACATCAGTTTCTAAGGCAGCTGTTTCTGGCAAAATACATCAGCTCTGTACAGGTATAGCAACAGTATGAGGTTTGGGGGGGCACAGGCCTTCCTTGTATACGTGTCCCTTGCACAGCAGCAGCTGAGTTTATCAGCAATACTAGAATTCAGGTGGTGTCTTGGCCCGCTCCCATGCCACAGGCACAGAACTGATTTGTCTCCACAGACGCTCCGTTGTCCAAACTAATAAGAGTGATGCTCTTGCCGTGACTGCACGGAAAGGAGCGCACCGTTTGAGAAAGGCAGCAGCACACAGCAAAGAGGCAACTGCCTGTGGCTTCTTGCAGAACACATTTATGGCAGCAGACAGCTCCCATGGAACAGTGGTGATGAGCCAGATGTCTCTGCTGCTGCACCCTACGCTGCCCGCACTAGCCAACAGCACCGCTCTGCCTTTTGTAGAGCTTCCACCTATGTGTCTGTAATCAAGCAGATTTCTTCTCCCAGTCTTAGACAAATGTGTACATAATCTATTTCAGTTATTGATCTTTTCTATTTGGTAGTGACACATTTCAGTTTTAAATCCTCCGCGCTTCTCTGTCTAAATAAGCTGGTCCTGTCTCCCCCTCTCTGCAGGCTTTTGGGACACAGTCAATACCTATAAACTCTAAAGATGTGAAGGGAGGTTTCATCTCATTAAAGTGTTCCATGAGTGGAGATTTCTTTACTCCTTCTTGTGATTTGTGTCCACAATTTCTGACCTCTACTATCTGTGTTGTCTCACTTATACATTGTGTGGCCCTAGGGAATGTACTCAAACATGTCACAGGACTTACTAGCAGATTTTTGCTTTATATTATACACCTTCCTTCTTCCCTATCAGAGTATTCTCATCAGTTTATAGACTGTTCAATAGCTCAATGGGTAAAATCATTTTTCTAGAATACCAGGTGCTGGGAAAAGTACTTATATTGCTTTCAGATATTGCTTCTCCACAGATTTTTCACTGTGCTTATGTCAATAATGCAATTTTTCACTCTTTAATGCTACAATTCCTCAGTAAAAACCAATTATCTTTAGGAATATCATAGCTGTCAGGGTTGGTTTTTTGGTTTTTTTTTTTCCACTATGTTTATCATACCTGAGATTCTGACTGTGTCATGTTGCTAAGGTTTATGGAAACTGGATATGACCCAGTCTCTTTCTCCCTCTTCGAGCACCTCCAAGAGGCTTAAAGTGAGTCACAATTTTATTTTTTTTTAAATACAAGTGAAGGAACAGTTACTTAGCTTCCTAACTCTAAACAGAGTCCATATACTTCAAAATGTCCAGGGATTGTGGGCGTGTGATGACAGTAATTTCCCAGGGCATCCCATTGCTCCTTTGCAAGCCAGCAGTGTTGGCTTCAGAAGTCTCCCATGGATCCTCTGCTTCTAAATATTCAAGTTGGCCCCATGGTAGAACAGCCTCCCTTTGCTCATGAATGCAGCCCCAGCATAACAAATTACACTTGAACAGCTTGAGAGCTGGAGGTGGCTAAAGAGTCCCCAAACTACCACCCACCATCTAACAGCAGCCAGCAGTTTCCAAATTTGTTGTAAATCCTTGCAGCTAGTAGCTACAAAGATTCTTTTTTTTTCTCCATCTAAATAAATTAGGCTGCTGGCCTTCCCATCCTAGAAATGTAGAGGGCAAGTCAGAGGAGGGGTCTGTGGTAAAAGGAGCCTCACAAAGACAAATGAGGCCAGAAAGAAGCTGTATTCAAAGAAACATTAAGTCTAAACCATTCTCTGTGTTGCTAAAATTTCATTTAACAGAGAGAAGTGTCTGATTAGGATTCTGAGCCTCACCAGAAATTTGATGAAGCCACCAACAGCTTTACTAAAACACTAATCTTTGAGTGACAGTGCGCAGTCTTGCATAAAAATGCTCTTTCTATTGACATCCGGTTTGAATATGTGCATAATTGGCTCCACATGACTTGGGAATGATCAAGATCTTGAAGCAAAAATCAGGAAATGCCATAAAGCAAAGTGCTATGGGAATGACAATGTTGTATGTATTTATGAAAAGTTTCCATCAGGAAAAGTAGCCAAACATGAAGCATTGTTAATCTGCTTCTCCATAGAATTTGCACAGTTCAAGAGCATGCATGAAAATACATAACATCTAGATGAAATAGAAAAGGGATATCAAATCCTTTGGTTGGTATCAATCCATAAAGGGATTGCTCTGCCCTGTTAGGAACTTGGTATGGTCTGAGCAGCACTGGTCAGCCAGTGCTTGAAACCTTGGCTGAAAAGGCTTATGCTTTGGATTTTTAGTAAGCCTTCCAGATAAACAATGGATGCAGTGAGCTGAAAAAATTATTTTTCAGCTCATTCAGTTCAATTCAATGCAGCTCATTCAGGTGGCATTCAATAAAGTGATGTGTCAGTTAAATAAGTGCACTTTGAAGCATTTATGTCTTGTATCAATCAGAGAATCAAAATCAAGAAGTTTTTGAAAACTGCTGATTAGTTGCAAAAGGCAATGCTGGTGCAGAAAAGAGAAGCAAGGGATAAACTACCAACCTAATTCTTAACTTGGGGTCTGGAAACTATTGAAGACACATAGCCAATAATGATAAAGTAGGAAACAAAAAAAGAAGCCCCCCAAAATAATATTTATATTTCATAATTTTCATCTGTTTGATTAGGAAATATAAGTAACCACAACACACTTGGAAATACATGAGGCTGATGGTGTTTTGGAAATGCATCAGATGGCTACGAGCCCCTACCTGTATTTTGGACCAGTGCTTGTGCAGAAGGATCTGATGCTTTCCACTGCTAATATTCATGGCAACAGGCATCTAGGCTTATGCAAGGATGCATTCATTGAAACCAAAACAAAAAGGTACTCCTGCTCCCATGGGGAAGTGACTCCCTGGATGAGCCTGTGAATCCATGGGAGCTGACTTCATAGGGTCACCATATTGTTCAGCAAGGGCATTTGGGTCCATTCTCTTTCTGCTTTCCAGTTCTCAGAGAATGATTTTTCTGTGCAAATAAGGGAGGAGAGATAAATCCAAAACCTCCCCCAAAATACTCCCTGCATATTAAACATTTAGGCATATTAATCTGTCTCTGTGCTTGTTTCTGGGATGGTATTGATCAGCTACAAAACCTGTGCTCAGAATCAAAGGTTTGTTGCCATTAAATTTTTCCAGGTGACGTTCATTCAAAATTCTTGTTGAAATTTCTGAATATAACTAAATAAGCTGTCTCTAATGCCAGAATATCCTTCTAACTAATATGAATTTAGTATGGATTCCTTTAAGAAAGCTGAGTGCCACAGAAATGGTGATTCAGTCTGATTGTGCCAACACTATGTGAAGATCAATTACACTTTACAGCTAGGCAAATCATATCAGATTTGCTTTAATGGATTTTCCAGAAGGCATTTTCTCAAACTGCTGGTGCACAGCTTAACAACCAGAGCTTGTGTAATTCTTCTCTTGGATGTTTCACAATGACATTTTTTGGTCTTCTAAATGTGAGACCCCAACTAAGGTAACAGAGCAAGTAATGTTGGCAATAGAAGCAGGTAATGTGAAATTCATACCTCACACCTGTTTCTCTATGCCACTTTGTCTGTGCCAAAATGCTACTCTCTTGTTGGAAGCCAAGCAAATATCAGATGCCTTTCATTTCCCAGACGTGTGTGCCACATGCCACAATGTGCTCCAAGTCTTATTTGCATTTGAAGAAGAAAGAATCAGTCTTTTGTGTGCTTTTATTGCGATCAATGCAGTTGCAAGGATATCTTATTCCTGGCAGGTACAGATTGCTTAATTGGTCCTGTCTGTCCAAGTGTCTCTGCTCTTTTCTACTTTATCATCCTGTTTGTAAGATTTGTGCTACCTTGATTTCTTTTCCTCCTCTCCTAAGCGTGTGTGACAATGATGAGAAAATCTAAGGTAAAAGGACCCCACATGCTGTGTCTTTGCAATATTCCTTGCTTCTACTGTGTGCTGGCTGTTTTGCTTTGGGCAATACTGGCCCTGTAGAACTCCACAAAGTCTTCTATGACTTAAAACTGTAGCCAATGCTGTGTGTTATAAGGATGCAGGACTCCCTGCTGCCTCCTAACTTCCCTCTTTCTTACAGTCACAGGCAGCCTGGAATCATTCTTGACTAATGGCTGCCATTGGATTTTTTTGGTGAAAGATGAAGAGTGATGGCAGGCGATAACACGCTGATCACAGTGACATCTCTCTCTCTGCCTTCATTTTTATAAACAAGTTCATTTCTCTTTCTGCTGAACTCATACAGTGTTTCAAAAGGATCCAGGTGAAAAAAGAACTGATAGATTTCTGCTCTGCTGGACAGGATTCAGATGTCTTTCCATGTGTGCTTATTGTTATTCACGAGAGTGGATTCATCCTGCCTGTTCTTCAGCTGCCCACCTTGTGGGAAGGTCCAGCTTTTCTCCTAAGCCCAATGTCATATCTGCCAGCCCATGCAAATGACTTAGACGTCCCAAAGGACCTCTAAAGGACACCTTAAGAAGTGCACTTACATCCCTGGATTCTGTAAGCGTAGCAAATATTTTAATTTAAATCCTTGGATGTGAGAATAAGTTTGGACTGATTATCACAAAAAATCATGTGTCTCTTAGGTAAGGTTTTCAAGATTCTGGTATTAGGAAACAAACAGGATTTGGTCTCACTAAACATTAAACATCTCATTAAACATCTATATGCCAAGATCTGCAAAAGAGGAAATGAAAGACTATTTTACTTTTTTAATATATTTTTCAATTTTTCTTGAAGTGTGTGGCTTTTTTGTGAGTAGGGATCAGCATACTCAGTAATAAAGTGAGAAAATATGTTTTAATGTAATTATTGTTGTGAAAAGTCAAAACATACTTGGTAGTTTGCTTTTAAAATCTTCTTTTATATGGGAGAAAGAAAGATCAGCAATAAATACTTTTAAGTGAAGAATGCAACTAGATTTGGTGAATTTTCTGGCAATATTATTTACTTTCTCCTGCTCCAACCTAAGGAGCAGAATGAAAGTAAACAAATGGCATCAGCCCATGAGTCAGACTTTAGTAAAGTCAGTGGTTGACAAGTCATCCTAGCAGCATTCCTAGAATTTAGCTGCTAGGTGATGTCAGAATGGCTGCCAAATTACCTCAGTTTACCACTTGCTTGCTGTGCCTCCCCAGTTAGACATAAAATCTACTAATTTCTTCTTTCCTGCCTGGGTGAATTTCCTACTCTGTTATGAAAAAATAAGATCTCTCCAGATCCAACAGGAGACCACCTTTAACCTGTTTGGGCTTTCTTCTCCATGAGCTGGCCCAGCTGGCCATTGTGGCCATTGCTGTGCACAAATAACTCACTTAGGTACGAGTTGTGTGAAGCTCTGCAGCAGTGTGGGCTTCACCTGCAAGACAACTCCTAGCCAAAGGAGTGTGACATGTCTTGTGACATGACCAGAGAGTTACTACAGGGCTTTACTGTGCCACATATGGGTTTGTTCTGCTTTCTAAAAGCTAGGAATATTTCAATTCAAGCCAGTTTAAAATTTTTTCAGAGGCAAACTTCAACTGCATGGTGTTTCATTATAATGTGACATCAAAAAAACCGCCATATTTGGGAGATATGAAGCAATTACATGGGTTTTAGGAAAGAAGAAATCATGATACAGATTCAACAGAAATAATAATGAAATTTAACTGTCCCATCTTAAGAAACACACTTCAGACTCCTTTGGCCTTTTCAGATCTAGCAACAAAACAGATTCAATGCAATGGTAGTAGTGAAAAGGCTTAAAGGGCACAGAGAGAGGAAGCATATATTTCTTCACTAGACCACTTCCAAAAAGATCTCAGTGTTGTTGGTTGCCACCATGAGAAATTGTTGTGGGGCAAAGGTGCAGAAATGTCCTGATGTGCCTGGGGAAGTGCTGCCCTGCCCTAGGATAGCATTCCTTAACCAGAGTGGAGCAGCTCCTGTCCTAAAATGTGTCCACATTTATAGCTTCACAGTTCACAGCCTTTTTCATTCAGCTCTTATCCAGCAGGTTTTTGTTGTTTTTATAACAAGGGGCTTTTTTTACTCTTTGGATTTAGCTAAACAATCAGATAATTTGATGAAGCACTGTAAGTGGAAACAGTATGGGTTTTTTATCACTGCACAGTTATTATTATTATTATTATTATTATTATTATTATTATTATTATTATTATTATTACTACTATTATTATTAATGATAATGATGATGATGATGATAATAATAATAATAATAATAATAATAATAGTTCCAATTTTTTTCTTTCTTCCTTTAATTTGCTTGAATAAATTTTCCTTAGATAATTAGACTCCGGGGCTACTTAAATGTGGAACACTCCAGTGGCTACTTCAGCCATTTGGAAGAAGCACAGAGCAGCTTCACACAGAGAAGAAAATAATACCAGCTTTGCTATCCCCCAGGAAACAAACACAGATGTTCTCCACTTGAAACTAGAGCAATTTATCATTTTGTGTGCACTACAAGACTGCTAGGTTCAACAAAAAAGGTAAAGGTAGAACACTGAAACAAATCTGGAGGACCTTAGATGAAACAAAATATAAATTTTTGCTGCAAGGGACATACAGAACAGGAGTAGTGTTTATTTGTTCCATGTCAGGATTTAAAACTAGAACGACAGTGGCAGTGTACTGGTGCTGTCTGGAAGGGAACGTTTCTGTAGACAAAGGTAAAAATGCATCTTTTAAATCTTTCCAGCTCCCGCCAGAAAAACTTCAACAGATTGATCCATATTTGGATGGACCACATCTAAAGAAACCTGTGTGACTAGATGAATGTAATTGGCTATTTTTTGTTCATGGATTGTTCATATTCTCTTGAATTTATGTGACAAGTTCTTTAGTGTGGGACTGTTGAAATCTGTGTGATAAGATTTTGTTATAATTGATCAGATTTTTCCCAAGGCATTGTCCAGCTGGGTGACATAGGTATGAATGCAATATTTCAATTACAGAGATGCTGGTGAAAAAACAGCTTTCAAATACACTCTACAAATCTCTCTGCAGGCAGGTAGAAATGTGTGGGGCTCTTTTCAAGTTTCACAGGATGGGGCCATAAATGTGAGCTCAAAATTATGAAGTACTTAAAAACAGGATTAGGAAAAAAATATGAATAATAATTTATCAGGTGTTGTTAAGTACAGCAGCTTTACTTCAGCTCTGCTCCCTTAACCCTTGACTCCTGGGATGAACAAGTGCACCAGAGGGATCCCTCAATATTTGTGGCTTTCTTGTATTTCATAAACTCATAGAATACCATGTTGAAAAGGACCTCAAGGATCATCTTATCCAGCCTTTCTTGGCAAAAGCATGGTCTAGACAAGATGGCCCAGCACTCTGTCCAGCTGGATCTTAAAAGTGTCCGGTGTTGGGGAATCCATAACTTCCCCATGGAGATTATGCCAATGGCTGATTGCTTTCATTGTGAAAAAATGTATTTCCAGACAAAAGCTCTCCAGTAGTAACTTGCACCCATCACCCCTCATCTTTTGTATGTGACTCATTGTAAAAAAAAAATTGAGTCTCTCTCTTTTTTGTAGCCACCTTTTAATTACTGGATGATAGTGATAAGGTGTCTCCCATATGGTCTTTTTTCAAGGCTGAACAAACCAAATTCTTCTTTTCTTCATATGACAGACTTCCCAGTCCTTTACCTGGTGTGGCTGCCTGGCCACAGCTGAATTTGGAACTTGCTGCAATCACAGCAGGGATGTACTGGACAGAACTCACTTGGCATCTGGACAGTAACAAAACATCGATTGGTAGATGTTAATATTAGTGAAAGAGTAATGAATTCAAGATTTTTTAATTTTTTTTTTTTACTCCCTTGTGCAGCCACCACTGGTCCACTGAAGAAAATGCCCAGAACTAAATAAATCACTGTGTCAGGGCACCTCAAGCTCCCAAGCCCGTGTCCTTCTTGTAGCACTACTGTAGATCTAATTAAATCCCATTGCGTAAAAAATATGTTCCTCCTGATTTGCAGTCATTAGGGTTACAGCAAAATCTGCATCTATTTTTTCCCTCTAGTTACCCATAGGCATTTTGATATGAGGTTTTTAGTGAGAGGCTTGCTGCTGGAGAAAAGTCCTACTCAGAGATGCAACAGAATTTTTCTCAGCCTGAATTGTGAAAATCAGGTCTCACATTGAAGGCCCTGGATTTAGAGATAGATCTTTGCCTGGTGTTTTACATCCATCTGTCTAAGGCACTGCTGGGTGGGACTGGTGGATCTTTGGTATCAAGCACAACTAAGCAAAGAGTTCTTTGATCAGCAGAGCTAAGGGTATTAACTTCTTCATGTTTAAGAAGATACCAAAGAATCTATTTGTAGGATCCCTCGGGTGTGGACGGTCAGGACATGGCAGAGACCTCTATAGTTGAGTCTTGAAGCTTGTAGTTTATTTTANTGTATTTCTTCCTTAGCCTCTCTGGCTAGGCAGTCATATCCATAATTCCTTTCTTGTTTCTCTTTTCCCAACATCTATCCAAGTATTTTCTGTACTTGAGGCAGATATAACATTTCTTTGTGTGGACTTTCTAAATTAGCAATACTCTTACACTCTTCATGGTCAAATTATTCCTGTAGTAAGGTTGAGTAGCTTGTACCTCCCATGCTGCTGTTTATCTCTGTTAAACTCATATGAATTTGAATAATTATCTGTCCCATGGGCTTCCAACTGGGCACTGCATTCAATACAAAAAGATGGGGAATTACAGGTAGACAGGCCCCACGTGAAGACAACTCGATCACCAGAACCTCATTTCTAAATGAAAGTGAGTATAAAATGTCACGTAAGAACTGCATTTTGACTATTGTATGTAAGCATCCGAACTGCCCCCGAAATTCAGGATCTGACTCCTTATTTTGATGTTAATATGAGATAGCACAAATCTCTGTGCCTGCAGAACCTTCTCCTTCCTTATCTGCTTTAAACAACTGTGATTTAGTGTGTGGTAATTTATCTCTGAATAAAGATGAAGAGTTGAAATCAAATCATTTAAGGTAGAATTTATTTAAGTGTGTGGAAACTAGCACGTGCTACAGCTCTAATTGGTGCTCGAGTTGTAGTCAGGAAAATNTTTCTTTGAATTATTCAAACAGCACTTTCATTTGTATTTCTTCCTTAGCCTCTCTGGCTAGGCAGTCATATCCATAATTCCTTTCTTGTTTCTCTTTTCCCAACATCTATCCAAGTATTTTCTGTACTTGAGGCAGATATAACATTTCTTTGTGTGGACTTTCTAAATTAGCAATACTCTTACACTCTTCATGGTCAAATTATTCCTGTAGTAAGGTTGAGTAGCTTGTACCTCCCATGCTGCTGTTTATCTCTGTTAAACTCATATGAATTTGAATAATTATCTGTCCCATGGGCTTCCAACTGGGCACTGCATTCAATACAAAAAGATGGGGAATTACAGGTAGACAGGCCCCACGTGAAGACAACTCGATCACCAGAACCTCATTTCTAAATGAAAGTGAGTATAAAATGTCACGTAAGAACTGCATTTTGACTATTGTATGTAAGCATCCGAACTGCCCCCGAAATTCAGGATCTGACTCCTTATTTTGATGTTAATATGAGATAGCACAAATCTCTGTGCCTGCAGAACCTTCTCCTTCCTTATCTGCTTTAAACAACTGTGATTTAGTGTGTGGTAATTTATCTCTGAATAAAGATGAAGAGTTGAAATCAAATCATTTAAGGTAGAATTTATTTAAGTGTGTGGAAACTAGCACGTGCTACAGCTCTAATTGGTGCTCGAGTTGTAGTCAGGAAAATACTCTTCGAATGAAATTTGGATTCTTAAGTACTGGATGTTAACCAGGACTTAAAAATACAGTTCAATGAGCTATTACAGACCTGATAATTAGGTTCCTGGTTACTCCAGAAAATGCGCAAAAATTAATTGACAGCATAATATGAGTAAAATTAGACTATTGCTAGGAAAGAAAAAAAAAAGAAAAAAAAAAAAGGAAATGTGATTATGTGGTTTATTTATACACGTAATCAAAACATATTTTTGTATGATTTTAGCTTAAACTGATCATTTGCAATCTACATATGGAGTGAGATAAGTAATTTACATAGTCATCTGTTGTATGGAGCATTGTGTGGCATAGGTCCACACACTAATAAAAAGACTACCACAGAGAGCCCAGTAAACCCTCTGTTTTTCCTTATATATCCTTACAGTGTCTGAATGGCCTCTCTTACACCTATTAAAAATGTCCAGTGTCACAAATATTTTAAACATCAGCAGTAAGAAGAGACTTCATTTATTGGAAGGAATATATTTCACATTCACAAAGGTCAGATTCCCTTTGAATCACTGGGATGTATCCTGTGTTGCTGGATCCAGACCAATATTCTGCTGTACCAAGGCAGGTCACTCAACCCGTGTCCTCCCGAACACCCTGAGTAAATTATGCCTGTACAACAAAAGCCCTCTCACAAGGAAAAGCCATTGGGATCACACAACAGGCCCTTTACAAGGGTTCCTTCTATAGTTTCCCAAAGTCAGGCATAACCCAGCTGTTACCATCTGCTGGGAGGAGTTTTTGGCAGGAGACACCTTACAAACACCAGTCAAGCACCAGCCACTCGAGGGAATGGACCAGCCTGGTTCTCTGAGGCTGACTGGAGATGTGTGATTTCACTGGCCTGGGGACAGTTGTTAGCAGTGCTTGCTGCCCACCTGTCTCCAGGTGGCTGTCTGATGGCAGGGGGAGACTTTCATGGACTGAATCCATAAAAGTGAAATAGTAATTTTTCATGGGTAATTAGGAAAAGCTCTTTCAAATTTTAAACACAGATACTGTCATCATTGCAAAAGCAACACCTTTTTGGGACATTTAATTTCCTCTAAGCCACTTAAATAATCATTATGTTTTATTAAATTTCTAACCCTAGTACTGTTTGCATTGATTTAAAGAATAAATTACAGATTGAATTATTTTCCATCACAATTTCATCCTAGTCTCATTTAAATACTGGAAACTGTCAAGCTACCAGCATGAAAAAAAGTTAATCTCAGTCTAAAATTAAGCAGTTTAATTTATTTGCATAAATATAAATTGACACCTTTAATCCCACAGAGAAAACCTGTATTCCCACTATCAGATCCTGTCATTTAAGATTGCATTAGTGTTGAAGTATAGAGATCCTCTTAACATATGATTTCTTTTTAATACTTTCCCTAAATTATAAAACTATCACATTTATCTTCAATGGATTTAAGATTTTTTTTTCCTTTCCAGCTGCACATAAATGCTACAAGAAGACTCAAAAATGTTAATGCATCATCTCTGGAGTAGTCTTCAAAAGAATAAATGATTGCTCAACTGCTACTCTAGGAGTTTGCCTCGGAAACACCCAGATAGCCTAAAGTAAAGTTCAAGAGAAGAGGAACAGGCAAAAGTAAACCAGGATAGTCCAAAATGAAAAGTTCATTATATGAACTTTTATATGAATAATCTATATTAAAATAGAGATTGATAGTTTATGCCTCCATAACTGAAATAGTTTTGGATTTGTTTGTTTTAAATGACAGAATTTAAGATACCAAGTTTGAGTGTTTTCAGGGTATAAAATCAGTTGCAAACTCTGTAACTGAAGTCTTGATTTAAATTGCATGTCATTTATATAGATGTAACTCCTCTTTGCATGACAAGTGTACACACTGTTTTAATACTTTTATCTGTTCCAGTTCATTAAACCCAGCTGTTCTGTACCTTTCTTCTCTTCCCCTCGTGGTTCAATGGTATCAAAACCAGGCCAGAAGTGAAAAGCAGAGAAGGCATCAGCTACAACCAACCAGAAAAATAATACTATAACCACTTTTCTTGATTTTCCATGCTTAAGTGTAAATTGATCAGGGAAGTGTACTCATTGCACAGAAGCAGAGCCAGTTTTACTCAGGATTGCTAAGCCATTCACAGAGCTACGCTGGCACACTTAACAGCATTGCAGTGATACATTCTGATCAAAATGGCAATGAAGAAGCTCTCCTAGACAAACTGAAAAATCCTGGCCATATGCCAGCTTATATCCATTACTGACTGTACCACTGTGTTACCCATGCAGTGAAAACCCTGATTGACAAGTCTCATTCTTAAGTTCTCACACGTACTAATGCAATCCTGTTTTTTTTCTCCCAAAGAACAGCTTCTTACCTAAGTTTAGGTAGGCAGAAGAGAATCAGACTCGTCCACATAAGAAGTTATGTTCCCCCTCTGCTTAAATAAAAACTCAGAAACCCAAGTGGTGTTACCAGGGCATTCCAAGGCTGCCCTTGGTGTCCTAGGACAAAGAATGCTACATGGGCTATGATCAGATTGATGCTTATGTATCCTACAGTAAGTGCCCATCAGCTCAAGTCTCTTAAAACTCTCACTGCTCCCCATGTCCCATTGAGAAAGAGGTCTGGTCTTTTCTTCCTGTGGTCAGTGACATAATTATATTTGTGTGTGACTAAGTAGGCACCTTGTTTCCCCCTCCCTGTGGTAGAAACAGCTTGTTGGACAGAAGGCATTTGTGCACATACATGATGTAAGGAATTCTGCAAGTGTCTTTCACTCCCCAGAAAAAAAGCTTTCCTCGGAGCCCTTGCACCTGAATGCACAGGTGTGGTAGGCATAGAAA
The DNA here is from genome assembly GCA_013396955.1 of Regulus satrapa. NCBI lineage: Eukaryota > Metazoa > Chordata > Aves > Passeriformes > Regulidae > Regulus > Regulus satrapa. The sequence continues at coordinate 326,178 of VWZN01007605.1, forward strand.
CGTGGCAAAGCAGAGAGATGCTGTGTGGGAAAAAGACCTAAAATCTTGTGAAAGCATTATGATTGAAGCTTCCCTGTCCACACTGGGTAATTTGTAGTGTTACTATGGGCTTTTGTTTGGCTTTTACCCACACTACACTAAAACATCTGTCTAAAAACATAGACTTTGTTCCAGGCTGCTGTTTCAGACTTCCTGCAAGCTAAGAGATCAGAGATAATTTCCTTAACACAAGGTTGCCAAAGGCTTCATCTAGCATGGGCCTCACAGCCATATTTGGTGGCTACTGTAGCCTACCTGCACTTTTAATTGAGACTAGCAGCAATCTTAAGGCTCAGACAGCCGAGGAAGCAGGATTGGATCCCAGTCTTCTGGGCCATTTGAGTAAAATTTAAGAGCAAAGCAGAGAAGGCAGGAATGTTATCAGCACTGGAGTCACAGCTGATGCCAGGTTGGTGTTGCCTGGAGAAATATTCTGTGTAATCCCATGACCAGTGATTGAAATTATTTTGGTAGTTTCTGTTTGCTATGGGATGGCTTTTGTCTCAGTCAAGGGAAGAAGTAATGTCTTCCTCTGCCACCACTAGCAAGAGCAATCCCAGATGGAGAGCTATTGTCCAAGCCTGCAGCAAGGAATTTTTTTTTTCTACTCTTTAATGAAATACTGCCTTTTTAGTATTTAAAATGGATGACAGCAGAAGTGACTGTATATCTATATTCTGTCTATGCACAGCATTCACTGAGTTTAAGACACTATTACCAGCATCCAGATGGGGTTCTGGGTGGTCTCTGTTATAAACTGTTGATTGTGCTGACTGGAAAAGTCACTGGAGGGGTACCTGGTCCCTCTGTGTGCACCCTGAACATGGGGGTTAAAACAGAAGACAGAACTCTTGTGAACAGGCTGCTGTCCCACTGTTTAGTATACTGTTTAATATACTGTTTATATTTGCTTTTTTTTTTTTTTTTTATATTCTTGGCAGATGAAGCCAAATGTCACTGCAATTTTTACTCCCTCTTGTAATTTGCAGTCTTTCTCCATCCACTGATTTGCTGCTCCACTACCAAATGACAAAAGGCCTTTCAGCACAGAAACACTTTCATTTGAGAGCTGAAAAAAATTGCCTTTTCAATTTAGCAGCTGCTAATAAATTAAAACCTGGATGTACTATGATATGAAGATCATAACTGCTACAAGAGGTTTGAATTTTGTCCAGGCCTTCTGCCAAGCTAAAAACTATTTTCTTAATTTTTATAAATATAACTGAAACCTTAAACCACTGCTATTGTTTTTGCTATCAAATAACAGGTGACAAACACTTCTGATAGAAATATATTGATAGAAGAAATAAAGGCTTAGTGAACTGCCACAGGTGTCTAGCGGTGATCTTGCTGCAGGAAAGTTTATGAAAAGGTATTTTCTTTTATTTCTTTCCCAGGACAAAGAAAATGCTGTGATTCCTTTGTTGTAAAACAGAACTGGCACTTTTCCTAGACTACAACAGCCACTGAGGACTCTGAGAAAGAGGACCTCCACCACCAGGGGAGAGGAGGAAACAAGGAAACTACAGAAATGTAGAGGTTGAGTCTGAGCTCAGCGACCGCCGTGAACAAGGAGCTAGAGGAGACAGGGCCAGATTGCTGATGGCCAGAGAGGGTAAGGTGGTATCAGAGCAGCATGTGTGTAACTGAAAGGAGAGGAAGCATGAGCACAGAGGACTGACTGTGCAGCACATCTCTCCTGCTCTACCAGCATTTCTTTACTGTTGCACTCCAAACTGAGAAACCCCCTGAAAAATGCTGTGGTGGGCAGGGGTCCCTCGGGACACTGGCACTGGCAGGGGCTTGGGTCTCCTCCTATTCTGCCCACTGCAACAGTGAGGGGAAGAGCAGAAATATTGGTAACACATAATCCCATCACTGGAGAGTGATGCACAGGGATGGGGTCCACTCCAGGCAGCATGACACAGGCACTTTGCTGATGCTTGAAAACTTTGCTTGCTGTCTACTTAGTTCTTAACAAAGTTGTTCCACTCTTTTTAAACATCCTTTACTTGCTTTTAAGAAGACCATAGTTCCACACTCTGCTGGCAGGTAAGTATTTAAGGAAACACAAGAAACAGGCAGGCTTGCCCAAACTTTTAATTGATTCCAAAACTGCATAAAGCAGATGCCAGTTGGCATGGATGTGACAAAGTAATGCAGCATCACATTTCCTTACCCTGTTTCACTGTTGCTTGCTACACAAAGCTCCATGCACACAAAGCCTTTGCAATGCCTACCTCTTCTGGACTGCTCCCAGTGATGACAGATGAGCTGTTTAGTTGCCTGTGCCAGGCCTGCAAACGGATGGTGCTCTAAGCCCATGCCAATGAAAGCTCTTTGCATTATCTTTGTAAATATTGTGCCATTTACCTCCCACCCCACAACTTTGAAGAGCACCAGGCCTCCTGGAACCTCAGCTGGGTTACAGGTAGAGCCCATTATGCTTTCAGTTTGCCTAAAACTGGTTCTGCATCCATTAAGCAGCAGAGCAGTGCACAGCTGAGCTGAGCCATCTCCTGCCAGGTGCTCTCATAGCAGGGAATGGCCTCATCAGCCAGACTAGTAGAGGGTACGCTCACACCCCACACACACCCTCCCCCTCCAATATAACAGCAGGTACTCATATTTTTAAAGGCAAAAAGATGCTTTCATATTCAAATAGATCCTAGCCACATAGTACTGTGCACACTGCCAAGATATCCCACAGCGGTATTCACGAAGTCTGTGCCTATAACAATAAATTAGATGTGCCTAGGAATGCTCCCAGGTGCTGGGGCCAACTGGCATTGAGTGGCTTACATCTATGCTAATAAATTGCCTCATCCTCCCAAGCAGGGCTGCTGTGAGCAAACCTCCCACACCGCTCTGACCGTGCTCAGACATTACTCAGAATGTGTGCCATAGGCCAGGCACTGGCCAGAGATGGGTCTAAGGGTTTGCTAGGAATGATTTAGGTTTACTGGGAGCTGTGGGCATGCTGGGCATGCCTGAGACTGATCACCCAGGAGCAGCCTGTTTTGCTCTCCTAGTCAAATAAGCCATTCTTGGTGGTGTTACTCTTTCACACTGATTTTTCCACAGAATCTGTGTAGCACAGTCATTGTTCATATAGAAAAAGAACAATTGTAAATGCCATCAGAAGCACCTGAAGACTGTACTCTGCTCAAGCTGTCTCTAACTGCACAGGTGATAGGAAAACCAAACATTCTGCAGCCACAACACTTTACTAATCACCTCACAAGCTCCCACCATTACTCTCACTAATCAATTGTTCACTGGCTGTCATCAGTGACATGATGCTGGCTTGTAATAAAGTCATGGCCTGCAGATCCCAATTACAATCTGCTGGGCTGGAGCTGCCTTTCTGCACAGTTCCATGAGATAGTGCTCTCTGCACAAGTTATGGCTGTTTAAGGTCTGTGGAGTAAATGAAGGCACTGCAAAACATTAAATCAAGAACAGGCTAGTAGTGAGAAATTCCTCAGTCTTAAGACCCATCTTCTTTAGCATTACCATTAGTGATTTCAGCAGAATAAATATGAGCAGCGCTGGTGAGAATTGTTAAAGTCCTGAATGTGTGTAGTAACATGAAAAGAAAGGAGGCTTGGACATCCTATTGGAGGGATAACTTCAGAACTACAGTAGTAGAGACAGGATAAATGTCAATAAAATGAAAGATTATGTATTTGAGAATAACATAACCCATGTGATAGCAAGGCCCTTACTGTTGCCATCCAGAGAGGAAAGCATGTGATTACAGACTGAAGAATGAACTGCCACGAGAGGCAATCATGTGAAAAGCAAATGTGGTTGCACAACATGTCTGCAGCAACAAGGTGTTCCAAAGAGTCTTGCCTACTGGGCTGGTTACTGGTTGGGAGAGCATGTTGCAGTGGGGGCAGAAGAGGCAGGGGAAGGGGCAGTCGAGCTCTCACTAGAAGGCTGGTGATTCTTAACTTGGCCATCCTAATAATAGGAGAGAGTAGCACACTTGTTGCTGTCCAGAATTGTACAATGGAGGTGAAGCCGGAACACTTTGGAAAAGGGACAGTCAGTACAAGCCAGCGCTTGCATGCTAGACATAAATATAGGTAGGCTGGGAATTAAAGATGTTCCTCTTCTCTAAATCAGTCTGCTCTGGAGTAGCTATTCAAGTAAAGCAAGGATGACATAATAGAAGAGATTTTTACACTGTCTCTTCAGTTTAAAAGAGCAGCGCAAAATACTCCCCTATGAGGCCAGAGAACAGGGCCTGGCAATCCACATTCCCACTGCAATCCTTTTGTCCTACAACAGAGAAGCAGCAGCCTGTGCTTAAGTGTGTCCTTGTTCCTGTGACCTGAGGAATGAAGAGGGCACATGGAGAGTCTGCAGCCGCCGTCAGCGTTCTCCATGCATTCTCCTGAATGGCCTCTGTGTCATGGCATGCTCCACCTTCTGCTGTCCTCTAAGGATCTTTGCCAAGTTTCATATCCTTCATTTGCATCCATGTTTGCATAATTGAGAAGTTCTTCCATTTACTGCCGCATATGATTAAATCCATTGGTGGAAAATGAGGAGAGCTCACAGCTGGAGTGCATTAGGTTGCCATGTCAGAAGGCTGAAAAGTAGCAGACAAACTGCACCGTGGGAGTAGGGACACCAGGATATGATCCCCAAAATCCAACAAGCCTGCCCTGCGTTGCAGTAGCAGCAGTTTGGACCTGAGGGCCGATTATGGTCAGGAATAGGAGCTCCTGTAGGCTGTTTGGCTACTTTGGTTACAGGGGCCAGGAAGATCCTACATGATAGCTGAAAAGAGACTCTGCTGAGAGTCAGGCTCATGCCAGCGTCACGTGGAATCACTACAAGAAAAGCAAGTGGGAAAAACCCTGGCCCCAGTGGTCATCTCTCCCCATCAGAAAAGACCAAGTGTGTCTGAAGGCATAATTAAAAACCATCAAATAATCAGGAAAGCCCTGAGGCTTGTCAGTATGAAGTGAAGTATCATTAATTGATACAAATTGTTTAAGGAGTGACTCATTTGTCATGGCTTGCACAATGCCTAAGATGAAGAAAATCCTTAAAGACAGAATAAAATAATTTACTGTCGTTGTGGAGGAATCTCTGGAACACACTGCATAATGCTTTCTAGCTCTGGTTGATGCCTGCCAGAGCAAGGCTTTTACTATTCCTTTTCTGGTACTAGAATGGATCTGAAGGAGTAACCACCACAGTTAGTAACTGATGCCAGCTCTGGCAGGGAGGAATGCACAGAGTCCTAAGAGCAGAATCAAGGTGCATTGATTGCAATCCCTCTCTGCTGACACTGATAGTGACACAGACCCCTCCAGAGGACAGCATCCACAGTGTGCACCACGGCAGTGATCCTGCAAAGAGAGAGAGGGAAAGGCACTGCCTGGAGCAGAGATATCCCAGCTGGCCAGGCAGTGTTGCACTGTTGGGGATCTGTTCCCTCACGCCCAACGAGGACAGTGGCACATGGTCAGCAATGGTGACAGGTTCAGGTGCAGCCCATGGGCCACCAGATCTGTCTGTATTGAGATGGCTGGGGCAAGGAAGGAAATCACACAGGTAGGGGGCTGAGCACAGGCTCACCTCAGCTCACGAGCGAGACTAGCAATTATGGTACTAAGAGAAGTAACAGACAGAGGCTACTTCATAAAATCATTTATTGCAATCCAGCTGAAAACATGAAGGTTTTTAAGTTGTGAATTGAGCAGGCAGCCAACCTTAGTCATAGGTGTCTGTTTCACAAGGGACAAAGTTCTGCTGAAGGACCTAATTAATCCTGAGCTTCACTCCCAAGAGGAAAGTCTGGTACTGAGGACAGCAAATTTTTTTATGTACTTGTGCTTCAACTTCCATATCTGGCAATCAGATGGGAATCCTGGAGGACTCTACTAACCAGCAATCTTTTATCACATCAGTAATACACCTGACTTTTTTTTGCAGGTGAATCTTTCACGTCTGCAACCCAGCTACTTCAGTTTTTCTCTGAGAGGTGGTGGTCTTCTGTCTTAGATGGTGGTGGCTCTAGTCAGAGCAACTTCTGCAGAAAGAAGGCAATTTGAATTTGAAGACTGCTCCAAACACACAAAAAATGTTAAACTTCTGTAAAACTGGAAGTTTTAAGATTGCTGTGGGTAGTACACTGGATGGAGGCAGAGAGTAATATAAGTTTTGTTACTAATTAAGGCAGGTATTTGCATGAGAGTCTGATCTGTTATCACCAGGTTGTCCCCACGATGAACTTGTACATATTTGTTATTAATCTGGAACATACTGCTCTCCTCTTTAACTGCAAAGATAAGTTTCCAGAACTATCAGAGCTCTCACTCCCTGTGAGGGATTGCTTTTTGTTTCCCAGCAGTATCAGCTAGGCCTGAAGAAAGAAGATGGGGAAGAGTAGAAGGACTGAGGATATGGGCTCCCAGACTAATTTCTCCATGATAAGGCTGGGGTAAGTAGTTCCTTCTTCTTCCCCTCGATCTTAGTCCCACCATGCCCTCAGCAGTGTCCTCACAGGTCCCAGGGGACCAGATGGACCAGGGAAATGATCAGCATTAAAATATAACCTCTTCCTAGTGAGACCATTTCTGCCACACCAGCTCACAGTGTCCTACCTGACAGTGTGAGCAAGGCTGCCTTTGCAGTCAGTGCTCATCCATAGGCACCTGCCCTACTGTACCCCCCAGCTGTGCCATTCCCTTCATGGTCCAGGGGCCCTGCACCCTCACTCATTCTCTCCCTTCTCTGGCAGCAGGGGAGCCAAAGTGAACCCTGGGCTGAACCAGCCCTGCTGGAAAGGAGTCACCAATGGAAAGGAGCAGGCAAGATCCATCCCCTACTTTCCATTCTTACAAAGAGAAATGGGAAGTCCTGCAAAGACCATGAGTTAAATGAAGGTTATGCTGATGTTTGGCTTACACCCTTTAAGTGAGACAAATATTGTAGTTTTATGGCAGTTTAAGGCGAAAGGTGAGAGGAAAATGATTTTATTTTCCCCTTGCTCACATGCCACTCCTGTGCTGTGTACCCACAGATCTGACACACAATGGCTGTTTGGACTCGGTTGGAATTATGCAGAATGTGTGTGACTGTGCGATAATTACAGGTTTCTATCATAGATCAGTTCTGGATAACGCTCAGAGCACAGTGAAATGTTTCTCAGATTTCTACTTTGCTGATTGTAGAAAATTGGAGATAACATGTCAGGGCTCAGTATATTCACTTGATCTTGTGTGGGTGAGGTCAAGCTACCATTGCTGGTCAGGAGCAATTACTGCTGCAAAGGGAAAACTGTTTTCCACCTACAGAGCTGCATGTTGTTGTAAGTTAAGATCAAGGTTTCAACTTAAATTGCACATACCAGTAAGAAACGTGTTAATGTAAATCAGTCCTCATAAGCTGAATCCAAATTATAACAGCAATCATTAAAGCAACACAGAGTACAGAACTATTACAGCTATGAAATTGCAAGTTGAAGTTACTGGTGTTATCTCAGTGTTTTATATTCAAAGTTCTCTGATCTGAATGCTATTAATGAATATTGATTTGGAGAACAGAAAAAGAACTTCTCAATATTAAAAATGGTTTAGCTGTATTTAAACTGAGACAGTTCCTTCAGTTCCTTTTTTTTTTTTTCTTTTCCTGCCTTGGCTGTATCTTTCAACCCCCATCTAACAGCAGCTGTGATTTATTTTTAGCTTCTTTTTTTGCATATTTAAAAGGGTGTTTCCGTATGGTGTGAAGCATAAGCTAGTGTAGCAATTAGCTGGCAAAGAGACTGAGCTTTACAATTGCAAGTAAGTCAGAAAATAATTTTTGCTGTGAATCAAAGACATCTACACAAAGTGAACAGTATGCCTCTACCATACACATATATTTTAGATCTCATAATTCTATGGGCCCAGTGGAGTATACAAACTGAATTCAAAGGAAGACATCTAGCAGCAAGTTTAAATGCCTGTAACACCAAAATATTGGCTGTGTTGTAGAGCTGTCTTTTTAATTCATAATATATAAATCAAATATTGCAGAAATCAGCAATATCCTTTCAGAAGCACTACCCTGTACATCGAATGGAGCTCAATCCAAAGGCGACATTTGCATCTTACACAATGATCCACGCAGAAGATATCGGGCTTTTATTTATAAATTGCAATGAACATTTCTTTTTTCTACTCAGAATGGTTCTCTTTAAAGAAAAGGAAGCTCTGTCTTCCAAGAGATGATGAACAACTGATTTCATATTGTTTGGATAAGGTACAGCGATCCTGTCAGTCAAGACAAGTTACACATAAGGAGTTGTAAGACTGTGACTATATAAATGGCTTTGCCCTGACATCTTCAACTAGGGAAGCAGCCTCAAGAAAATAAATGATGTGGGTACTCTTTTTACGCTGCATCTTAATTAAGAATTAATTAACAAGTCCTCATAAAGAAACAATTCATTTCTGGATCTTATTTGCTTTTCTTTTGTATTATTCTAAACAAATGTCTGGAGTTTCAGCCCTAAAAGACATAAAAAGTCTTTACAACCAGAAGAGAGAATCCTGATCTCTTACTGGCACGCATTAGAATTTTAACAATATAAATTTGTGTTTGAGGGGGGGTTTCCATAGATATAAAACCCCTCAGACTTCTCTGTCTGGTAATTCTCTTTCAGGCAGTTAGTTTCTGACTTCAGTGGCCTCATCAGCAGGGATGGGGAGGAAGGGCTTTGCTTCCCTATTCTGTTTTGTTTATTTATGGTGCGTTATTGGTTTAACCCGGCAGGCAGCCAAATACCTCCCAGCTGCTGCCTCACACCCCACCAGTGAGATGGGGAAGAGAAAAGGAATTAAAGGTAAAAGTCATGAGCTGAGATAAACAGTTTAATAGATAGAACAGAAAATGATGGGGAAATAGTAATGATGATAAAAGATTCTAGAAAATAATTTATGCATAATGCAATTGCTCACCACCCAGTGAAACAATGCCCACTGAGTCCCCAGGCAGGCCACCTCCAGCCAACTCCCTCCAGTTTTATCACTCAGCAAGATGCCATATGGTATGGAATGTCCTTCTGGCCAGCTGGGGTCATGTGTCCCAGCTTCTTGTGTCCCCCAGTCTCCTTGCTGGCAGGGCAGAATGAGAAGCTGCAAAGTCCTTGACTTAGGGTAAGCAGTTCTCAGCAACAACCAAAACATCAGTGTGCTATCAACATTATTCTCATCCTAAATGCAAACACAGCATTCTATCAGCTCCTAAGAAGAAAATTAACTCTATCCCAGCTTAAACCAGGATAACCAGCACTTTAAAGTAGTTGAGCTTCTTCTCAAGGCAGACCAAGATTGCTCAAGATTTCCTTCAACCCTTTGCAAACAGGACACCCCTTCACACAGCCAATTAATAAAACAGCAGTGGAGCCTGCAGAGACTCAGCCAGACCCAGAAACCTGCCTTCCACTCAAGCTCCCTGAGCCCTCAGCTATCACTTCTGCTTGGCCCCTCTCCAGGCTGGATTAGAGGCACCCAGCAGGGACACACTGCACCCTGCCAGAGCCCCTCCACTGCTGTGTAGCTCAGACAGGGGAAAAAAGCCAGCTGTCTTCAGTGTGCAAAAATGAGGAACACATTGAGGAAACACCTCAGAAAACAGTGGGTTTTAAGCAATTAATTGCCTAGCATCATAGTAATTCTCTGGCCTGTGGGATAGCCTCTTAACTCCTTCACTGTTTGCAGCCACTCCTCTTTTGCTGTTCTGAGTATGTCTGCATTGCAGTCACTGTTCACAGAAACACTGCCAGACTGGGTAAAGCTCACTCAACTCCAGCTAACTGCTGCTGCAGTAGCAAAAAACCTCTGTTACAAATTCTGCTTCAGCAGATTTCTCCATGGCTTTTTGTGATAAACTATTCACAGTGCAATTAGTCAGAACTTTAAAAAGTGAAGGTCCATAATCTACCAGCTGAGCTGAGAACCCAGGAATTCAAGGGATCGGTCCTTAGATGCAGGTATTTTATCTGGGCATCTAATTAAAAAAACCCAACCAAACCAAACCACAAAAACTAAAAAAACACCAGTACAATTCTATGAATTTCTGTCTTTGAAAAGGTAGCAATTATCTTTGGTAGTTTCATTCCCATGGTACATACTGCCTTTCTGCTTATCTCTGCTGAAATGCATTTTTCTAAACAAAACAAAGCTCTTTTACATCTCATACTCAATAGTTTCCAGTCTTGGTCTTCAAGGTTAAAGGTGAATTTGTACACTGTGCTCTCCCAGTCTCTATCTCTGTCATTATAACTCTCTTTATCCCAGGCTCTTCAGGGACCTGTTCCCTATTTTAGTCCTGGTAGTGCTTCTCTGACAGTGGCAGGAATGGGAGAAACTCAGGAGAAAGAGTTGGAATTTTCTATCCCAAATCCAGGACAAGTTTTGACTAAGTTTAGACAAACCAGGACCAAAGTTTCTGTCCTTCAGCTGCAATACTGGAGACATCCCTTACTGCAGCGGGAAGACCCCTACACACTTGCCAAAGTTCTGCAGAGGATCAGGTTCCTACATACTGCTTTACATCTCTAGCAAATTTATTGCAGGTTGAAATTCCTCCCCCACCACAACACTATGCTGCAGGTGTGCCACAGAACAGGCAGCACAAACTCCATCCACGGTGCATCGTGCCCTGTCTTGTATGCATTAAACTTTAATGCATTTGCTGTCTTCCTGCCATCAGTCCAGATAAAAGGCACAAATGAGTTGATCCTGCAAGCGTGAACCTTCAAGGTTCCAGAAGTAGAAACCTGCTCTGCATTTAGATTTCAGTTTGAATAGTTCACCCTGTCTTTCTCACTCTGCACAGTCTTGAGAGAAGTCTTTTTATGGAGCAGCTACTGCACATAACAGTCAAAAAAGGACCATCACTTTCTTCATCTTTCTGTGAACATATGCAGCATTCAGGGCCAGGTGAGGACACGGAGGAGGAGATTACTACTACATTGCATGAGACAGGGGCTGACAGGAGGACGAGAAGGAGGGGAATGGCACCTTGTTACTGAAGCCAAGTCAAGGGTATGTGCATCTTCATGCTTTGAAGAAGCATGACATTCATTTCATCAAATAACAATGGCCTGAAGGATTAAAAACTTGTCTTTGTGGGTGTCTGGTAGCAATTTGTGTTGCATGATGCAACTCACCACTTTTGCTCCTTGATTCAGATGGTTGAGCAGGGGAGCTGTTTTGAGAAAAAGGGGTGCCATACTCTTCTGCTCCTCTCCCAACCAACATCTCCCACATGATATCTGTGGCACTGGTACTTAAGTGCTGTTGTTATGTATTGATGGGCTTGATAAGGAAATAAAATCTCTGGACTGTTGAAAAAGTTTCCTTATTCATTCCTAGGTGATTAATTGTTTACATGGTCATCAACTTGCCCTCTGAGTGTGTGACAGGAAAATAAGTCCTGATGATAAAGTACATTGTCAAAACAGCCCTATGTAGTTTTAACTACTTTGGGTGTTACAGCAGACAATTATTCCACATATATTTTACTGTAGGTCAAGATATACACATAAAATGAATTGATTCAAAATAGAATATACTGCTCTTGTTAAGGAGTGTGCTTTTATCACTAAAGGAGGAAAACCAGCTGAAGTAACTTATGAATGATAGCTGGAATATAGTATTGAATTGCAATGTGTGGAACATGCTAGATACTGAAAATTAGAAAAGTATTTTGATCATTTCTTTGCATCTAGTTGGTGACACTGTCAGGAACTATTCTTCCATCCTTGCAGTCACAAACTTAATATGCAAAAACTGAATTAATGTCTTGTTATACAATTTCATCTGTGGGAGAACCATGCCTATGCTAATATAATAAGAAAAACATATGCTTAATCATTTCTATCCATGACTTAGTCTGAGAAGGTAAAAGCAGCACTAGTTCTCTGTGTACTATGCTACCTCTCTAGCACAGAGATGCCAAAAACCCCCACCCTTGTCAGAATAGACATATCATCTTACCAGCCACTAGAGCACAGCTTTTCCTCAGTGAGACGTAGGCTGGACCCAAGCCTTGGGTTTTTTCATCTTTCAGTCTTAAAAAGAAACTTTGAAGGTAGTGTCTCACAAACATATCTCTAGACTCAAGAGATAAACCTCTGGTATCATTATATAATCATATAATATACTATGTAAAAATACAGCTTCTTCACATGTTACGGACACAGGATCTCCAGCAGCAGCTGCTTTGCTGTACAAACCATTCTTACTCACTGATATGACAATCTGTAGCACATGGACGAGTCAGCAAAACACTGAAATCTGCTGTGCTTGCATGTCTGAGAAGAGAAACAGAAATTTATAAGAAAGAGCCCCTATCTTCAGATTGAGAAAAACCACAAACACCACTATCCACCCTCATCCCCATCTGCTACCAAGCCTGCTGAAACTGCCAGCACAGGCTGCTTCTGTCCCCTCACGGGAGGCAGGGTTTGCAGCTGGTTATACTCACCTGGGCCTCTGCTGTGAGAGCCACACCAAAAGCACTGAAAGGAAGGAAGACAGAAGTGACACTGCTCAAGTAGAGATCCTAGAAACAGAGACCAGAAAACAGTGCTGCAATCAAATTTCACTGAATGTTTCTCAGGATGAGGTAACCTACAAGGACTAGTCCAGAAAACACAACACTAAATGCATTTAGCTGTCAAACACTTGCATTTACATGATGAAATCATTGGCATATTCCTCCTCATTGACCTGATTTTTGATTATTATTACTTTGAATTCTTTTGTACCTAAATTTATAAGAGCAAGTCAGAACATTAGGCCTTTCTTATACAGTTAGGATATGATCTGCCTATATCCAGAGGCATCCAGTTCCCTTGCTATTCACCCTCAATCTTAAATGTTTGCAAAATTGCAGCCAGTGTAACTGCATTTTGAATTACACAGCTGTGTAATTCAACTACACAACATATTAGCAAAAGGCACCTTTTAACTAGTTGAGTAAATTTTAAAAATATGTTCATTTTCCTTCAAGCTTTTCCTATTCCGCTCAAAAGTCCAACATGCCAGAGTCTCATGAGAAAGAATGCTTAATGGATTTAGTAGAACCATCTTGGTTTGTACTAGCTGGGTAGCCAAACTGGCAACACTGATGCTGAACTGCTCCCAGACAGCTACTTACAGCACAGGTTTCCTAAAGGTGGATGTCCCACCCCTGGAAGTGCTCAAGACCTGGTTGGAAGGTCTGAGCAACCTGGTCTACTGAAAAGTGTCCCTGTCCAAATCAGAGGGGTTGGAACTAGATGATCTTAAATTCCTTTCAATCCAAACCATTTTATTATTCTATGCAACCATCTGCTGCCAGAACACAAGACATGTGGTGATATGTGGTGTTTGGTGTGGCAATACAGCTTCCCTATACTGGATGAAAGGTTGCAGCAGTTCCTTGGAGTAAATGCAGGGTAGATCAGCAAGGATGATTTACTAGTGATGCTGTGTAGGGGCATACATATGCAGACAGTGATCTGATGAAACTTATAAAACACAGGCAGATCTGGTGAGAAGGCAACTGTTATGGTGTAAAAGACTTTTTAAAACACACAGACAAGGTAAAGATCACTTAGGTCCCCTTCCTGGCAACAAAGTTAAACTCTAGCTGTTAATGGTCACCGCAGCATTTGCTAACTGGGAATAATCATGGAGAAAATCTCATATATGAAATATGTTTTGTCAGTGAATTGCCGATCTCTGCAAATACACAGGGTTTCCTGCTTGATAACTGGAATAGGATGGGTGGGTGAAAAAACAACAATGATAATATTTACACACATGTACCCACATGTTCAGGGCTTCATAAGATTGCTATATTATAGCCTAAAACCACTGGTGCTACATAACTGGTTGGATGCTTCTCCCAGGTGCTGCATCCACCAGTTGATGCTGTACCCATTCATGTAAAATTCCTCCCATAACACACAAAACCCATTGTCTGGTACTATTCATTCTGGTAACCATTCCCAGTGAACCAGACAGGTGTCAATCAAACTAATGCCTCTCAACATAAAGCAAATCTGTCTAGGGTTGCAGGGTTGGAGCCAATTTAATTTAATTTATTAGAGTAGAAAGGAACCTTTGCCTCTGTGACAATGGGTGAGACAGTTTGTAATCATTCTCATTTAATTGATGAATGTAAACTTGGCACTTGACAATTAACCAGATGCATTAAGACACTAGGGATGAAATCCCAAGAGGATTTCACAAGCATCTACATGCTTCTAAGGTTTGCTTTTCTATAGCAAATTCATCTGCAGCCTTTCTCAGTTGGGCAAACTGTGTCTCAGCTGTGCCTCACAGAAACCGACATCCTCCACTCAAAGAAAAAATCTTGCTGTGAAGGAGAAGGACCCAAGATTCATCTCTGCTTTCAGTGTGTGACTGCTGAAAATTTACAGCCTGATGGCAATCCTGTAACCCTGTGTAGGCCCATGTAGTCCATGTAGGACTTATTGCAATTCATGTATCTATGCACAAGTGAAGAACTTTCAAGTATGCATTAGCCACAGAAAGCCTATAATAAAGTAATTATCCTACATAAGGCTGTTTTGAAGGAGAAATGTTGCACTCTGGAAACACTTTTCTTTCCCATATATTTTCTAGTGCTGAAACTTAAATTGCTTTTATAGTTTGTCCTTTATGGTTGCCTGATTTACCAAACCACTTTGATTAGCTCCTCAGTGTTAATTAATACGCATTTGCAACCCTTCTAATCACATATTGCTCAAGGGTGGTTATTCGAAAGTCACAGATTGTAAGTCTAGGGTGCATCATTGCAGGCTTCAGCTTAACTCTCCAGATTTTTATCCTTTGCCCTGGGAACACAGTGCTCAACAATTCTCTGCTGACTGAATGTGAGAATTTTTTAAGGAAGGAAATCTAATACTGATTTAAAGATTGAATGCGAGAGAGAAGCTAACCACATCCTGTCATAAGGTGTTTCACTGGTCAAGACCTACATTTTATTTTTAGCTTGAACTTACCCAACTCCAGCTCCCACCCATAAAGCCTTTGTTAGAACTTTGTTTTCTGAGCAGTGTTATTCATAGCCTGTGACAGATCACTTCAGCTATCTCCTCATTTACAAGCTAATTATATTTTTAATAGATATTTCTAGTTTCCTCACCCAAAGAAAAGCCCTGGAGGACAGCTGTGGTCCTCTCACTCATGCCTCTACCTCTGAGCTGCATCATCTGATCTGCACAGAAGCTGCTTCTCACCAGTGCAGTCCTCTCTTCATGGGGACAAAACCTTCCAGGGCCCTCACACTGTCACAGCCCTGACCACAGCCCTCTCTGCTGCTCATCCCAGCAGCACCAGCAATGGCTCTGTTGCCATTTTCCCATCACCCTCCTGATGCGCAGCCTTTGAACTCTGGATGTTATTTGAGCGGTGGGTTGGTTTCTGCTGTGTTTCTTCCTGTCATCTCCTGCTTCTTGCAGCCTGCTGTTAGTCCTCTGAAGCCACACATCCCACTAGGAGCTCATGTTTATCCACTGCCTAAGAGGCCACCAAAATCCTCTGTATAATCCCTCATCTTCCCATCAGTCCCCATCTGAGGCAACAGACAGTTACTTGGATTTTAAGTTATTGACATATAATTTGCCTTTTTTCATCACATTAGTCCAAGGGTTTATAGCTCAGTGGGAACTGTTCTGGGTGGGATTCCATGCAGTATATGTGAGCTTAGTGTGCTTACCCCTGCTCTGTTCTCTGGTGTCAGTTCAGTCTAAAAAGGCTTTAACACTGTGTTTACGTGTTGCATTATGTAATGTTTGCATTCATTCTGACGTACTTCAGATCTGCTCTCCCTCCTTCCCTCCTTTTCCCTCCCCATTTCTCTGCCTGCAGCCTACGCTTTCTGTCTGCCAGCTATAAAGAGATTTCAGAATTTTAAAAATAGCTCTTTAAAAGCAACAAATCAAGGCTGAAATGAAATACAGCAGGGAAGAACTGCTCTAGGGAAACTCACTAAGTCAGAATACACCAGGGCTTTCCTGCAGCATTTTAATGGTGACTTTGAGTAGCTGCTTAGACCTAAATCTACACATTTAGCTGAACCATCACCATGAGAGGTTTGTCCTTTTTTAAATATAGCTAATTGCTGGTTTACTTTGGGAAGAGGAATTCCAGATACAAATTAGCCATGTTTTATTATATATTCTTCTTCTTTCCATGAAATTTTATTTTCCCCTCATGAGAGTTTACGGGCTAAATCTGGATTTAGATGCCTCTGAACAAACAAGCTCAACAGATTTGGCCCCATGGTATTTAATGAAAAAGAAAATATCATGAGGCCCTCCCCTTTGGAAATAACCAGTTGAGAAAAGATTAATGAAGATATATTTATGCCCACACTGTCCCCTGCAGTGAGGTTAGGAGGTATATTCATCATATACATCAGGATTAACTCAGTTTCTGCTGTAGCATTGCAGTTCTCTTGAGATTGGATAGCTACTGACCTACTTTTCAGGTGATTTGGTGAAAGTCACTACAAATCCTTCTGGCATTTTAGCACCAGAAAACTGCAATGTCTTACAGGGATAGAGCATCTTCTGAAATGGCAAAAAATACTAAACTAAGTCACAAAATAGAATATGAATATTCAATACAAGGATAGTTTTCATAACAAGTACACACAAGGAATGAGCTGACATGGAGATGCCTACAGGAATTTATCTCAAAGGGCAGTCTCTGCAACCCCAGATACGTTATAATCTTTGATGACCTTCTGCTGCTCTTTCTATTTTTGTAAAAAAAAGTTACTGGAAGATCCTTTTTTTTATTTTTTCCTTTTTCTTCTTTTCTTTCTTCATGCAAAACAGAAACTCTACTAAATCCAGGCTTTTATGTATATAAAATTACACCAGCTAAATGTTGGACACCCGAGTCTATCTCAGTTGAATATACTAATTTTTGAGATTAAAATAACACCAGCTTTTTCCATAGCCTTTGCTCCCTGCTAAGGCAGCTTCTCAGGAAGAAGGTGTTGGAATATTTAGCAGCCCAAGAGAAAAGTGGTAAAAGGCCAGGACAGACATGTTTGGCACCTTCCACCGCTGTTTGCCCCTCAAACTGTTCCGATGGTACAGGGATGCAGTCAAACAAGGTGGTGCAGGGCACCAGGCCCAGAGACACAAGCTTCTCACTCTAAAACAAAGACAGAATAATACCTGGCTCTGATGCCAGCAGACAGAGACATGTGAGCTTATACAAAGCAAATCCTTAATCACTCTCTTAAACACAAGAAAGACTTCTCATAAATTAAACCCAACCAGATTGTTATCTTAAGCTCTTTAAGGATTTGCTTCTGATTTCATAAAATCAGCCTCAAGTGAAAAGTGGAACAACATTTTCTGTAGCTGCATTGGGAAGTCATGAAGTATGTTATTTTACAGCAGAATCCTGGGCAGACATTGTAACTGGTATACTACCACAATAATGGTAAAAGTAGCAATGGTAAAATGATCTGCATTGCTTTAGTCCTTTGAGGACTTGGTGATTAGAGAGCACGTTTCTGCTTCCCTGCACCGGCTGTACAAGGGCTGCCCCAGAAAAGAGGGCATGAACATAACACCCAGGCAGTTCAAAGCCCAAATTGATTTGTCTTTCCCAGTAATTACAATAACATCTCTGTGGTGCGGTTGGTTATACAGTGCAGTCAGTGGGGAAGGGGAAGTAAAGGACCTACTGAAGAAGAAAAGACACAAGTCAGCAGTTTAGTTGTTACACTGTAGTTTGACAGATACATAAAGAATTGGTTTCTTCATCAGCTCTTATGATCTGGTCACCAGTTCTACGAATTGAGGACAGTAAAATAATCCCTTTTAAAAAAAAATTATGATTGGGGCTTATTGATATAAATGCTATGATAAGTCAAAAAGGGGTGGCACCAGCACAGCACTGAATAAGGGAGCAGAGAATTTCAGCACTGCTGTGGCTTCCTGCAACAAGAAGGAAAGCCTCTGTCGCTGTGTCCCTGTTGCTGTGGATAGGACCAGTGACTATATGGAAGAGGGAAAGTTTTCTCTCCCTCTGCCCCTCTTCCATTGTTTCCAGGCCCTGCCCACACTATTGCTGCATGGGAATTCATCTGCTGGCATAGGAGAGGTGTTAGGCAGATAAGATGGAGGGGAACAAACATGGTATATGGCAACTAGATTACAGGGTTATAGGAGGTTCGCCACGCCTTTCTTCTGTTACCCTATCTTGTAGTAAGAGATGGGGAAATCAGAGTTTAATGTAGTTGAAACACCCACACAACACACCCCAAAAAGTATCCCAGAGGGTACCCCATGGAGCATGTCAGGTGGCAAAGGCAGGAGCAGGCTATGCAGCCTGTAAGCGCTGGAAGAAATCAGTGTCTGAAGATGTCAAAAAAAAAAAAAGGTGATGCACACCACGATTGTTCCAGCCTACACAGGACAATTAATTCCCCTCTAACAGGTCCCTTGGAAGTGACCTAATATTAACCACGAAAATAACTTGGCTTTTAAAAATGTATTTACCTTGTTACAAAAAGAAAAAAATAAAAACAATCAACAAAAAGAGAAGTTAGCAGACACTTTTGAAAGTGACTATTGTATACTGATAGAGGGTAATATCTGACACTTCAGAAAATTGAGGATTAAACATCTTTTCTAACATTAACACTGTCCTAAATCAAAACCTTTACTCCTCCTGAATGTGAAACAGCTTCAGCTGTATTACTGACCAAACAGCCTTTGAATCAGAAAGAACCTTTTATAAAAAAGGAAATAGTTCTGGAGTTTGCCTGAGGCATGTGTCCTTCCACAAGACTTAGAAAGGTGGTAGAAAGTAGAAAAAAAAGGAAAAAAAAAAAAAAAGAAAGTAGAAAAATAATTCATCTAACTTATTTTAAAATAATATATATATATTATATTTTTCTATTTCAAATAATGACTTGTTCAAATTTTATTCTGTCTATAATTTCTGTCTATGTAATGGATTTTGTTTGCTTGTCATTTTAAATCAATCCCTATCTTGGGGCACCTGAGGTATGAATTTAGCTCAAAATTAATTTCTGCAGTTTTAACTAATTATTATTCCTATATTAAAAATTAACTTCAAGGTTATTTTTAAAAACCTTTTTTCTTATTTGCAGGACGTCAACAGAGACAGGAGATATACATACCCATAAAAATCACTCTTGAAGTTCAAAAAATTTATTCATTTTTTGCAGGTGTTCCAGGCTTTGCTTCCAATTGCTTGACAATTCCAAGCTGTTTGAGAAGAAGCCTGAAAGAAAACACTATTGCAGAATTCAAAGGTAGAAAAAGCCTGTATGGAGCTGGACTCCATGGTATCACAGCTGTGATATACAGTCCCATACCAGGACTGGCTGAGCTCACTTTCCCCGGGCTGCAGCTGCTCCCCGAGGAGTTGATGGCCCTGTGGTCATTGTCCCCACCTGCAGCCCTTGTGGTGGTGTTTCCTTTCAGGCATACAGCCAGCAGACCCGCCCCACACGGGATGTTTAGGGTGCCATGGAACTCAGAACCTTTAATTTGACCTCCAGCTTCCTGGAAAGGGAGGTGGGAAAGGTCAACTGCTTCAGGCTGTAATCCTTCAAACCTCTTCCTAAATGCAGTCAGCTGTGAAGAAAAGTCACACTGGTGAAACATTTGTCATTCAAATTGAGCATTTGCCTGGACTCCTTTTACTAACCCACTCTTTCCCCATCCCGGAACCTGAGCCCGTACTTGCCCAGACCTTTTGCCACTTAGACCCTACCTTTTCCTAGCCAGGGTGAGAATGGGTTGCAGTACCTTGTCTAATAATTTCTGGTCTTGAAGAGGACACTATTCACCTCGAGGAATGTAAATCTCTTCATGCACCACCACAGCTCTTGCTCTGGACTAAGACCTCAGCACTCTGTCCTGCTCTCCATATTTTTCCAATGTCTTTGTGAATAATAACTAATCATTCTTAGCCTAAAGACAAGGAAGTTTTTCTTGCCTTTGCAAGAATCAGCCTTTTACCACAGTACGTGAAAGAGTAGCAATGGCATTGATTTCTCTTTCAACACTGTTTCAAGTTTGGTTTTGGGTTTATTTTGACAAAAGGCTACTTTAGAGCATTAATGATCACAATATGTTCTGGTTTGTTACACTTAGCAGGTGGGCTATTAATTGAAATGAGTATTAGTGAATTTGAAAAATCTTTTTTTCTGCTCAGTTTTGATTTGCTTCCAAATACTGCCCTGTGGTCAGCCCAGTGGTCAGACCACACATTTTTAATAGGCTCCTGTGTAGTAATGAATTCCTTGACAGGGTTCTTGCTATGTTTTTAAAGATCAATTCAGCCTCTATACAGCAGCATCTCTCAAAAAAAACAACAATCAGTCCTTAATTTCCCAAGGTCACCAGAACGTTCTTCAAATTTGCTACTGCAAACTAAAATTTTAATACTAAAGTATATGTACAAATAAAAGAATGGGAGCTCAGACAAACATAATAATTAGTGGATTCAAGCATGATGCTTGTGACTGTCAGTAGAAGCCAGTCTGCCACCCTAGTAATTACATTCAGATGGGTTTGTGTCAAACTCACTTACTGTATTGTTTCTCCTAGAAAATTAGCTCTATGATCCTACATATTTTTGTGTAGCAGTTTAAAAAATATTGATGAAGGATTATATTACAGCAGCCTTAAATATTTTATTTAAAGTAGTTATGCAAAACAAAACAAAACAAAAAAAACCAAAAACAATGAAAATAGTTTGCAACTGTGAATATAGGTTATCATTATTTTTAACACTAGCAACCAATTTTTTGACTAAATAACTTTTATGCAGATTTCTAATACTTGTGGGGAAAAAGCATGATTTTGATGTAATTTTCTGAACCAAAATATTTTCTTAGTCTGGTACAGTTATTATTTTTAATTTCTCATTTTCATTCTCTTTCCCAAACATCATCTACAATCAATACCACAGATGAATCATTTGCACCACTTCTCCAGTTTCCTAGTGAAAGGCAGCAGATGAAAGTCCATTCACGGGTGCAAAAGTTTCCCTTTGTCTCATCCAGACCATTCCAGAAGCTAAGAAGCGGTAAAATATTAAGAAAAACCATATTTTTTCAGCAACAAATCAAGATAGAAAGAACAACCAAGTACTCCTGAATAGCAATTCTGCAGTACTGTCAGCTAAAATGCTGCCATGGACACCTGCTCACTCCCTCTAAAAATACACTTCTGGATTGTGTCACCAGAATTAATGAGCCTAAAGCACCTAACATCTCATGACAATAGGATTCCTGGGCGGAAAGCTGTGTGTGGAAAAGCGTGTGGCAGATGTACTGCAGCCCTTGCTCTGCTGCCCTGTAGCTGTGCTGCCAAGGAGTAATCACAGCCAGGTCGAGGCACCCCAAGGCTGGCAAGGTGAGTGGGAAGCCACAGCTGGGTCCCACATGGGAGATTATTCACTAAGGCTGACCGTGGGTCCACGTGCTGCTCAGCACATACAGAAGCTGCCGTGGTCTTCTCTCCTTCCTCCTTGGGGGAAATTACAAGCTACCCCGGGGGTGGCATCACAAGGAATGACTTTGTCCATTTGATGCATTTCTCTCCTTTGGAGGAAGCCTCGGCCCAGCATTTCAGTCAGAAGAAGATAGTTTACTTGCCCTGGAGGCCTCTGCATGAACCAGGCAGCAGCACTAACAGCGACTGTCTCGCTCAGTCAAGTCGGCCACGCCAGGAGCCATTGCTTTGACAGAACGATTTTACATGCCTCAACCAGAATGTGATTTGTCATTGCAGCCATCCAGGCTTTCACAGGATTTTTTTGGCCTGTAAGAAAGTTGTATTAGATTATTTACTCTCTCCCCTTGACTGTGGCAGTTTTTTACTGCTGTGCTCCTTGAATGGAAGAAACGTTTTCCTACAGGCCCCCATGCCTTCCTTCACATCCTCTTCCTATCCCTAATGGCTTGATTTCCAGAGGTGATGGTATCCTCAGGCCCTTTTGCCCCTTGAAGAAGTAGGACTGCCCAGGCCTCTTGAAAACCAGGCCAACAATATATAGAGGAGTAATTGCTATCTTTGTGGGTAGCTCCAGGCCATGTCATAATACGCTCTGTTAAGTGAGGACAAAGTCCATGCTGGAGGGATGAGCAGTTAAGAGTGATGCAGGCCTGGCATGAAGAAAGAAACACATCAGTCTATTCAAGCTTTTTTTCCAGTGTGCGGTGAGAGAGAGCTTAGCAAGGATGAACATCTTCCTTCTCTTAAAGCAGGTAGGGCACACTTCATCCCAGGAAATGGCAGAGGTGAGGGATGCTGAAAAGGCTCACTTAAACCCATGATACTGCTCTGCATTAGGAACTAATGAGAAATTTACACTTGTGTGGTTTAAAGCTACATTCTACTTATAATGAGTTTTGCTTATACTATATACAAATGATAATTAGGGGATGTACCTCAACATACCTTCAAAAGATACTTGTTTCCTCAAAGCACAGAAGCCTTCAGACTGAGAACTGATTTTTCTCCAATTATTTACTAAAACTTCTTTAACGAGTATTTCTACATGAATAAGATGTGAAACTAGGATCATGCTATTCTATAAAATAGGAGTGAATTTAAGGATTGCAGCAAACTGGCAGCTCCTGCAGAGTTTGTGTATTCCTGGTTTAACACATGTAAATTGACCTCTCAAGATGTGAGCACCTAAGCATATCCAGTGGCTTGATCTTGCCATAAGGGGGAAGTCTTGTTCCTTCTCCTTTTCCTTCTCTAACCCAAACTTCTTCCCAGCCAAAGAGCCTACCTCCTTATTTGTGGTGGCTCTGGAGCTTATTTGACTTACCTGTGAGCTGATACAACTCAATGACACGGCAGAAAACCAGGCAGCTGTTTCTTTCAGGGTCACATTTCTGCTTGGTTAGTGATCAACAGTGGTGACCAAAGGGCTTCCTTCATTCACAGGTACAGGGCTGATGAAAGAGAGATGATGGGATTGCATGTCTGGGAACAGGGCCTCCTAACTCTGGTGGAGGTTAACTGCTGGCTTAGTGATTACCATCCCAGCGTAATGAAACCTAAGGTGTCCTACTTGAGTACCAAAATCCATTTTAGGCATCTGAAAATGCAGTTTAGTAAAACAACCCACTTCGCACAAGCGCAGCTGAGGCCAGTCCTGTGCCTCTGGAGCAGAACATCTCCAGCAGCTTCTGCAATATCTGCTGCTTCCCTGCCTGCCCCTGACACTCTTCCCACACTGGCTGGCAGAATATTTGTATGCCTTCCCTGGGAGCTAGGCTGGGAACTGGTCCAGCTGAAAAGTAACTTCTGTACCCAGCTCGCTTGCAGAGTTGTGACAGTGCGATGCAGGGCAGAACAAGGGACAGAGATGAGGCTATTCTAGGCTGAGTGAGAGCAAAGCTTGTACGTGTCCAGCTGCTCCTTTTCTGCCGTTCTCACAGAACGCTACAAGTCAAAGGCTGTGACCTCTAGCAGCACGTACTGCGCTTCAGCTGTGCCTGTGTTAGCTTTCTGCCCTAACTACTGCCAACAACAGCCCCTCAGACAGGAGGTTAAATCGGGTGCTTAGGATTTCCTCATTCTTGAATGGGAAAAAAAAAAGATGGTGGAAATGCCTGAGACGGAGGGTGGGTTGCTGCTGTGTGTGTACCTTACTTGAATGTTATTTACTTCTGCCTATAACCGTGACATTACATATTGTCAAATGCAATGTAGGCTTCCAAGGGGCCAGTTGTCCTTCCTCTCCTGGCCTTGTACACTATTTTGTTACACTCCTTCGTTGCATTTTGGGTCATGCTAAACTGTAAGACCCTTGTGGCAGAGAGTGTGTGTGACTGTGGGAGGCACAATGCCTCAGATAATGAAGCTCTAGCAGCAGTGGGGGCCTTGGGGAGTGCCTGTCAAGAAATGACAGCAGGGAATAGTTTCACTCTTGTGGAGTGCAGAACTAGTCATGTCTGAGAGTGCTTGATTTTTGCCAGCCTTTTCAAAGGACTTCATCTTTGCCTATGCAGCTCCTATCCCTCCATCTCCACCAGCTACCCATTGCCTCTACATGCCTCTCCTGCTCCTCCGTTTTGACTCCATGCCCGATCTTTCTGTAAAGAGATCGCAAGCTCCTGTTCTTCATTCTCTGCATCTCTCCTTTCTGACCTCCCTGACCTTCCTGGCCAGCCTGTTCTGCTGACTAGGGCTGCAAATAAAGGTTAGGTAATGAGCAAACTCCACTTCCCCAGATTTAATAGAGAAACACCCAGTATTGTCTTCTTCCTAAATGCAGAGGCAGATAAATTAAACCAAAAGGTATTTGGAGCTGGAGGGCAAAAGGGGAGATAAGAGGTGGGAGAGAAGGAAGGAAGAGGCAAGCAGAAGCCACCGTTCTCCTTTGGAACTCTCTGAACTCTCTTTGGCTTTGTTTCCATTTTAACAGCAGTACCAGTTAAGGTGAGAGTCCTAAGGTTAAGAGATTGCTACAGTAATAACCTTTTCTACCATATGTAGTGACTTGTTTGAAAGCAAGTATATGGACTTGATTAAGCTTATGATTTTTAAAAGGTTTTTTCCAACTAATTAAATACAAATAAACTAACTACTTGGAGGAACCAGGAACGTCTACAGTAGGGTTGAAGAGACAGACAGTTCCTCTGGGTTTCAGTGTACATTCCTTGTACAAGACACAACAAAACTGTATTTTGCTGATGACATCAAACTGTGCCAAAAGATACAGCTGAAGGGGAGTAGCTGCTAGAGCATTTGTTTCCAGTCTTTTTGGACCTACAGACTACTGTTAGCTTGCAAAATTTCCTACAAATCACAGTTTCACAATTCATACTTTAAACTGGAAACACTACAGAGATACCAATGGCTGTGGTGGCCTACCACTCTTTATAGAACATCTACAAGGCTTGAGCAGAGCAGGAGAATCACTGGTCAAGAATGAAGGAATGCAGAAGTGGAAGAAAAATGCCGATTCAAGACTCCACATGTGCAAATCATCAAGACTCTTCCACATGTGCAAATCTTCCCTGACTACAGCAACCACCAACCAGTTGGAGGTGAAAGGGTTAAAGTCTCTAGGGTAGCTGGGTTCACTGCAGAGTCACCCCGTGGGGATGTGGATACAGATGTTAGGGGTTTCACAAAACCTTGTTTATAAGGGAATGATTTGATGGGAACTTTCTGCAAGAACTGCAGGTAAAAGAAACCAGAGAAAACAAAGTCTGAGAAAAACCTCATTAGGTCAGCTACAGGGTGCCAGTACAGTGGCATGTCAGGAACTGAGAAGAAAAGCAACACCAGATTGGTAAAATGGCAACCATCAGCTGAATATCTGGATATTACAAGAACTGGCAGCTTACATGCTAGGATAATATGCATTGTGTTGCAGGGGCCGGGCCACGTGGACAAACTGAAATGGGCTGGACTTTGCTAGTCATGAACTATGTCACCCAGTGCAGACAGAAGTTGTTGGATAAAGAGCTCAAAGAAGGTTAAAAAAAAAAAAAAGTTAACAAATCAAGAGCAGAGGAACCCAACAGCTGGCAATAATGAAAGGCAATATGAAGAAAGGATAAGCTCTGAGGATTGATTGGATATGCATGGAGATAATAAACTGAACCATAATCTTGACATATATTGGGTGAAAATGAAAATGCTGGTGGTAATGTATTTGGATTACCAAAAAAACCCCCAAGCAACCAACCAAGAAACCAGCACTTTCCTGCACAGGCAAATCCTTGCTTGGAAAAAACCAAGTGCAGATCCAGGCTCAAACCTTGAGCCAGCCACGCATCTGACAGCACTGCTACTGCAGAATGGCATATGGGGTTTGAACTTATTCTCAGGAAGTAAGAGCTCGCTGGATGTTAAGTCAGTCCTTACATATGGGTGGAAACTTGTAGTAATTGTGCAATTTCCCTAAAAAAAAATCCCCAGAGATCTCAGTTAAGTATTTTGCTTTTGCAGCCTTTCCTGTCGTTGCTCTTACTGTGCTTTTCACTTGCAGTCCTTGCACTTCCCTACATCATGTAAAAATATGATTAGTTATTTTGCCTAAAGACCTTGGTGCAATATTAAGAAGCCACCAGTAACCATGCCGAGGTTCCTTTTGCCAAAATACCTCTCTTCTTTAGTCACGTTCACTTAACGAGGAGGAAAAAAAACAAACCAAAATGACAAGCCCAAGGCTGCTTCAATTCCTCCCTCTTTCCTCCTTTCTCAGGCCGGCTACCGGAGCATCCTCCAGCCGCGCAGCCCCCTGTGCAGCAATCGGGGCGGCGGCCCCAGCATCCGCCGCCGCAGCGCCGGCC
>VWZN01007605.1:352821-363161 GCA_013396955.1 Regulus satrapa
GGCGGGAGCGCTCCCAGGTGCGGGGCACGGCCCCGGCGGGGTCAGCCGTGCGGGTCTCCGCGGCGAGGGCTTACCGCGCCTCCCCGCTGCCGGCCAGCCCCGGAACCGTGTTGCCGTCGAAATCCTATTAACCGGGTGACGGGCTGCGGTTCGTTTCGCTGTGGCGTCTGCTCCCGGGCTTGGAAAGTCTTTCGGAGGAAGGGGTCGCTGGGGCGAGCGGGGGCTGCTCCTCGAACGGAGCTGCCGGCGCAGATTGTCCCTAACGCGTCGTGTGTGCCCGGGCGAGCTGCGCGGGGCTGTTGGCTCCCTCGGTGCTCCGGAGTTGGCAGAGAGAAACCGGCCCACGGTCACGTCGGAAAGTTGTGCAGCTTGAGATGCTACGGACGCTAATGGGCCAGTTAGCTAAATAAACAAACATAGTGATTTGCGGGTGTCGGAACGGTGGTTGCTTTGAACGATAGACCTCTTTAACCTTTCTTTCTGATCTATCCTTCAGAGATTTGGTTTTAAGGAGAGTAATATATCTTCTGTGGTGCTGAATACACGGGTTGATTACATTTGTAAAAGGAATGGCCTCTGAAATAATACCAAGCTGTTAAGCAATAAATGCAGAAAAAGAGTGAGACAGAGAAAGAGCAAAGAAAAAAAAATTGGCAGAAAATATTTTCCCCCTTCTTAGCAGCCGCGGAAGCCTAGCAGCTGTGCTTGATTAACTTTTATCCAGAGTTCTTATTTTATTGAATTAAACTTCAAAAAAACAAGTACACTGTGTGAAACCAGAGGCAAATCCTCCTTAGTCGTCTCAGAGTCTGTCTGTGTTGCAGATAAGTGAGGATTGGAGCAGCATCTGTTCAGAGAATTTGTAGAAGCAAACACTGCTAAAGATACCCAGTAGGTAAATGGAAGTACATTGTCACTGTATTTGTTTCTCTTAGGCGATACAGAACAAGACATTTCAAATTCCAGGGGGTTTTATATTACATCTTGAAAAATTTTTCAGGTGCACAGCTTCATTGCAGCAAAAGTGCCTCCCCTAATTGGAAAAGTGATTAATTCAGGTCTCAGCTTATTTAACAAAGGCCAAATTCTGCAGCCTGTCGGGCATCTCCTGTAAGGGATGAGTGTCTTTTGCCCTCACTGAAAAAGAAAATAGTACAGCATGTGTAACACCATGCAGGCTGAAGTACTGGAGCAATTTTATATTTAACCAGCATTTCAACACAGATTTTTATTAACATAAAATCAATATTCAAGTCAGCAATGGGGATCTGCAACTTTCAAATGAGAACCTGATCTCGAGGCAACGCAGTGCTCGTATGAGTAGAGGTTGTGGGATATGACAGTCATCAAACTCACCTATCTTTTGTCTGGTCCCTTTTATGAGATGTCATTTAATGAGGAGAAGAAACGGTAATCTGTTGTGTTTTAAGACACAGTGCTCCTCATAAGCCTAATTGCCAGGCATTTGAAAGGGAATGTGGGTTTAGATCACGTATTGTATACAAATGACTACTACTAGATAACTTCAGTTCTGAATTTATTCTACTGTTTAAGCTATATTGATCAGAAAGTGGTAACTGGATCACAAATCCTAAACAAATAATTATTGGTGATCTGAGAGGTAATTTATATTTTGGGAAGCACTGAGGAGTCCACAATAAAAGTAATCAAGTTTTTTCTTGCTGGACGTGCAGTAGCATTTAGTTGAGGACCCCTCTTTTCTGGCACACTGGGAACTTCATTAACACACAAAGGAATTAAATGAGTTTATCAGCTCATTGATGCCCGTGGTGAAGGGCTGTAGAGTTCAATGGCTGGAACAGGACTGTTATTTTACTTCCAGTAAGGATGAAGATAGAGAACTGAGGGGCTTTTTCAAAGTAGTTCCAAACCCAAATAATTTGTAACTGTAAAATATAATGCAAGAAGAAGTTTAATAGACCAAGAAGACTCAAAACCATGTGGCAATTAAAGCAATAAATCGTTCATATAACATTACCCAGGCCCCTACAGCAATGCCTCTGCTTCCAGGCCTTGAGAATGGGGCAGGTTTCAGGCACAGGATGCAAGGGTAGTTCAGACTCTAAATTTTGAAATCACTATGCAATCCTGTGGGCTCATGGAGGACCTGTGAAAGCTGCAACAGAGATGAGGAAGCCGAATCCTGATCTGGCTGCCAACTTACTGCAGGTAGTCGAGATGCCCTTGGTTGCTGTTCCTCCATCTCCATCCTGGTACCCCTCGTGCTCTGAATTGCTGCGCTGTGCTGGTGGTCCTCTAACAATCCCTCCTTTCCCCTGGTGCCTCACCTCCCAAAATCCCTGTGCCATGCCAGCAGTGGTGCCCCACTTGTGAGCTGGGGTGGGTGGATGGCAGCCTACAGGTATTCAGTGACTCACCCAAGGCCCCAAACTGCAAACCCCTCTGCAGTTCCATTCTGCTTCTCTTCTGTAATGGAGTAGGTTTTTTTGGCAATGCTAAACTGTTCCCACAGTTACCTGGGTAGGGGTGGTCAAGCTGCCAGTGGTGGGACCTCCAAAGCTTGCTCCTGAGAAGGTGCACCAAGCACAGCTGTGAGGTGGATGACGAGTGACAGGAGGTGCGCCTTTGCTTCATGGATGTGATATAACCCGGTTTTAATTAAAGCAGCCGCAGCAGATTATTAGGGTAGATAAATACTGCCTTGTTACAGCCCTCTTGGGTCGTATGTAAGCAGTATTCGTTTTAGAAAGGATGAATGAATAGTCAGTGTGAAGGATAAAGATCAGCATTGTTAATCAC
Organism: Regulus satrapa; assembly: GCA_013396955.1. Classification (NCBI taxonomy): domain Eukaryota; kingdom Metazoa; phylum Chordata; class Aves; order Passeriformes; family Regulidae; genus Regulus; species Regulus satrapa. Next base: position 355,603 of record VWZN01007605.1, read on the forward strand.
TCTGGAAGTCTTCCGTGGGAAAGTGTAAACTCATGAGGAAAGATAGCGCCCATAAATGTCATTTAAATAACTTGAGGATAAAATTTTGGTAATAAAGGCACACAAGTACTAAGTTATGTTTGGGTTCCTGTCATAGATAACTAGGACTTGTATAGGCTGTGCTTCTACTTCTCTCTTATGCTAGTAGCAATGAACAACTCATCTTCAATGCCACCTGGGGGGGGGGAATCTCATTTTTCTTGTCAAAGTGCAGAGAAAATCTTTAGAAACTTGAGAGGCTACTTTGCTTAAGATTTTGAGCTTCAGGAGGGGTTAAAACTTCCCTTGTGGTGTTTGTGGATGAGCAGTGTGCCGGGTACCTCTATTGGGGCTTGAGTTAGGGGGCTGAACATCCAGCTGCAGTTTGTTGCTGTTGATACATCTGCAGGATGAGAAGAATGACTCCAGGTGAGAAAGAGTGGGTTTCCACTCCCATTAATAAGCAGAAATCATAGGAATTGTGCCTTTACTCTTCCTTGATTTTCTAATTCTCACTAAAGTTTCTTTTGCCCTTTCATACCTCTTAGAATGCCTTACAACTGTTGAAAAAAAAAAAATCTGTGTGCTTTCATGTAAATGCGATGAGGATGAGCCTTTGAAAATATATCTGGCTGATGTTGATGAATAAACAAACTTGGCCAGGGTAAATCTTTTCATCTAACTTCAAGAGCCACGCTGTAATGAAGTAAATATAGATGTACTTAATGGGCTTCTTTCATCCAAATATATAGCAAACCCTTTAAAGAAGTGCAAACACATCTAAAATGGATTTTTAAGTGACTTTTTTTTTTATTTTTAATTTTCTTAATATTGGAGCAGTTTAGTCTACTCAGTCTAGGCCAGGAGTGGAGTTGCTCCTGGAGCTGTGCAAATGCTGAAGTGAATGCTGGACTAACTGGGAGAGGGCAGCGGGAATGTGAGAGACCCGGCTCTTCTCCTGAGGTGTTGTGCAATAAATGCAGGAAGTGCTCATTCTGTGTATGGTTAAACATGTATTATTTGATGACTGTCTCCCCAGACATTTCCCTTTGGAAAGCAACTTGCAGACCAGGCTCCAAGGGGCAGGGGAACCAGGGGAACCTGGAGGGCCTCTGTGTGTTCCCCCTCAGCTGCGCTCAGCCCAGGCTGCACCGAGAAGGCTCCCCAAGCTCAGGATGACTGGCTGCCTTCCTCTGGGGCCATCTGTGCATGTCTTGGCCAGCTGCAAACCTGACTGCGGGGCTTGCTCTGCAGGACACATCCGGGAGTGCCCCCCCCAGGTGGGGTCCTGGCTCAGAGTACCTGAGCTGGGTGTTAAAGGTGGCCTTGGGGCCATCCTGGCAGCTGCCATGGACGTGGCCATTGAAGTGTGACTGCAGTGGTGGTGACGACTTTGGCAGCACCTTGTTGGTTGGAAGCTGTGGGAAAGTGGAGCTCAAAGCACGGTTCTGCAGATCTGGGCATTCACTGCATGCCACTGGATTGAGTTTCATTTCAAGTCTTGCAGGATGACTGGTTTTCAGTGATAGTACCTGTAAACAGATGAACGACTTTTTGTGCAAACCCCGTCTTGCACGTACAGCTGTTTGGTTTCACTGCCCTTGCTTGTAAAAAATGTGTAATGTTTGTCTTTCCCATATCATGGAAAGAGTTTTCAGATCTCCTCTTTAAAAAGCACAGTTGAAAAACAATGCTGCTTTAGAAGCAAGTCTGTTTTAAAAAGGATAAAACCTGTTCTGGAGAAAAAGACCTTTACTTGTCTTATCTTTTCTTAATAGGAAGAGTTCAGATCAATTTAATCCAATTGTGGAATAAAATCCCATTCACAGCTAGGCAATATTAGAATTTGAGTATTAGACTATTTAGACAACTGTATCAGCATAATTACAGAAATTCTTCACTATGAGATTTTTCTTCGCTGAGATCTTGATGAATGGGAAATACTGTAAAGAATGATTTCTGTGAGTCTTAGAGGACTTTTATGAAAGATATTTAAATCTAGGAGACCACTGTACTTTGAAAAACGTGGTGGTGATTTACTAATGTCCGGTCTGAACTCACTGTTTGGCACCTCGAATAATCAGACCAGTCCAGTTTAGCTCGCATCTGGTTGCGTTGTGCCGTGTGTACACAAGTGAAATGTATTAAAAACTGCTCAGCTTCGGATGTGTTCATCTGGGGATTTGCTCATAAATAATTGATAACCCTCTGAAACAAAATCTCTTCATTACTCCGTGGATTGCTCACCTCTTCCCTCCCGCGCTCATTGTTCTCGCAGGCGGGGGAAGAAGGAGGCGCTGCTTTAATGAAGGTGCGCGTCAGCCCCAGCCGCTCCTTCCAAAGGTCATCCAGCTAAACAGTGGCAGGGAAATGCTTGACAGAGATAAATACTTTATGGAGATACGTGGCATTCCAGTGTTTTAGGGGAGCTGCTAAACTGCTGTATTCAAGACTTCTTTGCATGCATAAAGCAGAGCATAGGAGGAATTACTGAATCAATGAAATGTTTGCGTCTAGTGTGCTGCAGGACAGGACGTCAAATTAAGGGTCGTTTGCTGTGCAGTACAAATTACAGCTGTTTGATCAATTTGGACTTGATGTTTCATGATTTTATGGCTAAGAATGCCATTAAGTATCCTTGCTCAGACCCTTTCCTGCAAATGGGACGAGTCTTGGTGAGCAGTGCTTTCTCACTGGATCAAGAGTGAGTTCCCGTTTACCAGACATTGGTACATAGTGATGAATTTCCTCTTCTGCAAAAAAAGAGCCGTGCTGCGTCCACTGACCTAAAGCCTGAGTTGATCTAACAAAATCTTGTTTTAATGGAAAAAGTGTCTTAATGTAAGTTCAGTTCATCTTTTTGATTACTTGATTGCTTCAGAGTTATTAGCCAGATTCTGTAACAGTCTTTAAAGGTGATAATACTTGCTTGGATTTAATAGCACTAACTATTGCTAATGTACAGGAAATTATCAAATCACATCATTAAGAGAGAACCCTAACAACTCTGACAGCTATTTTAATGTGAGGTTTCAGATGTTATTCTTTTTAATTGAAAGGTGAATGCTGTAAAGACTTTGTCAGACTCCTCTTTCTAGATGACAGCACTTTCTGTAGACTAACTGGAAGCCCTAGAATGCTGATCCCAGCTTTCAGCTTCAAGATTCATAGCTCAAACTCTTGGTTTTTTACATGGCTGAAGTATGCATTTGTGGTGGTGTCTGGATTTGTGTCTTCCAAAGAAATATTGGATCAATCAAAGAAAATGAGAAAGATTTTCTGAAATGGTAATCACATTCTGGAAAGAACAGAGCCTTCGCTCCTTCTCTAAACCATGAGATTAAGCTTGCTTATAAAGGATTAACAGAACTCTCTTCTGTTAATTCGTGGTGGTATAGCCCAAGTGCCCGATTCTACATCAGTGGAAAATCCATTATCAATCAATGGGAATTTTGCAGCTGGAGCCAAAGGGATTAGAGGCTCATCGTTCAGAAGTGACTGAAGGAGAGAAAGCCCTGGATATGCTTGTTGCCACACAGCTGTGAGCCACCGCTGAGGTGTGCCCACAAAAAAACAGCAAAGGAGAGTGTTCAGTTGCCTCAGGCAGGCTATTTCCAGAGACTGTGAAAGGGCTCGTGCCACGGGCAGGGCTGCAGAGAAAGCTTACCTGGGATGCTGCCGGGAGTGGGCTGTTCCTTGAGTCCAAGCAAGGTAATTTCAAATTGGAAAAGGAGAAGGATAACCTCAGGCCTTCTGTTAAGGCTCGTGCTGTGGTTGGGGGAGAGTTAACGAGGTGGTCAGTGGGAGTAGGAGCTCAGAGCCATGGAAGAGGTGTTCAGGTTTGGGGATGAGGGATGCAGAGGAGCACTCATGCCTACACCATGCTCTGCCGCCTGCCACTGCTCAGGCTGCCACGCAGGCACGCTGGTTTAGGGGACTGGAGTGTGAGGGAGAGACAGGAGGACATGGCTGAAGAGGTTGCTAAAGAATTGGCAACTGGTGGTGGTGTGAGTGATTTCCTAACAAACTGCACTGTCTCCAGAAGATTCTTCCTTCAGTGAGTAACAGCTACCTTTCCTTCTAGTGGAGTGCATCGACCAACGTTCAGACTGTTAGAGCCCACAAACTAAAAATGCCTGTGGTTGCAGATTGACTTTAGTTTGGAATATTCACCACCATATTCCAAAATATGGTTTTACTTTTTTTTTAAATGCTGTCAGAAAGCTTAGCTTAAAAATAGCCCTGATCCTGAGCCTAGCTTGGGGAAAAGCACAGTCTCCGTGGCCTCTACTGCAACATTTGATGGTCACTTTTCCACAAATGGAAGCTAATGCTTCAAAAATAAAAAAGCTAGTCAGAGTAAAAATGACAGTTTTTACAACAGCTTGGTAAATGTACATTTATTGGTTTGTACTGTTATAATAGGCAAGGTTGTGTCATTTAGTTTGGCAATTACAGAGGTTAAATTAGTTTTCCTTTACTCTTGTTAAATGCAAAATAATTGAACACACATCATGGAAGTTTGGGGCTCTCATGTTTGTAGCTTCATTTATTAATCTCACACATTAATTGAGAGGAAGAAAGAAAAAATAAGAAGAAAATACAGAAAAGCCAAACTGGATGTGTACGTATTCTGTCTCACGCTGTGATATGCTGTCAAATATTGCCTTATTTTTAGTACACTTTGTAAGAAAGGACACTGCTTTGCCCCCAGAAGGGTAAATTGTGACCTCATGTTTAAATAGTCTGAGTAAGCTCATATTTGTGTAGGCAAAGTCACTTGTGCCATTCCCTCCACACTCTACATATAGGAATGTAATGTGATCAGACTAGCCAAATAAACTTCAATTGAGAACCCTGTAAAAAGCTATATTTTGGAAGTATCTTGGCCGTCTTAATTGACTCCCTTGGTTATAGGAGGGGCTGTCCCTTCCCCTAGCTCGGGCTTTTCAGGAGATGGTGTTGGCAGTGGTGCAGTAAAAGCTCTGTGGGGGCAGATGTGCTCTTCTTTCTTACCTTCATGTAGTTGGAGGGGATTTAAAAATTGGATATTTCTGTCTTTCTCTGAAGCTCCAAGTAGCCCTGACACTGCCAGCTATGGATTAGTGAAATAAATCCCTCATGTTTGTACTGAAGTGGAAAGCATAAAGAGCATTTCCTGCCTTTTTTCCCCCTTTTTAATGTGTCATTTGCTGGCTGGCACAGTGACCTCCATTTCGTGACTTGTGAAATGAATTGTCACAGAGGTTTTCCCTGTGGGTTAATTAATCACTCAAGGGAGCAGCAGCATGTGACATTATGCATGTGGGCCTGAGGTAAACAGTTACCTATAGACCATCTATACTGAATGTGCACTTCAAATGTTATCTGTTAATGCACTTTCACTTTTCTAATATGATTTCCTTTCCCTTCTGTTTTATCTGTTTTCTTAACTATGTCCTTGGTAATCAAAAGATATACAAACATCTAGTCCCCTTTTGGTGTTTATAAGTAGAACTGAATTTGGAAAACAAAATATTCTTGCCAATTTTGTACACAAAATTTGCCAGTTCACTGGGAAATGGTTTTATGCTAGTAATGTAGAAGAACAACAGTTTGGTTTTCCAGGGTATCTTGGTGGACAGTCTATCAAGTCTTTTAAATTGTTCCAGTCAATAATATTGACTGAACAGTGCAAGAAAAAATTTTTTTTTTTTTTTTTCAATTCTTGGAGATTCAATTTCATACTCTTGATTTACATTTTAGTATCAATTGTATATTTTAATTTGTGTGAGTGAACCCTGAAGCTCCTACTCACTTGTGACTCCATCTTTAATTTTGCTTGGGAAGTCCATCTCATTCCTAGAAAGTTAATATACCAGGAATTGATTAGCATTAGCAGTGAGGTGAATGATAGGGGAGAAGTTGATATCTGGGTCTGCTGTGGGGCCTGACCATTTACACTGATTTAATGGATGCTGGTTTCCAGATGACCCTGTTATCATTCTCTTCAACAGGTTTGGCTAAAACCACCCCTGGACAAGAACTGGAAAAAGCAAACTAGAATCAGAGGATTGGTTTCCCGCCAAAATGGGAAGCCATTATTATGAGGCTAATTAGCTATATTATTTACTTGGCAGAGCAGGCAAGCAGCAAATAACTCAGCATTTCTGTGTTTCATGTTTACTCAGCACTCAGGCATAGCATGAACAAGTAACATGGTGCAGCTGGTTCTCAACAGGCACATCAACATCTGTTGGGAGGAGAAACCCAGTCTGAAATGGGTGATGGAAGTTCCAAACTCCTGCAGGGATGACCCAAGGAGTTGCTTGTAGCTATCCTGAGACATTAAAGCCCTGCAGGTTTGGACCTCATGGGTGGCAATATGGGAACCTGGAAACCCTTGCTTGATTTTTGTCACTTTTTGTTTCTCTCAGCTGTGGGAATTACTGAAATATTAGCTCTTGGACAGTGATGAAATTAGCATTAATTGTTAGTTTTAATCAGCAGTAAATATTTTGATCAAGGAACACAGTAAACTAGAAAACTTGTTTTCCCTTGGTTTTCTGAGTTAGGCAGAAATTATACGTTGCAGTGGTTTGGTTTCCTAAGAAGGAGAATTTCAAAATCTTGGCAATTTCCATGTTCCAGCCAGTGTGATATGTGCCTTGCTCCACAGAAGAGTTGTATTTCCTGTATTAAGTAGTAGCTTGTATATTTAATTACACTGGTGCTTAAAAAAAAACAAACCCATTTTAAACAGCAAAGGCTTTCTTTCACTGGATTCTAGGGAAATGAGGAAAAAACCCCAACCAACCAAAAAAAGAGAAAAAAAATCCAAAGCCAACCAAAAAAGTCTATGCAGAAAACCCTAGGGAATTTCTGGGCTTTAGCTGTCTGTCCATAGGCAATAGGAAATTGATTTTCTGAAGTATAACTCTAATGTTTTAGTGTTCCTCATTTAATAAAAAATTATGCTCCCTGCAGTTAATCAGCAGCTGGCACTTAAAAAGCCTGAATTCAGAAAAAATAAGTGTGAAGATTGCTGTGGATAAATGATCAGGATAAGAGCTGTGAGATTGATACCTTTTGAGATTGATAACACCTAGCTACCTGGTTTTATTAACACTCCAGTACCTGTGGTGCTTGTTTGCACCAGCCTGATTGAGTGCAGATAGGAGCAAGCTCTTGCAAAAAAAAAAAAAAAAAAACTAAAAAAAACTACTGCTGTTAGGTCACTTGTATGGTAAAGAGGAAGCTTTTGGTGTCAGGGAGAAGCGCAGTGCTGCTTTCTCTTCCTTCCTGTATCTGATGTTTCAGTGTAGCAGTAGAAGAGTGCTGGGGCTGAAACTTAAACTTGCATTTTCTCACCCTCCTGTTTGATCCTCTCCAATTGTCCCTCGGCCTGGGAGTGATGGTACAGGAAAGGGTTAACTTCCAAAAGCACAGCCTGGCAATTCAGTGCCTCTGGAGCTTTAAATGAGGAGATGCTGATACAGTACAGACTGTAAAGCAGGCCCTGCTGGGGCGTATAGCCAACATGGGACCAAGGGTCACAGGTC
>VWZN01007605.1:381136-395729 GCA_013396955.1 Regulus satrapa
GAGAGAAAGGCTTGTCTACCTTCAATAAGCTGTAGGAGAGCAGCGGCTCCTACAGTGCTGCCTCCTCTATGGTACAGTTCACATAACCAGCCCTGTTCAGGCATAATGCAAAGGAATTTAAGAACTGCCCCATGACAAGAGTCAGGCCTGTTTATTTAGACAGGTCCTGCAGAAGTGTGGAGTGATTCAAATATTCCTGTGATGGATCTGCATGTGGGCATGGTGGGGGACTGAACCAGGAACCGTGCTGACTGTGAAAATAGGCTTACGTTGCAGGAACGACTAAGATGATTACAGAGCTGCATGAATGATTAATTTACCCTGCTTTTGTTTCACTTTTGATCCCGGGTCCTCTTGGAAAAAAAAAAAAAAAAGAAAAGGCGATTTTGGAAGATGTTTTTAAAATAACAAACAAGTCAGTTGTAATAACAGCTTTACTATGCAGATGTGCACCAGTACCACTCCAAGAGAAACAGAATAAAAAATCACTTGCTGCCATTTTTCTGTAGCATGAATATTTGAAATTTGTAGACAAATAATCACGAAATACTTAGCAATCAGAACATTTATTCACATTTTAGGAGAACAGTGTTACTAATCTTCAAGTAGGGTACAGAGTTATATAGTGGCAGTGCTTTATTAATAACCCTCTTTTAAGCTCAGTGTAGAAAGAATTGGTTTTGTTACTAAAATTACTCCACATATTTAAGACAGACTTCAGCAGAACAACTGCCTAATACGTGCTAGACACATATTGATTTTTTTGTCTTAGCCCAGCATTTCCCCTGGGCATCATATTATTTATTCATAAAGCAGAAATGATGTCTGACAGGCAGTTAGAGGGGTGTAGAGCTGTAGTCCAGAAACAATGTGAAAAGCTTTGCAAGGACCCCAAGAAATCAATGTGCTAATGCTAAAGAGCAGCCTTTTAATTCCGAGCACACATTCTTGCAATCATTTAGTGCAGAACAGGAAATTTAAATAACAAATAGTTACTCTTAAAACTGCAAGCCTAAATTTTCATTCATCTTTATTCCAATTATCTGAGCCAAGGTGGAAGTAGGCACTGAAGGCAGCTAGCCAAGCCCAGACACCTCTTAGCCATAACACAGGCTTGCTGCTCTAGTCCTGATTTGCACATTTGTATGTAAATTTCTGTTGGAAGTAAGATATTTCTATCAATAAAGATTTAGAACCCAAACATTGTTCAGAGAGCCAAGACATTACTAAAATGTGCATGATTCATCACCACTTACTCTGATTGAGTGTTAGACTGATGTCTGTACAGTGGAGTAAAATAATAAATAGCTGGTATTTTTAGAATGCAATTTGAAATATTTTGATAAGTTAGTCATTGTGATAGACCTATTTGAAAAAAAAAATCAGGCCAAATGAGATTTGTTCTGTTTTTTTTCATTTGAAACTAGATCACAGCATACTATCAAGCAGTATTTGCTGGCAGAAGATACATTTGATTTCCAACAGTGTTTTTTCTACTGAAAAAAAAATCCAACTATCAGGTAATCTTCAGAAAATTTTAATCTGAATTTATACCTCCCACAATAAGATAAATAACTACTGAAGCATTATATTTGAAATGCAGTGAACATCTAAACATCTGGTCCAATCAGGCCACTATGGAATTCGTTTCTTGTTCTTTAAAACACAGATAATGCAGTCAAAAATAGCATGTCATCATGTAATTAAATATTTCATCTTGATGTATAAGCACAAGGGAGCTGAACTAAATTTGTTCTGGCATTTCTTGACTTTCTAGGACTTGACTTTGAACCTTTTTCTTCTTTGATATATATTGAATTGGGACTTTCAAAATTTGCTTTGCGTATTTTGAGGGGGGAGGGGAAATGGATGAAAATAATTAATTTCTACTCTATAGGCATGAAAATTATTGTTTTTATCTTAGTTAATAAGAAGGCTGTGTTACTTACAGTGAAACCAAGACACACATTAACCTTGTGAAGCTAAGTTCACATGTACTTAAACTGGTCTACTGAGGACCTTATAGTTATTTTCCCTGGGGAAGGCTTTGACCTCTTCAGTCATGAGGAATCACAGTAAATCCAATTTTACATCACTCAACTGGGACGGCATAATCTGAGTCCATCCAAGGGCCACAACTTAGAGTGCCTGAAACATGCACACATTTGGTTTTTTTTCCTTGGGAGATGGTAAGGTTTTGAAAAGAAGTGAAAAGTGGTATCTTTTAGGAAATCAAATGTATGAATTTTACATGTAGTCTTCTGACATAGGGTGGCATTGGTAAAATAATGCAGTGCTTGACTAGGCCTGTCTTTCATGGATTTGAAAGCCTAATTTCAGTTGACTCAATCTGAAGAAAGTGTAGCAAACCCAGCATTTTTCTGGGCTGTTGAACACATTGCAGTGGGCATATTTTTAATGCTTGCTATCTGATGAGAACATGAAGTCATAAGAGTACCTAATTTCCCCAAAATTGATGCATTTTTATTTACTCTTGCCAGTACTTTTGAATGCTGCCAATAACTTGCAAGAGTTGCCATGTATTTACAAGTCGGTTTTAAATAACAAATTTACAGCATAGCATTGCAGGTGACAGTGTTATGTAATGACTTTTAAATGTCACTTTTCCAAACTATTAAACCACAGCTGTAATAATAATTCTTTTAATCTATTTGGATAGCTGATAGCCAGTCAGTTAATGAGGTTTGTTCATCAAAAGCTCAACTGCATTTCTCTGCCTCTCTGAACTCTTTTCTTGATTTAGTCCTGTCCTTTCTGTTGTCAGGAACATTCTTGGCTTTTGACTGCAGAGGAGTAACTGCTCCAGATAAAGCACTAAAACATGAATACATGCATTTTCTGCTTAACCAGCCTGGAGTGCTCTTCAGGACACTCAGGCTGAGGATGTGTGTGCCAGAGCTGTTTACCCAAGGTCCAGCTCTCGTTGGTACAGGAAAGTGGCTACTCCTAGGACCTGGTTCATTTAACATATTTTGCAGGTTTATTTTATTGTGTGGTGAGTTGTGCCTTACAAAACCCTTACAGCATGCTGTAGTCTGAGTGCAAGGACCCAGTCCTCCAGTGAGGTGGAGTTGAGTTTCAGGCTGACACACACACAGGCTGAATTCCTTCGTGAGCAGCTGTGTCTTCATGTGAGCAATGACATTCCCATCTCCCTTGGAGTCAGTGGGAATGTCATCCCTGTATCTGGCAGAGCCTGGAAAGCACTGCTGGTCTCCCTGAGCCAGCCTCTGCTTGGTGGAATCCCTCACAATGGACGAAAGACTGGGCTGGGTGTGACACGGAATTTGTTATCAGGATGTTATCCTGTGTTATCAGGATGCTGGGACTCCAACTGGTCTGTTTTTCCAGTCTGTAGTGATTTGTGACAGTGATACATGGTTAGCTAGTATCTTACCCCTCCTGGCTTTCTTCCAGGTGCTGATTACTAGTTTTTAAAGGACACAGTGAAGAGCACTAAGCAAAATAATCAAAACTAGTCCACATTTTTAACAGGCATTTTGTTGTTAAGGTTTGCCTGAATACAGTGCAGCGCAACTGAAAGGATTTTCTTAACTTGGTGATATTTTTGTGTTCCTAAAATTGCTTTCTTCTGATGTTTTGCTAGAACCTCTGGTGAAAAGTGGTTAATTTGTAAAACACTGTTAAAAAGGCCTTGTATGGGAAGATGATGTCTGCTCCCGTTTTCTACTTTTTGCCTTCTTGTTTCAGTAATTTACCTAATATCAATGTATTTTCAGTGAAACACCTAGCCTTACCAAACAAGCAGGTATTTTCAGGGGTGTACTAAGAGGATGGCAAACACCAGCCCATCTCGTGGGTCAGTTGGATAAATGGCTGCACTGCTGCTGAGACTATAATCTGCTGACAGGCAAATGTGTTTTACTACCAAGGTTTGCTACTGAGCTCAAATGGGTCCCTTAGCTCTTTTAACTTGGTAAATGGCTGAGGAGGTGACAGAAAACATACTACCTTTAATATTTTCTAACAGTTTTAAATAACAAGTTCATTTGTAAATCAGTTTCTAAATGACCAAATAAGTTATGGGACACAGAAGTTTCCAACTGTTACGTACAGATATTTTAGGAGTCATTAGAGGACAGTAACTTCTTGTAACAATCAACATAGTTCATGATATCTTATCTTAAAAAATGAACCATGAAAGTTGTTGCATAAGGTGTTATTTTTTCTCCAGAGATGTCTGTGACTAAGACATGTTTATGAGCCAGCCGTGGAAGCCCACAGCCTCCAGGGATGCCTGTGGCCATGAAGCAGTGCCATCCTTCAGTCCACTGTCAAGCATGGTCCACATAGTTTATATAATTTTTACTTTGTTCAAACCTGCTGTTAAAAAAAATTTGGTTTTTTGTGTGTTGCTGTAATGTTCATGTGTTTCCCTCATAATAATGTTTGAAAGAAGCAATCTGATTTCATATCCAAAGCCCTTCTGACCCATCCATCCACACAGCCCTCCAGTTCATTTGCAATACCAGCTTTGTCACTGACCTGCTGTCTATCTAAAACAGCATCTGCAGGCTTTACTTATTGCTACGCTGAAGTTAAGGATGAGCTGTGCACAGACATCAACACACTTAACCTCATTTTCTCCTTTTAAATCCCTTCTTAGAGTCTCCTCTGCCATAATCCCTGAAAAGAAAAAAAAAAAAAAAAAAGTAGGTTTGTGATATGTTACAGCCACTACCTCTTGTGTTGACTGATGCAGTCTCTTTGTTTCCTTCTACATCCTTGTCAACAATCCATACCCATTTACTGGACTTTTTTTTAATGTTTAAATGTGGCTTTCCAGGCAAGAATTATCTTTTTTTTCCTCTCACTGAGCACAGCTGCTAGCGTGTTTCTACCTGGGACTCTTAGATGAGGTCTCCAGCACAAGGGCCACCAAGCTGATTAGGGAGGTGAAACACCTTTCCTCGGAGGAGAAGCCAAGAGAATTGGGATTGTTCAGCCTGCAAAGGAGAAGGCTTCAGGGTGACTTAATTGTGGCCTTCCAGTACCTTAAGGGAGCCTGCAAAAGAGATGCAGAGGAATTTTTTTTTTTTTTTTACAAACTGGGAGAGAGTAGGTTTACATTAGATATCATGAGAAAGTTCTTTACTTGTGGGGTGAGAGACTGAAACAGGTTGGCCCAGGAAGTTGTGGATGCCCCATCCCTGGGAGTGTCCAAGGCCATGTTGGTTGGGGCTCTGAGCAGCCTGGTGGAATGAAAGGTGTCCCCATGGCAGGGACATATCATATGGTAAAGGTGAAAAATGATGGCATATGTCCTTAATAAGGAAGGTTTCTAAAGATTTCTAATAATTATGAAGAGCTGAATTTTTTTTTTTTTTTTTAAGGAAAGAAGGGCTTGTGGAATTCCATAGTATTTCTCTTGGAGCTTCCATTTACAAATGTATGCTCAGCACTGCTGCACATCAGGAGCTTGGGAAGTAGAGGTTTGAGTACGGATGGGACATTTACTCAGTGTTTTCCCAGGCATCTGTAGGAGCTCTTTGCCAGAACCTGTTACCAGTTTAATCCTCACACTTTCTCAGGTCCCCTGTGGTAGTGACTTTCGACCTTACAGGTTATGGAAGAACGAGAACACAATCCTATGGGCAGGCAATACTCAGAAAATTATTAATACAGGAGCCTTCACCTGCACCACTGTGTAGAGCAGCAGCTTTCTCGTGAGGGCATGGTGTGTGCCTGGGCTGTGAGGGCAGGCTGAAGCAGGACTGCAGGCATCAGGAGCTGTGTTTTCAGGGCAGCATGGGTTTTGCCACATTCAGGCTCATGTGTTTGGCAGAGTCATGGTCTCTATGTCTCTTGGGAGAGTATCAGCCTATACATATTTGGGTGGTTTTGCTCTGGAATCACAAAAGGTTCCTCTTTGCCTGCAACATTTACAGAGGATTTTGCACCACCAATAGTATTTAAATATAAATAGGAATATATAATTACTTTTTCTTTTTTTAATTTCCATAAAACACCTTACAGCTATTACTACTCAGTAGTTTTCTTCAAATTTAGTTAAGTTTCAGTATCTGTTTTGATTTCAATAAGGGTTATGTTAATTGAAATATATTTAGCCAGCAAATATTTATTGAGGTATAATAGCCTTCCTGTGCCTATAATAGCCTGTAGATTGTGCACTCTGTAGTGTGCTGTTAAAGGCATTTGCTTCCTTTTATTGAAATGTAATGCCTACACACAATACATGCCAGTGTAGGGTGGGATAACATTTTATTTATATATATTTGGGATAGGAATATTGTAATTGCCATTGAATCGATTTTTTTTGTTTAATGTCTCTGTTAGCAAACCTGGGACTTGTACTCCTGTTACACAGGGCTCCCTGAAATCATGCTAAACCTCAATATTTGGCTTTTTTGTGTATATATGAGCATCATGATTTTAAGTCTCACTGTCTGTGACACTTTTGAAACAAGTATGCCCAGGAGAAGCTAAAGTTCCTTTCCAGTGGTGTAAATCCTTTTTGTGATATCTCTGGATGAGCTGTTATTCTCTCTCAGTAAAGCAGGTACTGTTGGAAGCTTGTCTTTGGCATGGAGAGAATCTCCATTTTGCATGACAGACAAGAGGAATGCATCCATGGCGACTCATTTGATGATGGTGGATTGAGGTTGCTGGCTTATGCTGCCAGGAAAGCTAGTGACTGGGAAGAATGCATAAACATTTTTTTCATGTCTTCTGTATTTATGGGGCATTTGTCAATATGTGCACACATACTGACTGCATTTCAAATTGGTGCTTGAACAAGCATCGAAAGGGCTACACTATGATTCTTTGTACTGGTGTAAAAGAGGATATAGAGTGAAAAGTTGAAATACACAGAGCTCAGTCTTTAAAAATAGATTAAATAATACATTTCTTGCTTATTGAGGAAGTTGTATAATTTGTCTGGAAATGGAGGGTTTTTAAACCCACAGTCCTAGAAGTATGGGGTAAAGCTTTCCCAAACTGAATTAAAATATATTTGAAAGTGAGATCTAAGATGCAACAAATTTCATTTATTTTTGTTTCTCTGGGGAGCCAGAATTTGGTATCCGTGTTCACGGTTGAAGAGGAGTTCAGTACCTGTGGGGCTCCAGCTGCAGGGAGTCACTTCCCTGCAGACACTGTCAGCTAGGCTGCCCATCACCATGGCACTTTCTGTAGTGCTCACACGGGTATTCTTAGAGCCTCTGTTCAGCTTAAGCAAACATCAAGTCACAGCAGCTTGGGTCAGCCATGATTTGACCCCTCAGTTATGTTCAGGGCTGTGACTAAAGCCTTCTGCATTCTCTTTGAGCTATTTTATACATGGCATAACTGCCACTTGGGAATTTAGATTGACTATTGTTTAATCAGTGAAATACCCACATGATATTTACCTAGTTCTTCTAAATATTGTGTGCTCTGTCTCTGCCTTAACACCACCAGCAATGGGTGTGGGCTTCAGCTTTCAGCTGTACCTCTGCATGTTCTTATGTCTGCTTATTAAGACACTGTATCTTGTCTGAAGCCATCAAAAGCTTTTAACTTTGACCATCCACTGAACAGAGAAAACTGCAAACATCAATTGAATATAGACTTTCTTCAGAGCTAACAATGGACTTTTTTCAGAACCACTGAAGCTGTAGTCTGCTACTTGCTTTGAGGTAACAGAAAAAGAGAATAGTAAAAATCAGACCTATCAATAATGCCATCGCTGTATTTCTATTGAGAGGCCTTGTAAGTATGCCTTGGCAAATAATTGCCTTAAAGCTTTTAATGTTCTTGCGCTGCAAGGAGCTAAGCAACATTTTCAGTGCTTATTCACAGTATACACTCCTGGCATGTATTCCTGCAGTCCACAACAGGCAGAAATCCCCCTCGAATTAAATGGGCTTTTCGCCCAATGCAGCCTCTCATTCTAATTGAATTAGCAGTAACAGACTTAACTATAAATTATTTTTTACCTTGGGCACATTCTCTAACAATTACCCTCTACTAGTAAATACTTTGCTGTATCACGGAGATACAAAAGCTTTTAATTTTTTTAACTCAGCAACTGTCTTTAATTTCAGGGCTGCTTCTGTTGGAAAAGGGGTTAGGTTTGTTTTTATGGTAAGAAAGATCACTTTAAAAACAAACCCAAGAGTATAATTAGAAAATTGCTTTATGAAATTACTACCTTATAATATGTGTAATTTGAAGTTCTTCCCCACTGAACACCTTCTACTTTAGAGATTGCGGTGGCCAGGTAGGAAAGCTAGGTTTGTAGTGTTTTTTAATGTTTGGGGGTTTTTTTGTTTTGTTTTTTTTGTGTTTTTTTTTTCCTCAGGTATGCATTAGTATTGAGAAGAGGCTGATTGATGCTAGACTTCATTTTCAGTATGGGCTTAATTCCACCTAGAATCAGAGTAGTGAAATGTGCTGCATGGCAGCTGGCACAACAATATTTTTAATCAAATAATAGATTCTAGCTGGTGGGGAGTCAACCGGGTTTTGAAGCAGACATGACTGAATGCAGATCTTCCTTATTTCTGTAATAAAATGCATTACTTTTACATATGAAATAAGTGGAGGAGGAGAAGTGAAGAAAAACAGGTCTGTAAGTTTGTTAGAAACAAAATTAGCCACTTTCACCTCATAAGTTGACTTAAACCAGGGATAGTATAGAGTTCTGAGGTTAGAGTGGCAAATTAACTTGGACTCTTCTCACATACCATGACATGATTTCTGATTTGCAGGTGAGCCTATGATTGCAAGGGTCATTTTCTAGGCTCTGTCCTTGAATACTGCATTTTGAGCTCTTCAGCTACCTACTATTGTCACTATCATGAGGAATCATCCTCACTTTTGTTGTCAGCCTCTTCCCCCTACTTACCTGGCTGGGTTACAGTGCAGTGGTGTGAGCAATTAATCCCAGCAGCTGAGTGGGGATCTTTTTGGTGTCACTGAACTGACTATTGTTTCAGACAGACCTTTTTCTCTGCTCTCTCTCTCGAGGCATAAAGATTTTGATAGAATTCAGATAATGACAATCTTATCGATATGTAGAGCTGAAAAATGTAATTGTACTGCAAAGCCAAATGTAATGGTACTGGAAAGGTCAGTGCATGCTGGAAAATGTCAACAGATGCTGCATTTTTCAATGATTTTTCTTGTTAGTTTCTATCCCACTATCTAAGCTCAGTGCTTAGCCAGGACAAGCAACTCATTCTTCGCTTGATGCTTACTGGGTCTTAGTTCATGCTATTGAAAGAAATGTCAAATGCCACAAAATCCCCATACGTTGGCTGGGGCTTTTTCTGCTGGTTTTCTCCCTGTCTGAAAGCTGTGAGTGATCGATGCTGGCTCGTTGTCTTTCTGTTATTTCACTGTTGGACGTTCTTCAGCGAACCCAGGTGAATTTAGCACCACCTCACCAGACTCAGCAGGTCTCAGGGGGGAGCAGGTGTCCTGCTGTCGTGTCCACAGCTGAGTAGTGTGAGCCTTTGAGGAGCTGATAGCTCCCATCCTATTAGCTGGAGCTGCAGAGATTTGATACTTCATGCAGCCCAGCCTGGAAGTAAATAGAGTAAGTAAAAGCACGTCTGATGTGAGGAGACTGTTTCTAAGATGAGTGATGCCCGTTCTCTTAGAGTCTCTCCTTGTTGACCCTCTTAGAGGTCACTTCGTTTTCTGTACTGCTGCTGCATGATCGCAAGATCAGAGCCTTTGGAAGCAATCAGACCTTTTCGTGACATTTGCTGAAATTTCCTACAAGGTAAGTTTTCCCTTAAAAGAAAAATAAAGTTAAAAAAATATTTTTGCTTTATTTGTGTGGTCAGAATTTCATCCTCAGTAAAAGTCCTGTGGAGGAAGAATTCTAAGAGGTATTTTTATGTAGATGTCTGCAATTAACATAAATCTACTAATCCAGGCTAGCAAGAGAGGGAGTATTGATTGCAGTGTTTTTGCACTTCCTTCTGGCAAGTTTGAAAAGTGATGAGAGAAAAACAAGGCCAAATTGATCTCATAATTTCAGGAGTTGTCTGGAAAATAAAAATAAATATTCACATAGCTTCAATTTATTGCCTATATTATTTCCATGATGTTTCTGTGGTTACTGTCTGTCAATGAAAACATTACAGCATATTTTAGAGACCTTTTGTGTTACATTTTGGTTTTGTCTGTCTCATTCCTCATGTAGCTTATTGATACCATAAAAAACCCTAAAACCATAAAAATGGTTTCTGAATGCGGAAGATGCACAGAAAAAACCAAAAATAATCTAAGCATGGCAGATACCACTCAGAGTTTGGAGGCAATATTTAGGTAAATTTTTTTAAAATTATGTCTTACAAGAAGCTCACATTAAGTTTCTGTGGTGCATTGATAGTTCAGGAGATGCAGTGGAAGTCTGGTTGTTTGTGACTGTGACCAGTCAAACCCCACCGTTTGGTTTTTTGCACAATTTTTTGCATGATTTTGGTGCAGAGGGAAAAAGCTGGAACTTGCAGCGTTGGGGTTTTCATCATACAGAAGCAAAACTTCACCTTTAGGAAACATTAGCAAAACAATATGAAGAGAACCTCTTTCCAGAGCAGCCAAGTGTATTTTGGCCAGGCACTTTCCTGTAGCAATAGGAGCCCAGCCTCAGGTCTTTTGTCTGACACATCCTGAGCAAATGCTGTTTAATGCAGACTGTCAGTGGCTTTTGCTCAGGAGCCCGCATCTCCTGCTTTCGCCTGCTCACTCTGTTCATCTGGAAATCTTAACCCACATCTGGGAAATATTTCTAACATCAACTTTCTTAGGAAGTGACATAGTAGTGCAAAACATTTCAGTCACCTTCAGTTTCAAACTGTATTGGATAAATTTAGAACCAGCTTTTAAAGGAAGCAGTGTGAGCAGCGGATTGTTCACATTTTCAGAAAGACCCTACGAGGCTTTGCACTTTCTCAGGTGTATGCTGATGCACATCACACAACTGAGGTTATGATGACCGAGATAAGAGGTGCTAGTTTGCTCTCAGCCTTTTTGTCAGCGCTGGACTGGTTTTCACTTGGATGCATTGAGTTCCACGTACACAGATTGATGCAACATTTGTTGGTTTTAATGAAGTTGGGTCATAGTCGTAGGATTCATTGAAATAAAAACTGGTAAACGAAGGTTAACAGCTTACATATTGGCCCTGTAGTTTAAGAAAGCAGTTATTTCAGATGTAATTAGTCTATTTATGAAATAAACTAACAATATTGAATGACTTGTTTGATTCTTACAAATAGTTATTTGTGCTTGTAGATCCTAATTGCATGAGCAGACCTCTGTACTTTGCATGGGCAAAGTTATGTTTGTGTTGAAGTGTTTGCTGTATTCATGCCAGAAAACAACCAAAAAACCTCATTAAGTTCTGATCCTTTAGACGTGCCTGCGCTTAACTTGACTGCTCAAATAATGTTGCTTTGGCGGTGTTGATTTCAATACTTTGATCATGAAACACCTCATGTAAGGTGGTGAGGTGGTGGGGAATTTATACAGCGGTAGTGTTGATCTGAATAAACAGCCATTAATGAGTACACGTTGCACCCTTCCCTGGAGGCAGAAAACTGTGTTTCTGCTGAGTTGATGAGTAAAATTAATTTGCTTACAAAAGATACTGTCTTGAGATCCAGTTTGCTGCTGCTATCTTAGCCCAAACTGAGACTTCAGAGAGCGTTTTCTGTACTTTGCTGGGCAGAGATTTCTCAGGGTGCTCAGGCTTTGCTCCTGCCTGCTGTATGTCAGCTGCACCACCTTCAGTTCAGTTCCCTGAGCTAGACTAGGGATAGCACAAAGACATGTATAAAGGTAAACAAGGGTATTGTTTGAGTGTCTTTACAAACAACAGAAGAAAATTTGTTTGCCCACTGGAAAGGGAATGTTTACTATTTAGCAAGGAAGGAAAAGTACTATCCCTTCAGGCTTTTCAGAGTAGAAAAAATTACTGCAGCTTAAAGCTGAGTGGAGCCCCTGAACCTCTAATGTTAGACACCTGCAAGTCCTCCACTGAGATTTTGGGATGCCAAAGAAGAACCTGGGGATCTAGCAGGGAATGGGCTAAGGTAAGACTAAGAGGGAAATAAGGGAATAAAACTTAAAAGCCACATAAAATGCATAAATAAAGCATGGTGAAAGGAGATCAGCAAGGAGGTGGCGAAGGTAGATGATTGTTGCTTGGAAGAGTGGCTGGCAAACGTTCTACCTGACAGCATTTCATATGCATTTTGTATGGCCAAAATTTCATTTATAATTATAACTAGGTATTTGAATTTATTACTCCTGTGAAAAGTTGTTCCTGCATTGTTTTGGATGTTTATTTTCTCAAAGGAGAAAAAAATTTGCAGACTCTCCAAATATTCTGAGAAGAAAAGCCAGCAGTTTATTTAAGCTGGCTCTCAATACACAGAAAATTGCCTCCAGAAGAAAATGCTAATATTTGGCTTTGGACTTTCCTGGGAACACAAATAAACTGTTGTTTATTTTTTGTCTTTGGAGGTTTTGTAGGTGTTTTTATTTCTTCCTTGTTCTTTTAAGTCTTTCTACTTATCTAGCATCTTGCATAACTTTGATATTTATCTTTGCAGTACAGCAATTTATATGAAGATATGCAGGATTTTGAGGGGTTTTTGGTTTTTTTTTTGTTAATCAGTAGACAGAATAGGAAGTAAAAAAAATCATCTGTTTTCCATTCAGTATCTATTTTGCAGCCCATGTTGAAAGAGACATATGCTGCTGCATGTCTGATGAGGCTAATTCTGTCTTTGCCTTGGTGGAGTTGTTCACACTGCACTTGCATTCTGTTGCACTGAATGAGAAATTCGGTGTTCAGGTTCACAGCGGGCTCTCAGGAAGTTGCTTTGTTAGAGCACTGACTTCGCTCAAAGTTCTGCAAAACTCACCCAGCCTCAGGTCCACCCCAACCTTCTGCTGCCACTGTGTGCTCTTCCCTCAGGGTCATCCAAGGGAATCTCGGGGTGGTGGAAGGCTTCAGGAGGCTCCAGCGTAGCTTTGGGTATGGCCTTGCTGTGAAATTAAAATTGAGCCATGGTAAAGTGACAAATTCTCTTGTGGGCCAGACTGTCACAGCACTCTGTGTAGTAGAACACCTGTAAAGGTGATAGTTTTTGAGTGGGAAGTTCATCCTTGACTCCCGAGCATTTGCAGGTTATCAAAGTCAGGGATATTGCTGAGGGTGGGCTGTGGCCATGACCGTGTGATCATTTCACTCCCTGCATCTGAGTCTCGAGGAAAGGCATTGAAGGATTTCCTTTTAATGGGCATGTTAAACATGGGACAAATTCAATTTTAGTATTGTCATTTAAAGTAATTTCTGATACAGATGATTTGCTGGCAAATGAGACATTAAGTTTGCCATAATTTGGGGCTCGTCCAAGTTTCTGTTCCTCTAAATGCAAGTGATCTAAGTGATGGTTCAGCTGTGCACAGTGCTCTTCAGAGCTTTAATGCAGATGAGCCATTCTGACTGTGATGATGAGTGTGATAGCTAAAACTCCTATACAGTAATAACAGAATATGCCTGCCATCACCTCCTTAAAAAAAACCCTGAAATCCCAGCGTGCCTGGCTGTTACTTTCATCCACTTTGAGTGAAAACTGCTGAAACAGACACATCTCTCAAAGCTTCCCATGGGCGTTTTTAGTGCAGGATATAGTCACAGTATTGAATACCTGAAAATATAACCAAAAGTTTATTTGGAAGAATAGTGGAAAATTCACAAAAAAGCTAAGTTGTTATAAAACAAAAGATACTGCCTCTTGAATAAACTCTGCTATAATGAGTCATATAGTATTTTATACAGTAATGACAGTGTATAAAATATTCTGAAAAAATTTTCCAGTTCATCTAGTTCACCGTGCACTGCTGTGTTAATAAAGATGCTCGTCCCAGCTTTACTAAAGTAGGGATAGTAAAATTCTTGTAGGACCTAAATGTGTTGTGCATGTAGAGTAGAAATGTCTATCATGAGATTACATTGCACTTAGGTTCATGATGACCTGTCTTTTCTCTTTACTTTGATTTTCCCCTGACTTGTAGTTACTGAAGTCCCCAAGGATTACAGGGGCAGAATGCCTAAAAGTGCTCTTTAACGCTTGACAGCATGGCTCTGACAGTGTTAGACACACATTTTAAGCACGCTAACAATTGAAGGATAATGCTGTACATAGTGTAGTGGGTTTACAGAAGAGGCAAATAGGGATTTTGCAGCTCATAATGGAAAAAAAAAAGTCTTTGATATAACAGTTTCAAATATTAGATTAGGGTGTATATAATTCAAAACTCCTTTTCAGTTGTGTTGTAAATTTAATGGCAGGATTTGGTTGAAATGAGCTCTTGTGGTCTGCAAGGAAGAAAATCAATCAGGATGGACCTTATCATTTTGCTATATCATTGGTAGAGATGCAATTAAATTCAGTCTGAAAGGTCGCAGTGTGAGGTATGCATTAACCTTATATTAACCCAGTGTATGATACTGCCTCTGAGAACAAGTTAATAACTATATCAGTTGGAGCTGCACATTTGTTCTCTTTTTTTTTTTTTT
>VWZN01007605.1:395765-436717 GCA_013396955.1 Regulus satrapa
TTGCAAACATATCTGTGTTCACACACACTTCTAATTATGTCTTTGTGCATAATATTTGCAGATATCTGGAATATTTGCAGGGCTGTTAATTAGGTTGTAGACTAGCATACAGTGGAATGTACAGTGGAGTTCCACCGTTGGTGGCTGAACCCACTTAAATTCACTTGTTGGAGTTCATTTTAATGCAGGAATATGTCAGTGAGACAAGGTTTTGTTTCATTTCCAGATCTGATGTTTAAAGTGGCAGCTGCCAAAAGTGGGTTTAGTTTCAAAGTACAATACAGTTTCTGAATGCCCTTTGCATTATGCACATTTGCTCCAGATGACAGAAATTAAATTTTCTATTGAGAATTGCACAGGTACTTTGGTGGTGAAAAGACTCTTGACCTTTTTAACCTGCTATATTAAGTTATGGGGTGGTATTTGATTTTAGGTTTGGTTTGGGAGGCCTCTTTAAAGGGGATTGAGTTTCCTGTATTAGCCCTTGAAGAAAACCAGTGCAGTGCAACGTTAAAACAGCTGTGGGGTTTCAGGGACAAGGCAGAGAAACAATATCCATCACTCCTTTTCCAGAGGCTTGCAGTGAGAGGTTGTCAGATTTTACTTCTAGAAAGCATTTTTGCTCCTCCCTGGAAAGCCATTTTCTGTTGTATGAGATTGCAGACTTCCTAATGAATACATTTTATATTTCTCATTCTCATGCCCCAGTGTTCAATATAAACTTCAGATTTTGAGGTGGTGCCAGGAGAAGTGGATTTGGGAAAATAACAGCCTGTTAGCCAGCCTCTAGAATACATAATATTTTAGAAAAAATGTTGAACAACATAACAAAGTCAGGGAAGCTAATAGAAAATGGGATAAAATAAAAAATATTAATAAATAGTTTTGTGCCAAGGTTAGCTGTTTCATCTTCTTCAGTTTTGTTGCTAAAGAAAAGCAATAGATACAATTCATCTCAATCTTGATAAAGAATTTGAATGTGGTACCCACACAGAGATCTGTCAATATGGCAAGAAAAAAAGAAGATTCATAGAAGAAATTTTAAATATGTAGGGAATTGAATAAAGAGGAGATGTCAATATTCGTATTAAAATGGGAGTGTTGGGCTGAAGGGAATCTGCTAATTAAATTCCTCGAAGGAGATGAAACATGTTTAATATTTTCCTATAATTGTCATAAATAAGCTGTACTATGCCTATGAATTTGACAGGTGAAAGAATTCTGATGAATTTTTAGGTGACTCAAAGGTAAGAGTCACTGGCATTTCAGAAGAGGATCATAACATCATACAAGGATTATATTTTCCTCTGAGTTGGTGTGATAGATATGGCATTAAATGTAATGGTGCAAAGTGCAAAGGCCATGTTTTTTCTCTGGGCCAAGTGAGGCCAGGCAATAACAAACAGTCCCTGATTATCTCTGAGGTTCATTAACAGACTCTTCCAGGTGTAGCAAAGATAAAAATAAAGAGGAACTTTTAGGATGGAGCATCATGGAGTTCATAGACAGGACTCGTGAGTTTCCTTGCAGTCCTGTACGCCTGTGTTTATTTGAGGTGTTTCTCTTGAGGAACGGGATGTGCGTGTGCCTCTCTGTGTGTGGATGTTTTAATTAAATTGCTAGCTGCTTCCATGTGTTTGAAGCATTCCCCAGTGGTGTGTGTGTCGGTGCTCTGCGAGCAGTGGGAAGGATGATGTGTTCTTGTGCACGCAGCTGCAGCACAAGAGGAAAGGGGGAGACTTAAGAGAGAGCAAACTCTGCAGCTCCTGGAGGGATGGTTGTCAGTCACATCCGCTCATCCCAGGCCCTTTGCTGCTGTGGGAGTGGGCTGAGTTTCTGCTCCTCTTTGGATGATCAGCCATCACTGCTCATAAGCACAACCTAAATATTGGCCTGCCTGCAGAGAAATAGAAAAAAAAAAATTCCCTTCTTACAGCATGTAAGTTTTCTTGGAAGATGAGAGAGCCTGTGTCCTGACAGGGAGGTAAGTGCCACATCCCACATTTTTGCAGTTCCCAAAATCAGGCTGCAGCTCTTAAATTCATTGTTTGGTCAAATTGACTTTCCATGCCCAGCACACTATGGATAAGTACGAGCTCTGCTGTGCCACCTTGCAGCAGGACACGATGCCAAGGGCAGGCACACACAGCTATCCTTGGTACTGTCACCGTGCCCCGGCCAAAGCAGGGTTTCTCTGCTGCTTGGATACTACCACTGGGATGGGACCTTGGTGCACTGAGGAGGGAGCTGGAGTGTCAGAGGAGGATGTGGTGTGTGCTTTGCTGGGCCCCAGGACCAGCCTGCAGCTGAGCTTGTGGTGTTTGCGTTGGGTCAGAGCAGATGCTGCTTCTGCTTCACTCTTGTGGCTGCTCATCTTCCCTCCTTACACATGTTCCTTTGAGGTTTGTTGGGCTCCGTGGGTTTCAGGATAAAGCGTGCGCCACTATTTCTGTTCTCCCTCATCTTAAAAAAGCAGAATTTAAGATTTCACAGAAAATCCAGCCACTAGTTTCATTTATTCATATGCTAGTGCTCATTTTGCCTTAACTATATCGCATAGTGGAGATGATGCTTTACTCCACTTAGGGCATATTGCTTTTTGGATTAGCCATGACAGTGGTTATCGGCAGTGGGATTGTATCCTGAAACATCTGCTTCTTTTTTTTTTTTTTTTTTGTCTCTTCATATTATTCTCACCCATTTTCCATATTTGCATTGTTTGTCCTTGAAATGAATGATTATTTCTTCCAAATATACTAAACACATTAATCAAGTTTCCATGGCTGAAGCAGATTTAATATGCATTTTTAGGAAAGTATTGGACAGATTTCAGTGTTGTTATTCCAAGAATTTTACTTGCTGATTTACTGTGCTTAGAGAGTAAGATTGTCTTTTGTGTCAGACGTGCAGCATGGCAAGCCAACAAACATGAGAATCAAGAGTGACTTGGTGCTACAGACGAGAATGTGTGATTTTCTTTCCGTCATCTAGTTCTGTTTAATACCAACAGAAATGGCACATCTCCCACTTCCCTCTGAGTACAGCTTCTGCACTTCTGCAGTGAATCCAGAAAAGCTTGATCGGGGCTTTCCCCAAGGGAACAGAGGAAGCTGTGGCACTGCCCATTGTCCACTGCTTCTCCAAGAAAAAGCTGCTTCACACTCCAAATTAATGGAAGGATTTTATTTTTCATGGAATGAAGACCTATGAATGTGCTCAGGGAGCATACACTTCACTCTATAATTTTCTACTTGATTATGCCTTAAAATTGCAGAGCAGTTGTATTATTTTTATATAGCAGTATCATGGGGGTTCAAGAACACTTCTTTACTGGCATTGAACTTTAACCTGAACACTGAAATTCATGGATTTATTCACTTAACATCTCTTGATATTCACTGATAATCACTGCCTGACTTATGACTGTCTCTTCTTGAGAAAGGCAGAAAAAAATACAGACCAGTTTTTTTTCAAACTCATGAGATGAAGTGATGAAGGTCCTTATAACCTTATTACATAAAAGGAAAAAAAAATGGACCAGAAGTTCACATCCTAGTTACTGCTGCAGTTATAATACAGTGTGGGAACTGTTCTGTTCTAGGCAATAAGGGAATACTTGATCCTTCAGTCAGAGGCCTTTTTATTTTTTCATTATTACTATCAGCATTACAGTTCTGCCAAATGAAAATATGTATCCAGATATTGCATGGTCTTCTTGTTTTTCACAGTTCATTTTTCTATCTGTTGATGCATGCAAGTTCTTCCACCATCATTTAAAACTTCTTAATGGTGTAGACAAATTATTGTACATTCTCACACTGTTAAACAAGAAATTTTTGGCTCTTCTTACCCTTGGGATATGGGAAGATTACATTACAGAAGATTGATTTCTGCTCTTTGTGTAAAAAGAAAAATCTATTTCTAATCTGGTTTAGGATGAGAATTCATAGTGACCATCTGTGTGAAAATTTTACCCATTGTAATTTAATTTAAAGAAAAAATCTGGCTCAAAATATTAGTGTTTTCTTTCTTTTGTTTTGTTTTGCTTTTCTCTCCCTAAGTAAGGTTTCCTAGTCTGGCATCTCAGGGAAGAGCATCTGCTTCAAAGATGCCTTTGGAGGGGTCTGAGTTATTACTCCTTACTTTTTAAACAAATCTTTCCATCATGCTGCCTCATAGAGAGAGTAAGAAATCTCCAGCTGTTATGGGCAAGGTCTGTAGTATAACATTCATCTCACTTCATCAGAGATACAACTATGCTTTGCTTCTTAGTATAAAAGTCTTGTTCATCTTTTTCCTTAAAAATAAAAATGTGACATTGTGATTTCCATTAATAATTCACAGCTTTGACAGAATATTTTTACTAAAAATGATCATGCCTCAAATTTCAGCCTATTAAAAACAAATTACAATGGATTTAAGCAGAAGGCTAATAATACTTAGGAAGTCCAGTCTGCACATGCATTTTTTCATTATGATTGACAACCTGCTTAGAAATTCTATGTTTGTAAGTTCCAGCCGAGATTTTCACTAGATTTCAGTGAATATTTATTGGAATTTGCAAATGCTTTATAGTTAGGCTGCATTCTATCCCCAAAGGAACATTTTTTCCACTGGACATTCAAATAGTTATCCTTTATTCACATAAATATTTCAACAAATATTCAACATTCACATTGCATTAAATAGTGTACTTACATTCATGTAATGTATTAACATTAATCTTAGTACAAATGCAAAATGTTGATTGCTTGTGCTTGGATATTCTCACTGCAGATTAAGGATGCTCTCTATTAGGTTAAGGATGCTACTGGGTATCAGAGGGGAGCGCTGTTCCCAAAACTCTTTGACCTGGTTCACTGAAAGAATGCAGTCAAGAGCCAACATGGAGATGAAAATATCTTTCACAGCTGTGACAGCACAACATATGTCACTACTTTGTGTGAAAATGAGCAGAGGCAATTTAAACTCCACATTTGGCCGATTAGTCTTATGGTGTCTTTTCTTTGACAATAAAGATGCCGTTGGCAAAACCTATCCAGAAAGGACAGAGTGGGTATTCCTGCAGAGACTGCCTGGTAGATTGGGATGCTTCTGGCATGTGGATAGTTGTAGCAGATGTTTCCAATTAACTGTAATAATTCTGAAAAATAAATGAACTTTCTTCAGGATCTCCTTGATGAATATTGATGTGGTGGCAGTCTCCTCAGCCTGGAAGTGCTCACAGTAACAGGGCTTGGGGTGGAGAGGATAAAAAATTGAAAGGTGATGGTTTGCCACAGAAGCTGAAGATTTAGATCCTTGCACAGGGTAGAATTAGAAAAGACCTTCTGTCTCGGTTTCTCTGTCTGTTCTGGCATTTCCCCTCCAGCAATCCCTCGCAGGCAGTCAGCCCCCCAAGCCAGGCCAGGGTACGGTGGCCTGTCCATGAGACACCACGCCCTGGGGTCACACCCAAGGGGGTGCCCATTGCTACAGGCCAGAGTGGATGGTTTTGTTAAGGTCCTAGGTGAGCTTAGTGCCAAAAGGATTTGTTCCTGGAGTGCTGGGCTTTGTGAGGAGCACGAGGGCAGTGGAGACTTGCAAGGTCTTCAGGGATCCTGCAGCTCCCTCTCTGTGCAGAGCTGCTTGGTTTGCTTGGAAACACTTTCTGTGACATACGGAGAGCTGAACTTGGTGTGCCTGTGCTATGGGATACCAGAATGAGCATGGAGGTTTCTGGTACAGATTTTTTTCAGGTCTTCAGGACTCTTGTTGTGTGCTGTCCACAAACAGAAGGCGAGCTCTACTATTTAATAAAAACCAAAAACAGTAAAAGGCAAAGAATCGTTCACAACTTGCACAGAATTTAATATTTATTTTAGCAGAGGCTTTATTTTAGCAGAGCTACATTTCTTGTCAAGTCCATTTATTTTCTTCTTAGTATATGTATTTTTTTTTCACACTTAGAGCTAAATCTTAAGCTGTTTCAATTTGAACTTGATGATTTTTATAGTTTTATTTTTTTGACTGTATCAGTGTTTTTGCCATTTCTATTTGTTACTCTCTTCATAGCTTTGTTGCAAGACATATTTTTGCTCTGATTCCACATAGTTATTTCTGCACTTCTAAGCCCTTGTATTTATAATTTTTCATTTGATGTAGTAGATCCCACTTCTTGACAGTGATGGCAAGCATTGCTAGTGTCATTTCTTTGCTTTTATTTTTGTTCCTCTCAAAGGTTAAAGCCACAAATGAGGTTGTTTGAATGAGGCATGGTCTGTTTCATGTTTTCCACATTAGCTCTCCAAAGCTGCCTTATCTTTAGGGTTCACAAAGTGTCCTGCTTGTAGTGTCACAGAGTCAAGGACCGGTTTGGAGTGGTGACCAAGCTAGCCATTGGGATCAAAACCTCCTGGCTGGTGTTGCTGCCCCAATAATATGCCTCTTAGCTGTAAAACCCACTGGGAATTAATCTTCCCTTTAATTCCTATTTATTGTTCTTGCCCTTTTATGCAACGAGGGTATTAGTGTGGTTGCAGTGCAGACCCATTGTGTGGGGTCCTGCCTGCTGCTGTCCTTTGACACAAACCTTCAGTTGCTTCTCACTGCTTTTTTGGCTCCTAGAAACTCAGCTTCACAGGCTATAAAGGGTCTGTGTAGTATTTCTTTAGAGAAAGCCCAACTGACTGTGCATAATCCTAAGCCACTTCATTTTCCAGTACTTTACTTAACATCATTTGCTGTCAGTAGAGAATTGCGTGTTTAAGAGACAAAACCTTTAACACTATCAAACAGTTCCTTGCAAGGCTTTTTTAAAGGAAATTGTTTGCAAGGCAAACTTCCTTGCTCATTGTCACCATTTGGGAGTGTCTCTAATTTACTGCTGAGTCAAGAAAACGCAGAAGATGGGCTCTTAGCAGTGATAGGAATCCTTCCCCTCTCAAATGTGCAGCTCTGCTTTGTTTTCATACGTTTATCTGCCCTTCAGACACTACTAGTGAGAACATCAAATTAAATGGAGGGGTAGGGCTGCTTATTTTGTCTTTTTTATGTTAAGGCAAATTGAGAATAGGAGAATGATGCTGAGTCAAAATTATCATCTCTGTAACTCTTTTAGGGCTAGTGCTAAAATAAGAATGAGATGTGACAAGAGGTCTTGAGCAAATGGAAATTGTAAAGCTGAAAACACAAATGTGAAAGACAAATGGTTGCTGTGAACTCCCATCTGTATAGAAAAAGGCTATGTCAAGAGCAGGGTTTAAACTTTTTTGGTTGCATGCTTGCATGGGCCAGAATGTATTTAAAACAATTCCTGTAAAAGCTTCTTCCTAAGCAGATATGTCTGGAGAAATAAAGGACTGACGCAGCACCGCAGGTTCGTGACCAGTGAAGAGGTGTTGCTCCTGCACACAGGATCAGGTTCTGGCCTTTTCCACCTGCAGATGATTTCAACAGAGTAACTGCACAAGAACTTGTTTAGGAAAAAATCAGATTTGAAGTGGCAAGCATGATGAGAATATAGTCTTTCAGATTATTTGCTGTGATTTTTCACCTTTGTTTTAACAACTTCCAGGCTGGAGTGCTGCAAGAACAAAACCATGGTCTTCTCAAACAATTTTCTAGGCATTATAAAAAGATGCTCTTGCAGCATAGATGAAGCATTAATGTAGCAGTGCTTCGGTGTGCCTGGGGGATTTATGTTGCGTTGATTCAGTGATGAATCAAGTAGGCAATATGCAGTGCTGTGAGACGTACTGCTGACACTGTTAGAGGAGAGAGGCTGGAGCAGCAGGCAGGGGAAGGACAGGGATGCAGCTGCAGCAAAGGGGTGGCTGAAAGCAGGAGCATAGAGCAGAATTCAGAGAAGGTAGGTCACAGGTAACAGCAGGCCTTGACTGGTCTTGTCTTTGTATCCACAAACAGTGGTTTTGCACGTAGTGGGTGGTAAATATATACTTTGCCTGGAGGCATGACTTTGGGCCCTTATCCTTTTATACTCTCCCCTCTGTTAAATATTGTTATAAAATGCCCAGGTAGCATGGTGATCTATTGTTTTTAAAGGGATCTACTGGCAATCACTATTATATCAGTAAGGAACAACATAAAAGCCAAATCATTTGGTAACTCCTGTGCTTGCTTGACATTAAATTACTGCAAAGAATGTCCCCTGTTTAAATGAGCAAGTATCTAAACGACTGCTTAACTTATTCACATTTTTGCATTAAGCTCTTCTTGTGTTTTATGAGCTTATGATCAAGCAAAATAAGTTTTATTTTATCAGGATTTGGAATTAATTGAAAGACTGAAGTTAAAAAAAAATCCCAACTAGCCAAGCAGTAAAAGTTGCTTGATGGAGAGAGGCAGAGAGATTTCTCTGTGTGTACAAGACCTGTCATTTTTGAAGTGCATCTGCCAGCCCAGTTATATCTCTGTCCTAACTGGATCGCTTGGAAAATATCTATCTGTATATGTCTGGTATTTCACATTCCTAACTTCTGGGTTTTAGTTTTGAAGTGGCTGCACATGTGAAAGACCAGATATGCACATGTGAAATACCCTTATTTGAGTGTATTTTCTTTGTGTAAAGTAAAACAATGAAGAGCTCCACATTAGTTGGGATTATTGGCTGAGATGATTCCCGTGTCAGGAAGTACTGATTTGTTTCCCAGGACGTGCTTTCCAGGCTGATGTTCCTACAAGATTTGTCCAACCAAAGATATTCAGGCTTTGACTCATGGTGAATTCTGATATCTAATGCAGAGAGGATGCTAACAGCCACGCAAAAATTTGATTTTAAAAATAGAAAAAGAGAATGAATGTTTTGCCTTTCCCTTCCTTAGTTATTAAAAGCAAAGATGGGGAGGCTACAATTATGATTTGTTGAATATTATTCCTGAAACATTTCAGAGGGGGTGAGGCCTTCCTAAACATTCTACATGATGAATTTGTTTCTTCTGCCCCACTGAATTCAAACGAAGTGCTTCTCCTTCTTGCAGTGTGTAAGGCCCACTCATCTTGTCTGTCCCTGGCTGAAATGTGGGCAGCACTTTGCTGCCCGGATTCCCACGGCAGCAGCAAGCAATCTTGTCTGCAGTTAAGATGCTCTCCATCACCACAGGACTGTCACTGGTGTCTCAGAGGCAGCAGTCAGGGTCCCAGTGGGGAAGCTCACAGCTGGCTGCAGCTGCTCCCATGCCTTCTTCGTGGAGGGAGGAATGTACACGAAAAAGGAGAAAAACTGTAATGAAATCCATTAACAACTGTTAGGAAGGAAGCAAGCGCATGCAGATGGTTTTTAGTAGAACAAAAGCTGTTTATATAAAGCCACCTTATGTGTTCCAGTAACTGATGGCTGTGCCACAGGGTGTCCCCTCTTCCCAGGTCTTGCTGGATGGCAGGGCAGTGAAGGTGGGACCCTCCCAGACTTTTCCTCGTCTGACCCAGCACACAGCACCCCAGGCACACTTGCTGTCTCTGAGGTGCTGGCAGGAGTACTGCCCGCTGGCTGCCAGGCCACTGCTTTCTCCATGGTCAAAGGATGGGATCTTTGGGGGGCCGGGATGTATGCACTGGACTTGGAGAGAAGCACATGGGGGCTTCTTTTCTTGTTCATCTCCCCTCAGGCTTAGCAGAAAATATTTTTCTCACATCCCTGGCTGTCCATCTGGCTGCTTTGGTGGGGGAGAAAACACATGCTGAAGCCCATACAATTTGCATGGATTTAATGCAAATACCAAAGCAGAATTTCAGGAGTTGGTTAAGTGTGGGTTTTTTCTAAAAGGCTAATGCAATCTCTGTGGTGTATGATTACATCTTCTGGCAAAGCTTGCTTGATTAAGCAAATCCCATTTCTGGGATTTAGGGTTTTATGCTAGCATCTCTCCTAGTTCAATGAGTTGTTGGCATGGGAAATTCTGTTTACTGTCTTCTCCAGTGCATTTAGTCCACCATGGAGTCTGGAGGTGTAATTAACATTCTGGCTCTCTCAGCCACTCATGTAAATGAAGAAATTGCATTCAGAGAGTTTAAAAAAATATATCTTATCACCCCCAAGTTACTCCAGGTTTCCTTCAAACATGGTATTCAGTTCTCGCTGGCAGAGTGATTTAAAAGGTCATTTCCAAAAGAGAGAGATGTACAAATGTTGTGGGGAGTCCTTCTGGTTGCTGTGTGACCAGGGCAAAGCTTTTATTAGTAGATACTTTGAGAGCTTTTAGGGACCCTGGTGGACAGACACCTCTGGCTTATTGGGCCTCTCAGAAGTGATTGTTTAAAGTATGCTTTAAAGTCAGGGCAGGGCCCAGTTTCTCAGCACCCTTGCATAGGACTTTATCAGACACTTGAAAGATTTCCTCTTTTAAATTCCTTTTTAATTAGTCTCTAAATTCTTTCCGTTCAGTCTTGGGAACCCAGCTTGGGTGAGGCTTTCAGATATGTGTCCATCCATTCATGACAGATATCTACAAGGGAGAACAAAGTATTGAAGGACAGTATTAGATGAAAAAAAACCAAACCCAGGTGTGACCTCTCACAGGTAGTGTGGAGTCCAGGCAAAAAGCATAAAATCCCACAACAACAATAGCAGGAAGAAGGTGGAAACACCATCTCTTACAGATCTGTTGTTCACCTGCTTCAAAAGCTGTTTGAATCTGAGGGGTCAGCAAATCCTTTAGGATTTTTTTTCTTTTTATACCAGAAACATAGGTCAAACTCTGGGCAGCCTTGATAGATTTCAGTCTAGTGTCACATGAAGCAGGTGCAGGGGCAGCCAGCTCGCTGTTCTGTGCTGTGGGTGCTTAGGAGGACAGCACAAAGAGCTTTAGTTGCATTAAGAAATGTTTGATGTAATTAACCAGCTTTTTGTTAGGATTAGGTCTAAGGTTGTCCATCTTGTTTTTCCTGATTTTTAAATCAGTTTTCACTCTGCAAGATATAGAGATAATCAAAGAGAGCAAGAACGGTTAGCTGGCAGTCTACCTCCCATCCTGTTTTTCCTGAAATTAAATTTTGAGTATTAACACAGTCTCAATTCACTGTGCTTAAAGAAAGATTTCAAGGAGTGGGGAGGGGGATTTGTTTGTTTTTGTGGTTCTAGGGTGATTTTTTTTTTTTGGTTTTGTGTTCCTTCTTTTATGTATAAATAAATGCTGTGGACACTTTTATCGCTGATGCAAGTACTTAAATGTGCTTCCACAGTTTCTACATGGCAATGGTAAGAGGACTTGTATAGTTTGTGCAAATGCTTGTACAGAGAAGATCAAATCTTAATAATGACCTCTCGTATAATGCAATTTCCTGAGCACAAACTGTTTCATCTGGCATGCTTTGGCTGAGTAGGATGCCACCACTCATGGTAAAAATGCTGGCATAACTCAAGCAGGTCTGACAGGATCAGGACTCAGAAATGCAAGTCAGCCATTGGAGGCGAGATGCAGAGCAGTCACGGATGGTGATGAAGTAGTGACAGAGCTTCTCTGTATCACAGCTTGTCAACAAATGACAGGAGGATGGCATTTTTTGTCTCTTGCATTTATAATCTCAAAATTAAACCCTTGTAAATAGATTTATATCGTCTGGTGGCTGTTTTCCTGATTAGAGTGGTGTCACTTCCATTTCCAGAACCTCTGCCCACTAGTATCTTATTGTCTGATCAATTATTTTGAGCGTACTCTAATCATATTGGACATTAAAAAAAAAAACAAAAAATCCCTTGTGCATTAGAGTTTAGCAATTTCATTTAGATAATCAGATCTTGTTCATATATTCAAATAATTCAGGAGAGTTTCTCCCGGTTATATATGACAGTACAAGATAATGAATTTGCACAATTTTTTAGCCAAATCTGAAAACTTTTGGATATTTTGAGTCAGAAAGATCTTTGACCTGAAATTTAATTAAGGAGTGGAAAAATAGGCAAAGTGAGTGGATGCAGGAGAGGATTAAGCAAAACAAAAACAAAAACCCCAAACAAACAAAAAAAAGCCTCTGTTCCTTCAAGATTTTGGTCCTACTAAATGGTGTAAAAAACTCTTGTCATAGAATAGTTGGGCATTACAAATGGCATACATTTGAAAATTAGTAAGAGTGGAAGATGAGAACTTAGTAATTTGATTCCTTTCTTCATTTTTAACAAAAATGAGCAAGCTGCAGGGAAGAATAAAAGACAGCTGAAATTGAAGGAAGCACATTTGTAACCATCTATGTCCTAATGAGTAACATTAGGAAGCCATATGTAAGTATTTAGTCTTGACTGTAACAGATTGGATACATTTGGTCTTGTCTGGAGGAAACAAGCCCAAATCTATTAAAAAAAAACCCAGTTGGAAATTCTGGTTACTACAATGCTCACATGCTTTCATCTCAGATGAGGTGAAAGTTTTAGTTCCACTATCAGTGGTCATCAGACATGAGAAATAAATTTGCAAATTACATCAGTTATTCTTAAATACTTTGCTGGATGTGTAGGAGTTGAACAGTACTGTAAAGTTGCAAAACCATTTCCATAAGAAAAATTCTTTTAGAAAATTATTTGCATTCTTGTAGTACAGAATAATAGATTATTTTGATAGACGTCAGGTCTTGGTAAGGCTTTGACTTGACTGCTCTGAGAAGGGGCTTTGCACACATGCAAGTTATGCCAATCTAAAAATCCACATGACCTGAGTTAGTCAAGAGTTAAAGAGCTTTTAGCAGAGAACAGAGCCTAGACCCAAATGATCTGTGCCCAAGTAAAGCACTTCAGTTTGATCAATAGCTCCGAATGAAATACAGACCTCTTAGCGGCTGGGGCAGTCTGGTGTGTATTTGTCTTCAGCATGTGTAGGACATATGCACTTCCCAGCTCTGACAGGCTCCCAGCCAGAGCCAGAAGTGATGCCTGATTTAGTGCAATTTGGTGTTTAGTCTCCCGTGGATGGAGAGGACCTGAGATGAGCCAATATTTGTCTCAGGCAAGTAGAAGGGCCTGATGAGGTGAATGTACCAATGCCACATAATGCCACAAATAAAACCGTCACTGAAAGTAACGCTCCTGGGAGGAAGGAATAGCAGTGACAAGTTTGACTGGAAAAACTGAAAATGAGAGAAGTCTAGAATAAGCAGTGTTATCAAATTGGCTTTCATCAACAGCTAATCCAAATTTAACTGAGATCTCTCAAGTTCAGGCTTCATTATCACCTAATGCAGGCTGAGCACATCTATCCTGGACTCATTGGAGAGTTGATATAACACCTATTTAGACAAGTAATTTACAAGTGTAAGTCTTATCTGCATGGCCAGGGATGTTCATAATTTGTTTAAAGATGTTTGCTTTGTATTTGTAAAGATTGTATTTTCTATCAGGGTATAAGAGTGGCAGTGACTAAGTACTGGCATATGTCTTTGGAGAAAGAATCTCTTGGCCTCCTGTTTTCAAAAAACTGAATGTTGAATCCCTCTTTCTCTTAGCTGTAGATGTAAAGTGGGAGTCTGAACATGTGGGTGTTTTAAAATCCTGTAAGCAAACCAGGTTTTTCAGAATGGCATCAAGAAATCGAATAGTTTTCTAAACCTCCAAAGACATGTATGACACCTTCCTCTCCCTGCCAGAGGATGTGTGCTGTGCTCCTTCCTCTTGCATGATTTTATGGAGAGATTCTTCTCTGAAACTTTTATTCTGTGGTTCCTTAATCCATCCCCATTCCGTTGAGTGACAGAAATATTTTGCCACCTAAGCTGCCCTGGGTAATATCCTTGTGGCTTTATATACTTTGAAAGCTAAGGATGTGTGAGATAGAGGTGAGGGCTGTCTCAGACTGATGGTGTGCATCCAAAGATTCTGCAAGTCACTGGAATTGCTGGGAAATTGCACCAGTGAAAGTGAGGTTTTCTTCTGTACTTCTAAAGTATTTGAGAGAATAGTCTGAAAGTGTTCATTTTTTCATGGGGCCCTGGCAAATAATATTTGGATCTTTATTTGCCATAGATGTCGGGAGAAAAGACTGTAAAGTCTTTAAAAAATGAAAATCAAGTAGGATCACAAAGATTCAGAAGAAGTCTCTCCAAAGAAAAAAATCAACAAACCATGTAATATAAACAACTTATATGTATGTCTCTACATCTGTTGACCAGTGTAAAGACTGAGTTTTGGCTTTCACATTTGAGTTTATGTACACTAAGTACATGATCCCTTAAGTAAAATCTAAAGGTACAACTTGTTAGGGATTAAGTGAGAGGGCACAGGCAGGCTCCTCCACTCCAGACACAATATTTCCAAGAGAAATAATCATCTTTAGTATTCTTAACTAACTCCAAGCCAAAATACACCAATTTTAGGCACCTGTTTATGTTAAAAGTGATGTGAGAAGAGTAATGCCAAGGACCACTCATTTATGGAAACTGGAAACTTAGGATAAGCAGAAAAAGGAGGAGGAATAAAGCTGAAGTTGGACATTGCTTTTGACTATACTTGGCCTGTTTTA
The DNA here is from genome assembly GCA_013396955.1 of Regulus satrapa. NCBI lineage: Eukaryota > Metazoa > Chordata > Aves > Passeriformes > Regulidae > Regulus > Regulus satrapa. The sequence continues at coordinate 410,207 of VWZN01007605.1, forward strand.
GTTGAAGTAGTTCTGCTTGCCTCTGGCCACAGGCACTTCCTAATGTATTTTGCCATTAGATGTTTCATCCTTTACTAGCTCTTGAGGATGTGGGTAGGCTGACCCCTGCACAGTTCTCTTTTCAGGCATCCCTTTGACTGAATAACCACATCAGCACCAGTTTTTAAAGTTTTGAGCTGACTTACGTAATTCTGCAAAAAGAGATTTGTACTGTGAAAATGCCCCTAGAATCTACCTCTGAAACATGTTCTAGATGTTTACAATGTTCAGCCAAAGAGTATCTGATTTTATTTATTACCATGGAGTTTTGGGGCTCTGCTGATAAAAAGCACTCATGAACCTGCTTAAGTCCATTTCACAAGATGCTTAAGACAAATTTTATCTTATTGATGGATAAAACGAAATCCTTAAGAATTGTTATTAAATAATAAAATCAGAAGAGATGATTGCTCACTTACAGCTGTCATGTATAGCTTAATTTTGAGTACAAGATGCAGAGTTTTATAGGTTTTTTTACTATCCAGACACTAAACTGAGCACTGCTGCTTAGTTCTCCTGAAAATTATTCTGGAGTTTAGCTTCAGTGAAATGCTTCAAAACTACGTACTTTTAAAAAGTGCTTATAAATTCCCTTCAGTAGTCACCCTCTCACTTTGCTATCCCATGTTACAAACTCAAATATATTTATTTGGAAGAAGAGTATTTTGATTGTTCATTATTGAAGATAACCCTTGCCAAAATTCCAAAAAATATAAGAGTAAAAAAGAGCCCTGAGAGGCGGAGCAGCAGGATGGCTGCCTAGCCCTGGTAGAACTGGCAGAAAGGGTGAGATAGGGCCCCTGGGAGATTGCCAGCAAGTCACCAATTAATACTAATTGCATGGGAAAATACTGTAAGGCTGTGGTGGTTCATCAGGGACTGGAATGAGTTCATAGCTGTGCTGCACCCAAGGGCTCTGTGTGTCCCTTGGTATTTACTTTAAGAAGAAAACACAACATTGCTTGCTGCTCCATTCACTTGCAATGTTTTAAGATCTGAACTTTAATTAATGCAGAAGAACACAAAACATCTCACATCCGTCATAGAGCTTGGCTGGGGAATGTTTGGGTTAAACTGTAATGTTCAATTAGGTTTCAGCAAGAAGCATCAGTGTCTCAGCTTGAGCCAGATATTGCTGCTTCTCATTTTCTTATAGGAAGGAAAACAAAACTGAAGTTGCATGAAATACGTGCACACGATAGTCCTTTCCAAAACAAGAAAACTATGGACGTCTGATTTTAAAAGGGTCTTTGGCTTTACCTCTGATTTCCAAGGAAAGCTTTGCGGAAAACTGAGATTTAAGCTGCCGCTGTCTCCCGCTCTGCCTAGTGACAGCTGCAAACATCTGCTGAGGATGTCGCTTATTGTTTCATCCTCTAGTTGCTCATGAAGATCATGAAGCATCGTGCCTCCTTGAAAATTAAACCGGTCGTGCTGTGGGGCAGGAGCGAGAAGCCAGCGTGCTCAGAGGCTCTCGAGTGTGGTTACCGGGGGGTCGAGAGCAGCGGCTGTGTCTGTGCTCTGTGTCTGTCCCAGGGATCGCGCCCAGGCGCTTTCCCGGGAAGTTTGGAGAGGCAGGTGGCAGCGGGCGGGGTGGCGAGGGCACGCTGCTCCCTCTGTCAGCGCACCGCGATTTCGCCTCTTCGCCCTCCTCGCGAAAAGGCAGACGAGGCTTCCGAGTCTTAAAATTACATTTCGTCTAACTCCTCCCCTATTCTCTGTCTGCTTGCTCATGCAACCACCCACGGATCCGAAACAGAAATGTGTGAAGTGAGGCAGGGAGTGCTTTTGCCAGTGCAGATCCCATCTCCTCTCTCGGCGCCCGTGGCGCTCACTCCCGGTGAGTGAGCAGCGGAGCTCTGGCTGATCAAACATAGGCATTGCTCTCCCCTTGGCTCTCATCGCCCTGCTCTCCAAGGAGAAGAGGAAAAGAGGGCTCCGGGGCTGCGGATGAGCGTGTCTTTGTGGCACTGCCGGCTGGGCGGGCTGACAGAGGCGGCATTGTTGGCAGGCTGTGCCCGCCTGGCAGCCGGACGAAGGGGGGATCTGCGCCCTGCATACGGAATCGGCCAGGGGGGCCCCGGGAGCTTGGGAGTGCCGCTGGAACAGCTTCTGCCAGTGCCTGATGCACAACGCAGAGAGGGAGGGCCTAGGATGAGGAGTCCTTGTTAACCAAAGGTAATATTTTTGTCTTTGGTGTAGCGTAAGATAGTGGTCGTAGGTGCTGTTTGGCTGTTTATTAAAACGAGAGTGATGCAGCAGGGAGGAAAGTTATGAAGTCCTCCGTACTCCGCAGGAGAATAAGGCTCCGTGGTGGCATCGTGCTGAGGGTTACTGAAGTTTGTCCGTTTCCCTTTATGTGGGTTTAGTTGGCGTTACGGGTAATAAGAAAATCTGTATGTATTCCCATCAGAGGAAGGAAAGACTGTTTCATTTCCTTCTTCTTTTTAAGCCAAAAGTTACTGTTTATATGCAATATTAAATTAATTCTGCTAATAGAAATGCATTGATATATAGCCATCAGGTAAGGTAAATACTTCTCATTGCCAGAGACGGTTCCTCACCACCCAAAGTGAGTGCAATGGAGTACAATGCATGCTGTACAGTGGTAAAAAAAATAACATTTGTTGCACATACCTCAGCAGAAAGAAAAATCATTGTTGCATTTATTTTTTCCAGCCACCTTGCAATAACTACAATTACACGGACTGTGCCAAACAGATTTTCCATTGTTGTGCCAGTATTTCTCACGTGCTCTTCAATGCAATTTGAATACTTCAATATTATTTTAGTGTTTTTTAAATTACTTCTTTTTTGTTTGTTTCTAAGTAAAGATATCTTTTGTCCAAGTGTTTGCTGTTCATGTTGCTCTCTGTTCTTTGTGGTTGTTAGGTCTGTTTTTGAGAGTGTGTGCTACCGTTTGGGGATGATAACAAACATGTTCTTAAAAGCACAAGCCTCGTGGCTGTTGCTTATTTTTTGTGCCGAGGTTGATACACTTTTGGGGTTAACTAGCTCAGCTGCATTGAAGACCCTCCCGACAAGTCTAAATCTGGAGCTCTTAATAACACAAGTGCTGTTTGAAAGGCTTTTTTTCCTAAGAAGATGTTAAAATGAGGAGACTGCAGTTTGTGTACTGAAGAACTTCGCTCAGTTCTGCCAGTGCAGCACCATTTGTTGTGTGTAATTTGGGAGAACACCGCTTGTACCTCCCGTTTGCCCGATGGCACATAGCAGCCCCAGAGGACACACGCTGCTTTTGTGCTTCTGCTCTGTTTTCATCTTTAGAGAGCAACTGTTTCAAAGAACAAACACATTGCCCTGTAGGAGAATCTCCAGAAAACATCCTGCTAGTGACAGCGGCAGCCGCTGCCCATCATCCTGGACCTTCCTCCTCCAAAACCGGTGGGGCTTTGTGAGCTGGCCAGACAGAGGCTGGGAGCTGCAAACTCTCTATTTCCGAGGGTGGCCAAAGGAAATCGCGTTTCAAAGTGCTGAGTTAAAACTGAGTGAGGCTGCTAGCTGCTGGCTCAAAATGCAGAATCTGCGTTTATCCTGGGCCCCTCAGCCCAGGGATTTCTGGCATCCCTTTTCTGCAGGAGTCCTGCCCTCTAATCCCTACGCACCCCTCAGGCTGCTTTGTGGTGGGGCTGGTTGGGCACCAGGCAGGCAGGTAATGAGCCTGCTCACTCCCTCCACGCAGGCTTTTAGGTTAAATCAAAATTGGTTGTTTATTATTTTGAATACACTGCCTTATACTGGTGTAAAGCCTGTTGCTTTTCTTTTACTGATTGGTTTTAATTGGCAAACAAAGTTTCAGTTGCTGTTGTAGTTTTAAAAAGGGGAGTAAATACATGTCCTACACAAAATAATCCCGCATAATATTTGTTTGCTAGATGTTGCATGCCTCACTTATACAGAGACTTTTATAACCCGTTTCCTTCAGAGTATATGACAGGGTCAATTTAAAATAGATAGCTTTTGCTTACAAAGTCGACTTCAGTCTATTGTATATGTTTCTGTAAACAAAAAGATGCAGCAGAGTTTGGGGTGGGGTATAAAAGCACAGGCAGGGCTTTTGAGATAATGTCTTAACCAGTGCTTTATCGTTGTTTCAGCCCAGAAGCTTTTGTTTCCTCACTGGGAGAGCCTGTATGAAGACCTGGGTGGATTATGTTATAAGGTAAGAAATACATTTAAGGTGTGTTCTTAAAGTTCCTAATTTTGCATTCTGCAATTATAGAATTTCTGTGTGAGAAGTTGCTACACTCTATCTAACTTCTTCTCAGAGAGGCTTGCATATGGTTTTCCCTTGTTTGGTAGTAACAAACAATTGAGCAAGACTAACAGTTTACATTGCAGATGATGATTTGTCTTAAATCGTGTTGAATTTCAGTTTCTCTCCTACAAGCCTCAAACTGTCCCTTTGGGGAGAGGCTCATGCTGTGTGTCTGGAGGACCTCTTGGTGCAGCATCAGTCACAGTGTTTTATTCAACTTGGGAATGTTACATTAAAACAGGAGTGTGCAGTGTGTTTTCTGATTCCCAGAAATCCTGTCACTTTGTGGCCTTCCCCTGCCAGCTTTAGTGTCACCTTTTCTTTTACACTCTTCTCTGTCTGGGTAGCAGTCCCCATCATCTCTATTCCCCTGCAGACACAGTGCACTCGAGGCTTTTATCCACAGGCAGTCTGATGATCAACAAACAGCACCATTCTCACCTCCTCTCCCAGGGCCTGTGTTTTACTCTACCACATTCACTGAGTGACCAAATGATTTGTCAAGAAATCAATAATCTATATGAAATAAATTGTTGGGGAAATGTGGAACCCTTCCATTTGGGGTCATAAAAGACAGACTTTCATGCTAGGCAGTTCGCACAGCCTGCATGCATATTACAAAGTCTAGCAGTGTTAGTATAGTACAGCTGTGCTGCGTGTTTCCTTAATCTGCTTGTTTAGAGACACCCAGAATATTCATCCTAATAATTTCCGCTGCATAGTAGGTACAGGAGGAAATACCAGGGAGAGCCCTGTCACTGGGAAAAATGCATCATTTGAATGTGTAATGTAAATATTTTAACTAACCAAATGTAAACACTGTTTTGCCTTTAGGATGGGAAAAGACTGTCACAGTCAGAAACAAGCTGACATAAGAGTGACCCTGTATAGATGAGATACAAAATTGTGTTCACACATTTTGGTAATCAAAACAGAGCCCTTAATGAAGTGCCTAGTGTGAAAGGAATTACAAACACAAATATGCCTGACACGAGGCATCCGGAAATTGCTGCTGTATTAATGCTAGAATGAAGGACTTTTCAGGATGCATGGGGATCCAAGTTCTGTGGGGAGGATGATAGGAGATGAGAGAGATAAGATGATGAGAGATGTGCTATAATGAGGGCTTAACAAAGGCTGGAGATTCTCTGGAGGGAAACCTAAACTTTTAAGTATGCCCTGAACGTCCATGCTCCTCCATGCCACTGACTATGAGCTGTGTTCACTGTGCCAGGACAGTCAATTCAGAAGTTTTCAAGGGTTAGAAGATGGTAGAAGCAACAAATAGACCAGATTCAGCAAGAAGCACCTTATTGCACAGATGTGCTGTGGTTTTTCAGCCACTGGATTCAAAGGAAAGCAGAGTTCTTAGGGAGCTCAGAGTGGCTGCTCATCAGTTCTGCTTAAACTGGCTTCATAAGTGTCTGAAGACTTATGTTCAAGTGGTGCTTGATAGAACCCAAACACGTGGTTAAACTTATGGTAGGGAATGTGGTCCTCAAAAACAGCATAGGGTCCCCAATCCTCCCAGATTCCGCTTGACTCCATTGTGCAGTAAATGGTCTTGGGGCATTCATCAGATTGCTGAGCAGGAGAAGCCTCTGGAGATGATTTCATTGGATGTATGTTCTAGCCCTTGAATTGTTAATATCAGAAGAGGAAGAAATGACACAGAGGGTTTGTCTAGACTCCATGGATTGCAAGAAAGTAGTTGGATCTTATTTCTGAAGGCACAGGTACATGTGGAGTGAGTAAGCTTTCATTACTGGAATAGCTGGGGAATTTTTCAAGGTTGATTTTTGCTTGTATTACCAACAATGGATAATATATTAACATCTGCCTCACATTTGCTATTTCTTTGTTCTAACAGCTGGAAATTTACATTTACACATAGGCCTCAGAGCTAAAAATGTCATTCCCTAGGTTAAAAACCCATAATGATTTCTGTTGTTCTCCTTGATAGGAAAGGAGAACTGAAAACACAAGGAAAAGACAAACAGGAAGGGAGAGTAGCCTCCAGATGATAAATGCTCTCTGTTGGAGCAAAGATTAATCATGTATAATGTAGCCTTAAAAGTGCCATTGTCTGCCACTACTACAGCAATTTAGCTATTGCCAAATGAGCAAATCTATCTATTAAATTATCTAAAGAAACTAGAAGAAATCAAATATTAAACGTCATCAGTGAAGAGAAAATACGATGGCCTTTTTTTCAGTACACAGGAAATTAAGAGCTCCTCTTGCGTGAATGAGAAGTGCTCTGCATAGATGAGAATAATTGTAATGTTATCACAGAATCAGACTTGTGTTGCTAGAAAATCTAATCATTTTATGCAATAACTTCTTTTAATTATTCTCCTGAATACCGATAATCCAAATCTCCTTTATCTCCCAGACAGATGTATCAATTTTCATGGGAAAACATTAATACAGTTAAAAGTAAGAACTTCATTTTTTTCCTTTATGAGCAGAAAGTTCATATGCTTTTGCTAAAAGCTCTATTGTGCCTTTAAATAAAAAAGGATTTAAAATTAGATTCTATGTTTTAGCACAGGGAAAAAGGTAGGAACAGATTGCTCTGTAGTGCTGAATTCACAGCATCATTTTTCTAAAATAAAGTCACATTATTTGAAAGCTGATGAGAGAGAGGGAATTTAAGAGAAGAGAAGTGCAGTTGAAAATGTTTTGGAAGGAGATTGTAAACTTTGGGGCAGAAGGGAGTTAGATAAAGGAATCTGTGAGAGTGGGAATAATAATGTGAAGAGGAACAGACTGTGCTGGTGATATCTTTTGGCCAAGGTTTTGAAAAGAATTCAGAATATGATCTGCAGTCTCTGTCTTTGAGGGGGGGAAATGGGAATTTTTCCATTTACAGTAAAGTCAAGTAAGAATGTCATTGCTCCAGCTGTTAAAATATTTTGAAGTCTACTTCAAACTGATTATTTATTGCAGTGTTAAAGTGTAGACCATTGTGGACAGAAGAAAAAGAGAAATTGGAATCAATCCCACAAAGCGGGTTGAAAGTATAATTTATGCTTCCCTGAGAGGGAATGGGACTGCTGGTCCAATTCTGCTCATTCCCACCCAGTTCTCTGAGACTGTTTTTTTTAGGAAGCCTCTTTGGATAAATATAGCTGGAGGTGAACAAATCTCAAGGTTCAAATCTGGGAAACTCTGAAGGCTCCACCAAAGCCAGGGGTAAATATGGTGCATATTTTCAGGCTGCAAGTGCCATCTGAGTGTGACTTTGCAAAGCATGTGAGGACCACGGCATCCCAGGCATCTCTGGCATACACTTGAGAACAGACTTGAGTAAGGTAGAGTTTCTGCAGAAGGTGGATGAGCTACATGGGCTGCTCCTGTGCCTACAGTTTTGTCAGAAGTCCCTTTTTCGTCATGGTACAGAGCATGTCAAGGTCTTTGCCTGTTCAGTCATTTCTGTGTAACACAGTGTTCCCATTCATATCTACATATAACCAGTTCCAGAGGAATAGTGGTAACTTTCAGCATTAGGTAAATATGTCTGTGGAATGAATTTATCCTTGTGCTGTTTGGACTGTCAGTAGCCTTAGATAATCTGCTGTGATCAGATTGACTTGGGTTCTTAGTTTTGCTCTTGTGGCACAGCCAATTCCATTTCAGTGTATGTGAATTAAAGACTGTGTGCTCTAATAATATTTTATATTTACATGGCACATCTCATCCCAGAGGACTTTATAAATCATGTATATTCAACACCTCTGACCTTTCGCAGTTCCTTCAGAGCCAGAGAACAAGCATTCTACAAAAGCAATAAAACCATAGGATTTTTTTTTTCTCTGTAATTCTGGGGGGAACTCATTAATTACAGAATGAATTTTATGTTCCCTAAGCTACAGCTTCAGTTTGTAAAGACCTTTATTGAAAAATTCAAGATAAAATGCATGACCCTACTTTTTATATACACCATGAACAAAGAGCTAATCAATCCTTTTAAAACTGGTCCCCCTGGAAATATTTCACTCTTGCATCTAAACAAACATAAAAATGTCACTGCCTCTATACCTTAGCTGCCATTTTATGAGTGAAACATCACCTCTTCCTGAAGGATCTTTTATATCCAAAATGCTATAGTCTGCATTCCCCCTCAGCTACCATGCATCCTCCTGTAACAGATGCATCAGAAAACCTATTTACTTGCTTTTGAGGAATTCAAATGTAACTAATCCTCTGAGGTATCAGCTGCAGAAATTCAGCATGTCTGTGCGTTTGGTCAGCATATGCAGAGGAGGGATGAGCAAGGCCAAAGGAACAAGGCAGAGGAGGAGGATGGTGATGAATTCATCTTCCTGGCATTCAGTGCCTTTTCCTGTAGCCATTAGGAGGATGACCCAAAGCCTATGGGTATCAATTAGTGTCTGTCCCTGCAACACTGGGTCAGTGACAGGGAGTTGAGGGCCCTTTGTCTTCCCAGGGCATCCTCCTTGTGGTGTACAGAGGCTCAGCTTATGTGTAAGGACTACCTCTACCTCCGTGGGCTCAGAGATTCCCTCTACTCTGAGAAAAATCTCCAGAGGAGCTGCTTTCCTGAATTTTCAAGAAGAAAATAGACATGCAGCCTGTTCTAGTACAGTCTTTGCTAGGCCACTTTGTGGGTTGATTCGGGCCTCATTTAGTCTGTTGCTTTAAACAGAAGGACAACAACGTTTCTATTTTAGTTGTACAATTCAGCAAATGGATTACAAACCACAGTTAACTGTCGTGGATGGTAGCTCAGTGAATAATAGATTAAAAGAATCTTTAAGTTTTCAGTGTATTGTTTTGCTATTTGTCTCTCTTTGTAGCTTGTCTGGATTTAATATAGTTTATTCCATTTAGGAGCATTACTGAGATAAACCCCATTAAAGCAGGCATTATAGTCCTTGTTTTGATTAGCACTCAAGGCCACTAGATAATGATGCTTAAAAAAAAATATCGTATTTCTCTCATGGTCATTAGCACTGTGATCATTGCCAACTTTCATACAACAGTGTAAGTTCTTTTGGTTTTTTTCTAAATCTCAGAGCCAATTGTGAATGTCTGTAATATAGTCTGTGACATTTGAACTGTAATGTTTATCTCAAAAATAACAGCTCTTGCTCTTTCAGTGCTTATACTTGCAAGAAATTGGGTCTTTATATGTAAGACAGTCAAAAACTACCATTTACTAGCTGATATTTTTCAAAGGTATTTTATTGGGGCAATTTTGATTTTTTTTTTTTTTTTTTTTACTTTGATGCTGTGGTAAGGCTTTCTAGATATTCAGGTATGTACATTTTCTTCTCAAAGAACACCCTGACCAGAGAAAGACATTTGCACCACTCCTAACAATACCAGGCCATTTCAGCCCTGGACTAATATGGGCAATTAAAATAATTTTCACACATCCTGTTTAAACCAGTGACATGTAATTCTAGGACAAAGCCTCTCAGCACCTCTTTCCAGTATTCATCTGCACTCAGAGGATAAGCAGCTGCTATTACATGCTAATGTCTTTTGAGGGTGAATGGCCATTTTTGGGCATGTTATTAACTCTGTGCAAATCAGTGCATTTTCCATCTCAGTGTACAGAATGACTTCACATGCTGTTCCCTTTGCAGGTTTTAGTTCTGTTAACCAAAAAGAAAAAATGAGGAAAAACTATGCATTTGATGAGTTTGGGTTGGTACTTTGAAGGATGTGGCAGGTCCATCTGCAATTGCATGTGGGGACCAGAATTCTCACCTTACAGGCTTGTGGTGTTGCAGTTCTTAAAGGCCAGCCAGGACAATTAACATTTCTAATAGCACAGCTGACTTATTTTACTTATTGCTGTGTTTTACCTACTGCAGATATACACTGGGGTACCTGGAAGAAAGCACTCACTCTAGTGTTTGTCTTTTATTCTTGCAGACCCAAATCACTGTGTTCCCAGTTACTTGCCAGGTCCAGGTGCGAGAGCTCAGAGCAGACTCCTGAGGTCCTTTGAGCTGCTCACTGAGTCCTCAGAGCAGGCTGAATGCTTTTTTGCATGAACATACTTCTTTACTGAGATAAAAGTTCTTGCTTTCTCCCCCCCCCCTTTTACTTTCTCCTGGAAAGGAAAAAATTATGAATGCACACACACACACACACAAATAGTATAGTAGCACACAGAGCTTTAGCATAAACTTGCTTTGGCTTAAGACTGGCTTGTTACTGCTGAGAGTGTTTCTTGCTGTGGCCATGATGCAGCTGCGTGGCCCCTGCTCCAGCATTTAGGAGACTCATGTGGGATGAGTGGCTAGGAGTGCCAGATGTATAAATTATTAATTTTTGTTGAAATGTTTCACGATTCTCCAAACCTTCTGAGCACAGAAGCCTTTTTTATCACATTGCAGCCTAAGCCACCTAATCTGCACTCTTCTGATTTTGGGCATTTTTAAATTAATATTGCTCACTAAGGCATCCAGTTCTGTTCTGTTCCTACTATTTGTTTTGTCTAGCCTTGCTCAGAGTAGATAATTAATGCAGTAGTTAAAATACCATCATCTTAATGCTCTTTACCACAGATGAAAACCTGCTTGTCTCAGAAGCTGTTATTCATGAACCATGCAGAAGAATTAGCTTCAGAGTGGAATAACCCTGGATTTATTATTCAACCAGTCACCACACTAACCTGTTTTTTCTTGTTATTATTCTTACTTAAATAGTTGCTGCAGTTGAAAGGCATCTCCCAATTTCTAAAACAGAGAAGAGAACCAGATCTCTGGAAGATCTTTTAAAAAAAAATCCATGTAAAAAATATGTAAATCCTCACTTGTGAATTCCTGATAAATGCAGAATAAATTCCCACAGTTCATAATTTCACATTATTTATTTAATTTATACACCATTATAACTGTGAATGAGGCTTTACAAAACCACAGGGACACAATCTTTGCCCTAAAGAGATTGTAGCTGAAATTAGACACAATATACGACCAATTATTTCAATAGACAAAGCAGGATTACACCAAATAAAAATGGTTCTTGTTGCGTATCTTGTGTTTGTTGTAAGCTTGTAACAATACAGTTATTTGGGAAAGACCTGTCTGTGCCCCTGAATGTGGTGATTCGTAACAAAGCTCTAGAATAAAGTCATTAGTGTTTGCTGGTTTAAACCAGAAAACCTGAGACACTAATGCCTAATTGTTGCTTTCCTACAGGCAATTTAACTAAAGGGCTGGATTTAATGGAGGATGTATCCAGTATTCATTTCTAGCTGCTGTGGCCTCCAAGGATCTTCAGTCCATTTTTAGACCCATCTTGAAGATATTGTTTGTCTGATGCATTTTATTGCATGGTGAAGGTAGAGCCTCCTGGAGCCCCTAACAGTGCACCACACTTTCTTCAGCCTAATCTTGGGCACAGAGTGAATAATAAGATTTCTCTGAATTATACATATAGATGTCTTTTCCTACTATTTAGTTACAAGTACCAGTGTAACGTTTTATTTCCAGGAATAAGCCATAGTTGTGCAGTACATCATTGTTTAAGTGTTCCTTGGTAGAAGAGGCTACCATCCTCTAATAAATGCAGCATGTACTTGTATCAAATCCTCAGGCTTTGTTTTGACATTTGAATATCTAGACAGGACTTTTTGTTTGACAGGACTTTAGCTAATGAACTGAGGTTTGTTCACTATTTCCAGAGCCCTGTTAGTATAGAGCTCATCTCATCCCCTCTGTAGATGAGGAAAAATGTCAGTGGTGGGAGCAGTGTGGGATGGGTAAAGGGAATAGGGCTGGCAACATCCCCACCTTCTCATCCCCTGCAGCAGGTGAGGGTTGGGGCTTTATTCCCAGCAATTCACTCACATGAAAAGAGGATTAGGGTACCTGCTTGCCTACCCCACAGGATTCTGGTGTGGCTAATTAGTCAATATTTGCACAGCTCTGAGAGAACACTTTAAAGTGCCAATTATGAATGATAATTATCATCTGAAGATGATTGGGAGTCCACGTTTGCATGTGGATTCAGGCCACAGGAGTGAGTCTTTCAAATAACAGCTCTTATTTAAATGCCTTGCTGATTCCTTATCTCATGTTGCGTGTTGTTTTTTTAAGGATGATGAGAAACATTAGTTTACCCTCAGGAAAGACCAGGTCTGACTGTTTTTAATAATGAGTTATGTACTTAGTCACAGTAGGTAAATTTACAAACCAAGCAGGACACACTCGGAGATCGATTCTGTCTGTTGGGCAGATGGTTTTACACAAAACATTCAGCAGGACAAGACTGCTGAGACTTTAAAACAAATACTGCTAAGTAACATTGCCATAAGCCTCTTAATATGGTGGCCCTGCCTGATTTACACTCTGCAGAGCTCCTACTTTATTTATATCTCATCTGTTTACTGACGTGTAATAGATTTACTCTAGGAAGAGACTCGATCTCGGCAGATTTACTTTGAAGGCTGACGTTTTCCATTGCAACTTACTTCCAGAAAATAGTAATTAGTCCTCAGCATTAACTATTTTATTAGTAATAGCACACCAGTATTAAAGGCAAAGCGAGAATAGCCTACAAAAGTAGTCCATGACTGGACTTCAAATTTTTGAGATTTCTGGAAATTTTTTGTTGTGGCAGAAATATTTTGTAATTTTTCTTAAGATCTATGCATTTTCTTGTAGCCTTAGAAATGTTGCTGGTCTCTTTAACTGGATAGTAAAAGGCTTAATTATTTCTTCTACTTTTATATGAGCTAATTGGAGAATTGTTGCCTGTAATTTAGTTTTAATATTTGAGTCTGTATATCCATGTGTTAATGTTGCATTAAATAAAAGGAAATCTACAGTTGTACATAATTCTACAGAGAGAACAAAATTCTGCCTCCAGTTACTATACAAGAGCAATTTGGAACAAAATTGGGCTAGAAGTTCCCTGCCTTCTATCTCTTTGCAGTAATATAAAATTTTAATGGGGAAAAATTACAGGAAAAAAGAATACTTTGTTTAAAAATGTTCATAAAGGGAAAATAATTTTTTTTTTTTGCCTGGATAGAGGTCTTTTGATAGTTGTTTGCTAATTTTATGCTTACACATGTGTTCAGTAGCTGCATAGGGACATTAAACACAATGTTGATATGAGCCCACACATTGATGTTCCAGCAGAGGGGTCTTAAATATTCATATGATGACTAGATTTGTGTTATTTTATTTGCTTGTTTTCTTTTCTACCCAAAGTCCTAAGCACCATCAGATAATTAAACATTACAGGATCTGTGATAATGAACGTTTCTGAAAGTCTGGACATAAATTTTGTGTCTTGCCAACTGGAAGTAATGTGATGCTCTGGCATTGTTTTACTTGGAGGAAAGTGTTTTTTTCTGATATTAGACTAAAGCGTTTCATCCCTTAATAAATCCCTGTAGCTTTCTGAGAAGGATTTAGTGCTAAGAGCATTCAGCTTTGTGTAGGAGATGATTTTAGAGGAAGGTGCTCGTGCCTGTGTAATAGTAAAGCATGGTGTTACTGGTGTGAGATTCAAGCACGAGTGAAAACTCCTAAATTTAGGCAAGTATCTGCAAGGAACCTTCAGACTCCATTACAGTCAGTGGCAATCAGCTGCTCATGCAGAAGCAGCTGGTGCCATTTGAGGTGTCCTGGTACATTTTTTCATAGTTTCTTAATAGCAATTTGAGAAGTGTGAGAGTTGGTCCTGTGCCATGTCTGCTGACCTCATCCAGGTGGAGTTTTCATCTGCCTAAAGAGAGGCCATTGAATGCTGTTTGAAATGCCATGAGCTGTGCCCTTTGGCCTCCACCTGCCACTCCAGAGGGACACAAATCTCCTGTAGTTCATGCATCGAATGGTTCATCTCTGTGGACGTATCTGCTTAAACATCCAGACATCCCGGATGCCTTTAGGCAGCTCAGGTGGTTCTAGCTGCCAGTGGCAAGTCAGTGGCATCCCCTGGGTTGGTCATCTGCATCCTTTGTGAGGCTCCACTGCCTGGTACCCCTGGAAACACAGGAGGCTCAGACACGTCACTCACACGTAGACAGGCTTGGGCATCTCACGCACCTCACGATGGGTGGCTGACTCCCACACACCCTGTCACTAAGCGCGACACCTCAGCGAGCCTGCAGAGCTGCCTGGGACTTCGTTGGGAGAAAATAAAAAAAGCTATGGAAGGGCTGAGGAAGGAGGGAGAGAAAACTGTGGTTCTGCACGTGATACTGCTGTGCTGTGCTCTGTAACTCAGCTGGTGACACGCTGTGGATTTGATCTGTGGTCTCCCAGTCGTCCTGCTTTATTTGCTTAGCCACAAAACCTCCACTGGGCAATCAAGCCAAGCCAGAAAGCTGCACTGAAGGGATGTCAGTGACCCTGAGGCTTGATCACCGGGCAGCACAAACCCAGTGGAATAAATTGTGTATCCTGAAATGGCTGAAATGACTGTCCTTCTGAGACAGCAGTGGGTACCCTATGGTAACTGGCTTGTTTTCTCCATCTCTATGGGCCGACATCATTTCCCAACATAATTTTGCCTTTTCCTCGCTTCACCTGCATTTGCCAGCAGTGCTGTCTTTGCCTATTAGCAGTTGTGTGCCAGCTGCTGTGCTTTTTCTTTTTTTGGCAGTTTCCGTGCAGATTGTGCTTGCTTTTTTTTGCCCCAAACCTTTTTGGTGCATGTCAGCATTTTATCTGTTCACATGCACTAGGGAATGATAGGAGCCATGATCTATTTGGGTCAGTGCATGCCTGTGACAATTCCAAAAGGAGGGATTTTCTAAGAATAAATTCTCCAGCGCCAATCTAGTTCTCATTCTTACCCACATAATATCTGTTAGCACCTTCTGCTATTTTTATACTTGTGAAACTGGGGTAGCGTGATGAGTCTCTCTGTTGTTTTTGCTTTCTTCCAGATGAACTAAGTCTTGCAATTCTCCTGATGGTTGAATAACTCATGGAAATACGTAGCAAAGCATGTAGTTTAGCAGCTGCCCCAAACTAACATCTGCAATCGTATGTTTCAAGACAGCTGAAAATTCAAAAAGAGCTCTCTAAGAGGATGACATGGTTGTTTTTCTGAAAGTAGCATGTAAATTTGATATTGAATCTAAGTTATGCAGAGTTAGGTGACCTTTGTTCTTCCAGCTGTTTCCAGGTGTTCACTGCAGTCAAGAAAGATTCAACAAAAGGAAAAATTAATTTACTGTCACTGCTGTCAAATCAACCTGGGAATGTTTCACTTTCAGTAACTAATGGTCACTCTCTTGACTCAAAAAAGGTTTCTTTGAAAACTGTTTTCTTCTGCAGAATCTGATTGCTTTGCAATAAAATTGTGTCCCAAAGTGATAAAAAAGCTTTTTTCACCATATAGCATTAGGTTATCCTTTAAAATGAACCATGCTCAGGAGGTATTACAAGAGGCCTGAGCATGGCACATTTCTCAAAGAATAAAGGAGATGAAATCCAGGCTCCTTGGTTCAGGAAAATGGAACCTGAACAGGGTGTTGTAACAATGGTGTAATGGTAAATTGTAAAAAGTAAGTAGCTGATGAAATTACTGGGTGGGATGTGGTATATTGTAGCTGTACATGTTCTTCAGCTGACTTCTCATTATCATGTATATTTGTGTCTGGTAGAGTGCTTATGACTATTCAACACATTTAGGTGAGCTCTTCTATTGCCTAATTCCTATCATTCCATTCTCTCTCTGGGCAAATGTTTTCATATATTTCTCAGCATCTGCCCTTTTTTCACCACTCGGGCATCCTGACACTAATAGGCCATAACATAAAGTAATCAATATATGTTGTTATCATACTGATAGTTTTATAAAGAGTTCATGTGGCTGTTTGACTGGTACATTATTACAGAAAAATAATTCCAAGGAGAAGTGATAAACCAAAAAGGCTGCTCAGGTTGGGAAATAATTAATAGTTAGGGTGGCTGTGCTCTCTGCTAGAAACACTGAGCTTCAAGGTGGGTGCAGAGCTGATGGCAGCTCGTGGAGCACTGTTGCAACGCTGGTGTGGCCTTTGGAAAGGAGGAGGAGGCAGCTGTGGGGGAAGAGCAAGGTTTGGTGGGTTGCAGAGGGTGGGTGAAGGTGCCCAGAGGAAGCAGGATAACAGAGGTGGGGCCTTCCTGGCCATGCAGGAGTGGAGGCAGGACCTGCTTTTGTGGTGAGCATGGATGTGGGATGTGGGCCCAGGCCTGCACTGCGTCTGCACCTGCCTGCTGTGGTCACATCTGCACAGCTGGAAGACTCTTCTCAGCTGCTGTGGGAATGGCATGTGCTCACTGCTGATCAGTTGTACAAATGTTTTGAGCTTGCTGTCTGCTCTTCCCTCATTCATCACTGGTGAAAAACTGTTCCTACCTGGTCTGTCTTGACTGTCTCTCCTGTCCCTGGAGAGCAGTTATCCCCTTTCCTGACAGGCTTTCATCAAATCTCAGTCTTTCAAAACCTTAACAAGACTACGTTCTGTGGGGGAAAAGTAATGATTTGGATCAGCACAGCAGAGAAACCTGGAAGAAGCAAAGCCCAGCTGGTTATTGATTGCATGAAGTGATGCGATTCTCTGCTTATCCTGCCTACCAGCCACTGCTTCTCTGTCATCATGCTTTGGCAGCTCCTAGCTCAAGGTAGCAGCAAAACTTTTTGCAGGAGGCATGGTGTATTTATCTTTCTCTTGGCAGTGCTGCCCATATTGTAGAGCTTCCTGTGAAAATAATGCTAATGATAGCACAGGACTGCACAGAGGCAGGGGAAGTCTCGAAGCATTAGTGATGCTTAAACTGCAGAAAAACTGATGCCAACAGGCAACAAGAAGAACACACTGGAGGAAGGGAGGAAAATGGATTTTCTTTAGTTAATTTGTTATTCAACAGATTTGAGTTTACAAGCTATAGGCCAAATTCTGTCTTCTCCTTCCTGCTTTAATGCAAGAGAATATTTTTACTAGGGATTGTGATTTATTCATGTTAAGGAAATGCTTTTTTTATGCCGAGTTCAGACTACAAAGTGGTCGTTAGTAGACGACATTCAGACTGGAGATTTCCCTTGAAACAACATGACAAAGTATTTATTTTCTGAAGTCCATTTCCCTTCACAGATAGTTTCCTACCATGTAATATCCAACAGTCAGGAAAAAGAGCCCAGTACTGTGACAGGTTGAATATGTAAATGCGATATTCATACATAGATTTATGGAGGGTTTCTTTTCCACGGTATGTGAACCAAACATCTCAATTAAATTGAGAAGGGAAAGACCTGGTTTTCATTAGCTGTGAAGACTTTCAGAATTACATTAGTTGCAGTTGATTAGATCTTATAATTGTGTTTGCTGTATGTCAGTATGAGGCAGTAAGGGGTTCGGGTGTGTTGAGGGGGGTGGTACCCAGCTCGTAGATCACTCCTGCAGGATTCATTATTAATTTCTGCTGCTTAGGTCTATTGGGATCAAGCCCAGGGTTTTATATTTCCCTCTCCAGAGCAGGAGAGAAGGTGGATAACATGCACCACATGTTGCAAATGCTGGTGTGGGGGGCAGGACAAAGCAGGTTTTATTTTGCCTCCCTGCTCCATGCTGCTGCAGGTGCCAAGCAGGACATTGCCTGTGGCTCAATGGGGAGGTGAATCCACAGGATATTCTGCACTGTCAAAAGCAAGTGATGTTTTCATTTCAACCAGCTCTGCTTCCAATTGAAAGGGCAGAGTGATGTAATTATGCTGGTCTCGGGGAGAAATTGCAGGGAAAGTGTGCCACAGCGTGAGGCTGTGAAGAGGTGTGCTCTGCCAGGGCTGCTCCTGCTGCCCAAAGCCTTACTTACCCACAGTGTCTGCTGTGATGGGTCAGCTCAGAGGAGTGCATCTGAGGCCCTTCCTGGTGGGTCAGCACACATTAACCTCCCCTGGTTTTGTCCATGATTTATAGATATCTCCTCTCCTAATTCTACGTGTCTGAGAGTTCACTGGTCTGTCAGAGGAGATGAGGAATGACATTCACAGCTAACTTTGAAGGTATTCCTCTCTCCACAGGAAGAAGTGAGTCTTTGCTGATCATGCAGAACATACAGGCAGCCAGTTTAGATTATTTTTACAAGATTGAAGTTAAGGTGGCACCTTCCCTCAAGGAGCACATGGTTGTGTTTCCAACTCCGAGAAAACAAAGATCTCGAAGAGGCAGCCCTGGGTGGAGACACCAGGGATCTGGATAAGTTGCAAGAACTCTTTGAAGCTCACCCAATCCTTCTTTGTCTTGGACATTTTTTCATGAAAATGAAAGCATTTAAACAGGGATTCTCTCATGTGCTGTCTGGTCTTATCTTGACAAAAAGTAAACTTCAAGACAGGGACCATCTCCAGCAATGAAGAAGGCTCTGCATATATACACCAAATGCTTAAGAAAAGCTGACATTCCTAATGAGATACAAATATGAAAAGGTTAAAAATTACTTTCATTGAACCAATTAAAATAAAATGAAATTTGGGCTTGAAATAGCTCTACACCTATACATTGTAAGGTGAATGCTGTTTTCTTCAAATTGATCTGTCACCAAGTTCAATCACTGCTGCCTCTCTTGCTGTGGGATATCACACAGCTCAATTCTCACTAATTCCTTCTGTTTCAAGATTACTTAGTCTTAAATGTAACAGGCCTTTGATTTAATTTTTATTCTACTTCCAAGGACCATCACTTAGCTTCCCTGGAACACTCCTGTCTTCCAGACATTTATATCCATAGATTTTATGATAGCATTGAAATGCAGTAATCTGGACTATTTGGACTTTCAATTGTTTTGATTAATTATTTTTTAAACTTGGGATGATCTTCATGTGCTTCACCTTAGGGGTGCACCTCACTCAAGGCACATTAAAAGGCTGTACCGTCCTGACAGTTGGATATAAGACATTTTTTTAAATTTCTCCTTTTAGGCGGAGTTATTCTCACTATAAGTAATAAAATTTGAGCAATCTGAAAGTTTAGTATTAGTAGAAATAATTTAGGCTTCTCCTGTGATGGGAACAGATGTGAGATCCCATAGATGGGACCCTGCAAATAGCATCTGAGTAAACCAAAGCCTGGTTTTAGAAATGTAAATATACAGAAGTGGAATCTCGTTCTAAGTAGGAATCTCAAAAAAAACCCCAATATTTCATTGGGGACAGCCAAATCACTGTGTTTTGCTGCTGTTTTGCATATTTTGCGATCTTTTGTAATTTTATACGGTTGGGGTCTTTTGGAAATTGGAAGTAGCCTCTGGCAAAGAACCATCTATTTGTTGTGTTTCATGGGCCTGATTCAAACATCAGTTTGAGAACAAGTACAATTGCCATGGATTTCAGAGGTTTCTTAAGTCAGATGAGTGAGGCAAACTCTGTGCCTACTTCCCAGGCTAGGGGGAACTTCTCAGTTTCCATCATTACTACCTGAGTTCGCAAAAGGGTCGCTTGAAATTTGGTTGCACTGCAAAAATTGAAAGGGGATTTGGCACGGTAGAATTACATAAACAGAAAAGTGCAATTATAAACAGGCCTTGTTTAATATGAAAGAGCATCTAGTTCCAGGAAAAGCAAAGCTATCGAGAGTAGTTGTGTCAGAGCTGGAAAACACAAAGACAGCTTTCATTTCTATATGCTCTAAAGTATGCAGTAATCATGGTCTAATTACCTCACTGCAGCCAGAAAGCAATATGCGATATTGTGGGGGTGTGGGAAAGAACATAATAATGCTGCAATTAAGCTGTAATCTTTGGCATGGTCACTCAGCAGATAAAGCTTTTCTGCTGTCGTGTTCGAGACAGTCATTATTTGGCTGCTAAAGCCTGGGGAAAATATGTGGTGCTGTTCCTAGGAGCTGTTGCACAGAGGCTTCATTATGGCTTTCTTCCTCAGCAGCTGGCCAAGCCCAGCCAGTGCTCTCTGCCTTTGAGAGCTGTGGCCTCAGCTCTCCCTTTCTCACTGTTTGTGCTTGGGGAGGATTGTACGGCTGGTAGTAGAATGGGGGGAACCTTATTAGCCACTGTGGAATAAATTTGTGAGCTTTTAAGTTTTTGGTTACAAACCTCTTTGCTCAGGGCCTAATATATAATGGAAGCTGTGCTTGGCAGAAATTTGTGAGTGCATGGTTTATCCATAGAAAGACCTTGTGAATATGGGAAATAAATATGATAGCTCTGTGACAGGTTAGGTGCATAATTATGCATGTTTATTAACCCCAGGATGCAGACTGTGTTTCACAGGGACATAATTACATTCACATGCAATTATGCTCACCTTCCTTTGAAAATCTAGTTTTACAGGCTGCTATGAAACCTTGCGAGTGACATCTCTTATTTTCTGAAATTCTCCACCATTTTAAGAAAACTATTCCACTGTCTGGAATTGAGCTCTTGAATTCACACACTTAATTGTTCATACAGCTTTCCTGACTCTTTTCACTTTCCCAAATTTATTTCTTTCTGAGGAAAGGCTGCCTGCACTGCAGGCTTGTGTGGACTTACTAGAATTCTAGTAGGAATAGAAAGGAAAGAATTGCAGGAGAGTCAGGTCAACTTTGAATACGTTAACCTTGAGGTGACGTGGTCTGACAAGGCATGAATGAGTTGCTTGGAGTATGAATGCAGATTGTGGCATAGATCAGCCTTTACTGCTGAAAGAGGCTTTTTCATTTTTCTGCAGCGCCACAGATAGATGAGTTAGAGAGACTTAGTTTCTCTCTAGAAGATATTAAAACTTAGAGGGGTTTAAAAGTGACCAGCAGTTTGGGGCTGTTTGATTTTTGTCTTAGATCTGTTTTTGCCTTATAGAGCACACATATCCTTTGATAAACCAGCCATGATTTCTGAAGAAGAAGTAGGTATAGTTACATTAGATCAGAGCCTCATTATTCTGCTTTGCAAAACAGAAACATGAATTGTTTTGAAGGCTTATGGCACGCACAGTCTCTGCAAGGTTCATCTGACAGCCTGCAAGAGCAGCTCGGTCAATGTCAGTAATTCCTTCCAGCATCAGGCTTTCAGGACCAGCCTTAATTATGTGCACATCTGGTCTTCACTGCTTGGAATAAGATGTCAAGTGTCTGTCTTGAACTGTTCTTGTAAATGGGTGCTGCCAAGCCAAGTAGCTCAAAACACAACTGCACCAAAAGAGCTTTAACCTGTTGTAGGAAAAGATTTGTCCTGATTTAGTGCATAGGAACCCTGAAAGCAAAATACATCAGGTACTGCATGAGAAAGGTGATCTCAGTCTTCAAGTTTGTGTAGTTAGGTACTGGATTTACCTTTAGACAGCTAGAAGCCAAAAGAAACCATTGCAGATGCAGAAACAGCAATTTGAGCAATTACAAATACATTTTACAACTGTTTCTTAAATGCCTTTGAAGAAACTTTACAATCTGGACTCCAGTAACATTGTGGTGTTAGGAGATGTTCTGCCAGGCAGCATCTCAGCAATCCTGTTGCCTACTGTCTCCAGAAGCATTCGACAGCAATTGCTGTTATTCACTTAATACCAACGTAAAGCAAGGATCATGGTTGTGTATTTAGGCTGCTCTATAGTATCGTATGTTTTAATGTGGCAATTATTTGAAATGCCTCTTTTTGATAACATTTTGACATCTTTGTGTTTATTTTATTAGGTTCTCATGCACATTTATTCCTATTTTGATGTCTTAATATAGTCTTTGTCACCTGTAGCAGAGGTGGTTGCCTCAGGCAGCAAAAAGGACTGAGAACTGAGAGAGAAAGAGGAACTGGAATGGATAGAAAGCTGGACATGTCCTGTAGTGGAGAAGTACTGGGTAAAGGATCTCTGTTATAGGGGGATTAAGGTCCAAAGGACCCACTGTTATCAGATGCCCAGTCTGAAACAGAAAAACTGTGGTTTTACCAAGTTAGCAGAGCCTGAAGCATAATTTTGACTGCAATCAAAAGGGTGTTTCCCAAAACCAATGCCACGCACCACTCAGGAGTTAGCTGTGGTCAGGGACCACTCCCGAAAGATAATGCAACCACCATTCTGTGGAGAATAAGAAAGTATAAGATTGTGGACTTGGGCTGTACAAGACAATTACCTCCAACATGTTTTATTTACTGCAGTGGACCCAACCTTAATGTTCAAAGCACAACTTCCACCAGCTTCTGCAGACAGGCTCCAAAGCAGGACTTGCAGAAGGAGATACCTATGAAAAGTTTGATCCAGGTCAAGTATTTTGCCCACAAAAGAACAAATGCAGCCCTGATGATGTCATATGTGTGTAATGCCTTATCAGGTAATGCTGTCAGGAATCCACCAACTGTGGCAAGTTACAGAAAGGAGACACTCAGGAGCTGCCTCCAGCTACTCTGCAGTTAAAGCCTGGTTAGACCACATAGTGGAAAAGGTCAGAAAACACATTGAATTTAAAATCAAGAGGTTTAAAGGAAGGCTGTTTGGATGAAGGAGGGGTGCTTTGATTTAATTTTAACACAGGTCAACATAGTGCTACACTTAAGGGTTGTTCCAGGAGCACAAATGGCATTTTCCTGCCAGCACCATGGTATTTGCATGCAGAGAACAGTCCTGACATGGAAATGGTTATGGATTGAGTAAAGTGCATCTGCCATGTCCTCCCCCTTCTCTAAATGAGGCGTGTAGTCTGGTGTGAGCTGTTGTGGGGACAGTAGTTGAGGGTTGCCTGCCTTCAGGTGTTTTCTTTGGCGTGGCCTTGAGGGTGTCACATGCAAGGGATGTGCTGAGTCTTTGGGCCCTTGGAGATACGCTCTGCCTGCTGGTGTCTGAGCTGGGTCTGAAGGTGCAGAGAGAATTTTCTGAAGCGGGAGTAAGTCCTAAGGTCTCCTGTAGGATGACTTTTCTTCTTCATAGAGAAAGTGTATTTTCAGGATTTGGAGGAACAGAAGATGAAAGGCTTTTCCATTGAGAGGTGTTAGTTACATGCGTGGGACAATTTCTGTTTGTTGCAGCCCAGGTTTCTGGTCTGGTTTTGTCATTGAATGACAGCATTTGCAGCTGGATGTCGACAAAAGGACATTCATACTTCTCAGCTCCTGTCTCAGTTTGTGGGTGCACGTATCTTGTACTTCCCCGTTTTCTGGTTTAATACAGTTCTCTGGGGCATTGCTACCAGAGTAATAAAAATCTCATATCCAAATTCCAACCTTCTTTCCCACTGTCCCCACTCCTTGCCAGGCCTGTACTGTGGGGTGGAGGTGATCTTCCAAACCATCTCATCACCCTGATCAGTTTTGCAGTTTAAGAGTGGATAGCTGAAAGGCTGAAAGCTCTGAGCATTTCACCAGGGAGTCCTGTAACAAAGCTCGAGGCGAGCACATGAAGCACTTGGGCAGTGCCCCCGTTAGCCGAACACAGCCTGACAGCCCCGGACAGGGAGCTGCAATCCCACAGCCTCCGTGAATCTCTCCTGTCCTCTCGCGTTTGGCTTCTCACATTCAAAGTCGCTCAGTTGTCAGAACAATTTCATCTCTTGCCTACGCTCCATCTATAATTCATTAGGAAACCCAGAGAGGTGAAGCTGTTGACAATTCCCACTCTTTTCCCTCTGGAAGGCGTGGGCCGAGCATTGTTTGCAGCAGGACATGAATGAAACTGCTCTAAACCCAGAAGCCAAGGGGGAGTGGTGGGAGAGGGACACGCTGCCATCTCCTGCCGGGACCCCAAAGCATGGCATCTGCCTATCACAAGCACATCCTTTACACGTACCACCATCAACTCTGGCAGGACTCTGCTCAGAAAATCCTGGCCAGATCCTGGACCTGAAGTGCACCCGGGTCATTTGGATGCTAGTCTTAGAAGGTGTTCGGGTCTCACTCCAAACTTTAGCAGCAGCTTCCCCACCAGTTAAAATTTATGCTTCATATGCTCCCCAGAGTTGCAGCCTGTCTATCTGCTTCACTCCAGATACAGGTTTTTTTGAAACAAAATTGTATTCTCCTAATCATCACATCAGGTTGAACTGCCTCAGCTCTGCTTTATCCCTGCAACAGCCGCAAGCAAAAGTAACACATTATTCACCATGAAAGTGTGGGTTATGCAATAAAATATCTGTCATTCTGAAACCACAAATATAATTGGGCATTTAAGTGCAATTTTGAGGAATGGCTACAGGCATCATTTGTCATATGGATTTCAATAATGGGAAATATTGATGTCTAAAGAGCAAGAAGTTCTCATAAGAAGAATACATTTTATCCCATATAGTGTAAAGATTAGCTTTCTGAACTGGTAGTGACTTTGACATGTGAATGCAGACTGCTGTTTAAATTTTTCCATAGATGAAATAGTCAGGTTTCTTACCCATGTGTTCCAGGCATTTCCTTGTTATTCTCTTTTAGAGTTCAGTATCCCCAACAACTTGTGTGGAGAGTTCTGGCGAAGGGATACAGTGGAAGAAATCTTCATCTTTAAAGGTTTGTCACACAGGAAAATAATTTTTAAAACCCCAAACAGTTCCATTGACCACTACTCTGTCTCAGCAGTGTCTACCTGCAAGGCTGAACTGTTTGAGTCTGACAGACTTCCAAGGGTGGAGGTAGGACTGTTTTGAGCCTGACAGATGAAGGGCCCCATGTGAACAGCAGAATTTGCACCAAGCTCTGAAGCACCCTCATAAGAGCCACAAATCCCAGTCCCTGATCAGAGAGATTCACCAGAGGGCAGCACAATATCACTTTCTATTGTTAAAGCAGGAGTAAATCATTTCAGCTGTCACAGAGCTCTTAGAAATTAGCTGCTTGTTGTTCCATCGCTGTGGTTTCAAATAGGTTTCTCTTTAAAGGTAGCCTCTGGAGCATGTCCTGAATCCAAAGTATTAGGCATTGATTTGTTAATGTCCAGGCCTTCACATAGTGGAAGCAGAGGGAGTTCAGGCAGTTGTGTTTTCAGTGCATGTCTTTGCTAGGTTTCTCTCCAGGGCTGGTTGGGGCAGCTGATGGGTGCTGGTCCAGCTTCAAGCATTCCAGAAATTCTCCTGTGTTAAAGGCACCAGCCTGGGGGAATATTGTTTCAGCATCATTTTTCTGGGAGGCATTAAACAGAAGGAATAAGCCCTCTGATGTCGCTACATGGTAAGGGTGCACAGTGGGAGAATCTAGAACCATAGAATCATAGAATGGCCGGGGTAGGGAGGGACATTAAAGGTCCTCCAGTTCCAATCCACCTGCCAGGGCAGGGACACTTTTCACTAGACAAGGTTGTTCAGAGCTGCATCCAAGCTGGAGTTGAACTTTTCCAGGGATGGGACATCCACAACTTTTCTGGGCAACCTGTTCCAGTGCCTCACTAACCTCACTGTGAAAAAATTTTTATCTGAGATCTAATCTAAACTTCCTCTAAGTTTGAAGTTATTGTTCTATCACTATATGCCCTTTAAAAAGGACCCTCACCAGTTTCCTTGTAGGTCCCCTTTAGGTACTGGAAGGCTGAGATGTTTTTGTGTTATAGTTGTATTTATTTCTGGCTGTCACGTGTGCTGAGCAGATTGTGGGTCCTTTAGCACTTACGCTCAGCTCCTGCCATTCAAGGAGCTAAGAGGAATCACTGGTCACATTTTGCCTGCTCAGCTTCCTTCATTCAGGGCTTCACCTATCATCAGTCTGTTCATAGCTATTTCTCTGTTCTGCTTGCACAGGTGTCTGCAACAGTCACCTCCCCTGGTTCAAGTGCCTTTTCTGTTCTTTTCTGACCTCTTTTTCTAAGCATATAGTCAAAGCATTTCATGCTCTTTTCCTGTAAATTAACTGCTTCTCCTGGTCTTGGTCATTCCCTTTGCTATTTTGACTTCTGCCTGGTGGGATGCCTCATGTGTAGCATCAGTCTTGTGCTTCACTCCTGACATCACATGTAGAGGTCTTCCCTGACTACCTGTTTCTGATCTCACTCCTTTTGAAGTTCAGTCTGAGCTCCATCTGTTCCAGCTCATTCCAGCACTTCCTAACTTTGTACTGAAGCCTTTAAAGACGCAGTTTTTCCATGGGGATGCTCCCCATCTATCCTTATCTCAAATATCATCTTTAGTTAAAGTCCCATAACCTTAAGAATATATATTTAGGGAAAAAAAAAATAAACCCCACACTTTTCTTACAGTATTAATTTTAGTTAAATTACTTAGTCTTCTGAGAGTATAGTATCGTTCTTCAGAGTAGATACAAAATTATGAACTTAGTAGTAGAAATAATTTAAATATCTTTCAAGACAGGTCTGTG